>BSYO01000034.1:1200000-1685158 GCA_033239525.1 Nepenthes gracilis | reverse complement strand
GGAGGGCAGCTCCTAGTTGCAGGGTAAGCCCCTTTCCTATGAGTGCCGAGCCACTTGGTGCTTATGGAGCTTTTCAAAGCTTCTAGAGCTTCTTGGAGCCTCTTGGAGCTTCTCCGAGCTTTCTTGCAGCTTCTCCGAGCTTCTAGAGCTTTTTTAAAACTTGTCCACTCAAACTTGAGGATGTCTGGTTTTATAGTGTGTTCTGTAAACACGATCCTCTTACTTGAACAATGTGGGACTCTTCACTTTGAAAAAGTTTTATTGGGTTGAAGATGAATTGTGGGCCTACTATGGGGCCTGGCCTCTTAGACTCATAACTGCTGGACCCATCACTAGCTCCCTATACTAAGAGGTTTAAAAATTCAACCCTCGGCATGTCATGATGGGTCATCATCGTGTGCGATCCCACTGACTTAATGCCAGTTGATGTCGTCTTCCGACTATGGAGGGGCTCTCTTTGCCTCACTTGTTGAATCGGTTTCACTAGCCAAGTAATGTGAGAACTCAAAGCTGGTACGGATCCTGCTTGAAGCTGATAATATGGGGATACATCTAAAGTCTTCCTTGGCCACTGGTGAGTCATCAAGGAGGTCAAGCGCTAATCAGTCTTTGCTAATCGGCATGGGCAAGAGCGACTCATTTGGATAGACCGTGGGCGATGAGCCCTCGGCAGACTTCGGTGCTAGAACTGATTGCTAGCATCAACCGTGAGCAATCCAAGTATCGGGTAAAATTCGAGAACTCATAGAGCAAAGATCTCCTGATCAGATAGCCTGTTTGCGAGAACGCACTCCGGGAGGCTAAGCGGTGACTAGCCACCTTCTAGAGAAAGTATGCTATTAGAGGGAAGATCTTAGGCTCGGGATCAGATTACCTTGTTGCGAGGACGCGTTTCGGGAGGCCAAGCGGTGACTTGCTGCCTTCTTAAGAAATTATGCTCAAAGAGGTTGACGGAAGAGGACTTAGCTCTGTCTAGATAGATCTTTCTGACCTTGGATCTTCTTATTTGTGCCTCTAAAATGGGGTGCTCTAAATCAGCGTAGATATGACTTGGTCGATTTCTCAAAAATAGAAGAGAAGCCTTCTCTAATTCTATCCACAAGCCGTCCGAGTTGCAAGCAAGATCTAGAAGCGTGTAGAGGGAAGATATTAGGCTCGAGGATCAGATTGGCTCATTGCGAAGGACGTGCTTCCGGAGGTCGGGAGGCGACTCACCTTAAGGTACCCGATCGTTGTGCCGTAGTAGTAGGTTGCACTTTGCATTCCTCGGAAGGGTTTTTTTGTCATACATTGCTATTGGCAAGTCATCCAATGGGACTGGCGGCGAGGAACCCCCAACGAACTCAATTGCTAGGACTGGGGATCCTTTGGCTCTCGAGTCGATTGAATGGGTCAACACCGTGACCACGACCAAGCTTGGGATCCCAATCTCAATGACTCCCTCTTTGAGGATGCCTCTTTGCTTTCTAGTAGAGAGTCAGGGCTATTAGGGATGACTTACGCTGGATTCTGATCGTTCCCGTGAAGGAAAGTCGTGGCCTTGAGGAGACGCGGTTGGCGTCTAAGCCTTCTAGCTTTGACGAACGTGTTTGGTTAGTTGCGCTCACCCCTGCCAAGAGGAGGTCATGGCACCAAGAAGATGAAGTTGTCATCTAAGCTTTAAGGCTATTGTTGTCGGGCTTTTGCTAGCCTATACCGTCGCCTACATGTACCGTCGGCGCTTGGTCTTATTAGAGGACGTCATAACTTTCATGCATCTGGTCCTAATCTGCCGTCCGTCATTGACTGATGGTGCTCTCTCCTTCGAGAGGAGGTTATCGCACGCATGCTAAAAAGCCCCCTAAGGTTTTGAATTCTACCACAATTGTGCCACTCGGTGACGGGAACGAAGTTCAAATACAATTGCGAATGGGCTGCTTAGAGTGGGACCGAGGTTTAACCCAATTGCATATGGGCCGCTTGGTATGGGATTGAAGTTTAATCCGACCGCTTTTGAGCCGCTCAAAATAGGACGGAGGTTTAATCGGATCGTGTATGGTCCGCTTGGTATGTAACCAAGGTTTAATCCAATCGCGCTTGGGCCGCTCGGAGTGGGACAGAGGTTCAGTAACGGGTGAATGGGTATCCACCTGATTTAGGGGCAGTCTAGGTCGCATGATTATATGTAGTGTTATGTAATCATTTGTATGAGCAGATAATATTGCTATTCTATTAATGAAAACATGATTCAAGCAGGCGGTATGATGCATGTAAGGCTTACTTAGATTCAGTGTGGAATCGTTGTGACGCGTGAGTGGTGCTTTCGTGATCAGCTTACTGTACCAAATGTAGGGCTGGCATGCACCGCTTCGGAGGGTCATTGGGGCTCTTTGGTAGGCAGCCTAGCCTATGGCCCCTATGCTCCATGGGATTTTGATCTTTTGTCATGAATTGGTTGGGTAGCGTACTGCTACCGCACTAGGTGGCCTACCAACCAGTGGTTTGGGCCCTATTGTTGACCGATACTACCTCAGGAAACCCGGACTGATGTAGAGCTTGGCTGGATGATATTTTTTACGATGCGATGGGTGGCGGACTGAACACGTCGAGCCCCCATCGCGAGTATCACCATAACTTTTGTGGGGTTTGCTGTTATGCGATGGGTCGATGAAAGGCGTTGCAGTAGGATCAGCCTGCTGACTAGTGCGCCCTTTTCTGGAGAACCATCAAGGTTGAGGATGGCCCATGAACAGGGTGATGGCTGCTTGAGCTGGCGGACTCATATCCATGGCTTCTACTCCGTGAAAGGTCGGGTTCGCTGTACCAGGCTGATAGGATTCGAAGCCAATGCCTCCTAGCGGCACTTGGAGCAGCATGGATCGTATCTCTTTGGGCCTTCATCTACGCTCCTTGGCTCTATCGGCCTTCTAGCTGCTGCTAGGCCCTATAACTCATGACCGCCCAGGTCATGAGGATTTGAGGCCACCGGATCTCCCACAGATATTTGTCTGCTTTGTTGGTTTAGGAGTTGGAGGGCACAGCCCCCAGCGTAACGCCTTTGTTTGCACATGATAGGTCCAGAAGTGGGTGCTGGACTGAGACGCGGCTTGACTAGACTGCTACAGAATGCATCTGCTTGCTAGACAAGGCTACGGCCGGACTGGACCAGGGCGTTGAACTAGGCTCGGATGACTTGACCCGAGTGCTGGACTGGTCCAGGGCATGGGACACGGCTAAGACAGGAAGGAGCAGTGTCGAATTAGCGGGACTCCAGATCATCAACCATGTGGCCGGACAGATTTCGTAGCCAGGTTGGCATGCAGCCAGACCGAATTTGGGCACCAGACTGGCCCTGGGCACTGGACAGGGAGCAGTGGACTGGATCTGAGGCACTAGAGTGGATCTAAGCACCAGATAGGAATCTGGGCCGTTGGATTGGATCTAGGGTGTTGGACTGAGCTGAGGGCACTAGACTAGGTCATGGCCGTGCACAGTCGTGGCTGAATCGAGTTGGGGCCGAGTTGGGTCTGAGAGGCATTCATATATGATGGAGAGAAGGCGAAGCTGGATGCGTTCATATAATATAGTTCGAACCATATTTGGTGGACCAACAAGGTGTACCTGAAGATGGCAATGAGGATCGTCGGTGGAAGGTGGTCCCAATGTGGACGACGGTGCCGGTCACGATGATAGCCACCCTGTGATGGCACAAGTAGTGATACAAGCTCCATTGAGGGTTTTCTCTTCCTCTCTCCACCGTGCTTCATAATACACCGAGATTTTAGCTGATTACCTCAAGATTGTCGTATGCAAACATAAGATAGGCATCCACAAAGAGGAAAAAAGCATTTGCCTATCTTGATTTGTTGATTCTCCCCCATCGATGGCGATGGCGGTGATGGCTCTTCGTGGCTCACGATATTCTTCCTTCCTTCACACAGCGGCGCAAATCAAAAGGTGGAGAATGGAGAGGGTTTCATCGGCTTCCATTCCAAGCAGCATCGTCTCTTGCAACGGCAGCTGCCACTGCTATGTGTGTCGGAGTCTAGGAATTGGAGGGGAAGCCCCCAGCGTGGCGTCTTTGTATAGGAGTTGCTGTGTCTGTAGGCAATGTTCTTTGCTCTAGCGAGGTAGCTCATGAGTGTAGGACCGGACAATAGTTTGTCCGTTGACTCCGCATGGGACCTCTCCACGTTCAGAGAGGTTGCGGGTCATCTTGGGAGTGGCAAGACGTTGCCGTTTTGGGCTGTGGCCTAACTCCTTGGGACTGGATCAATCTTTCCTCGGGTAGTGAGCCTCATCACTTAGATCCTCCCCAATATCGAGGTCGTCGGGCTGATGAGAAGGTACTGGGGGCCGTCTGGGTCCCGAGGTTATCATAATGGCTGATCCTCTGAGAATGTTGACTTACTCTAATCGCCTAGAAACTGAACAATGAAACCCCAGTGTAACATCTTCAGATAGGTGCAAACGGTCTGGGGACAACAAGTCTAGAGAACCCAGCTGGACATCGAGTACTTGCGAGCTCGAGCTCGATTGTTCGTCCGCATGGCTACCCATGGGTCATTGCCATGGGCGGCTTTGCCTCCGGCTGATGTAATAGCTCGTACACAGGATGTTTATCTTCTTCGATCATCGTAGAGTTAAACGATGGAGCCCCCAGTATTGCACCTTCAGACGGGCGCAAAGGGTTAGAAAAGGATGCTCACCGAGCGCCAAGTGCCTGTACGTTTGGTGTCGGTCACCCATTGGCATGGCTGCTCGATGAGGGGTCATCACCATGAGAGACGATATCTTCAACTAACGTGCTGGATGGAGTACGAGTATCGACCGTGTTTGTTTCGTTGTTATGCGGTGCAAAGACTTTTTATTTGTTCCTATAGACGGTGCCAATGATACGTCCCTTGTTGTCGGGCTTTGGTACGGATTAGCGAGCCTCCCATTTTTTTACTGCAGGTCGAATTGAAGTGGGTCCAGTTTTTATCACTATTAACCTGAAACTTGTATACCACAAACTATAAATAGGAGGTCAGAGGATGGCACTATAAATAAGAGGTCAGAGGATAGCAAAAATTACTCCCACTACATATCTTTCGACGCTCAAGTTAAAAATCTTTATCAGAGAATAGAAATATATTAGGAGGATGTAAGAAATAAATAAATACATACAGCAGTGGATGGAGCGTTTGGATGTGCCAAGTAATAGGTGGTTTAGAGGTGAGCCTGGCAGAGGGGTGGCTTAGAATAATGCCCGCATAGGGACGACTTAGAGATACGCTCGGCAGAGGGGTGGCTTAAAGGAATGCTCGCAGGGAGCGGCTTAGAGAAGCGTCTTGTAGATGGGCGGCTTATAGGTGCACCTACAAATGGGCGGCTTAGAAGTACATCTGCAGAGAGGTGGCTTAGAGGTGTGTCCGGTAAAGGGGTGTCTCAGAGGAGAAAAACTAAACTGTACTGGTAGGTCAACATCCTGGTTACCTGAGCAGAGGGTTGACTTTTAGATAGTGAGCTCCTAACTTCGAGACGGAGGGGTTGTGGCTCTGGGACAGAGGGTTCTTAACTCTAGGATGGAGGGCTCCTTACTCTAGAATAGAGGGATCATGGCTCCAAGACGAAGGGCCCCTGGGATGGAGTGCTCCTGGCTCCAAGACATAGGGCTCCTGGGACGTAGAGCTCCTGCTTCGGGACGGAGGGTCCATTGCTCGAGGACGGAATACTCATTGCTCTGGGCCAGAGGGCTCTTGGCTCCGGGAGGAGGGCTCTTGGCACCGGGACGGAATGCTCTTGACTCCTAGATGGAGGTCTCTTAGGATGGAGTGATCGTAGCTCCAAGACGGAGGGCTCCTAGCTTCGGGACCAAGTGCTCCTGGCTCCGAGACGGAGATCGACTCCTCGATGGAGGAGTCCTGGAAGGAAGGCAACTCCTAGTTGGAGGGTAAGCCCCTTTCCTATGAGTGACGAGCCACTTGGTGCTTATGGAGCTTTTCAGAGCTTCTTCGAGCTTCTAGAGCTTTTTTAGAGTTTGTCCTCTCAAGTTTGAGGGTGACTGATTTTATAGTATGTTTTGCAGACACGCTACTCTTGTTTGAATAATGTGTGCCAGTGGTGGGGCTTAGCCTATTAGACCCATGGCTGCTGGACCCATCAGAAGCGTTCTATCAAGAACCTAATCATTTATGGTTATTTTGAGCTAGTGACTAGTTAAGTGCTAGCTAATTTCGAAATATGAAATCCAAACTTGGCCAAATATCTTTACAAGGTATGAAATCTCTTATTATCTCTTGACAAGGTTGAAATTATTCATGTTCCAAGGAAAAATAATTGAAAAATTGATCAACTTTTAAAAATTATAACATTTTGTTTTCTGAGTAAATTGCTCGAGATATGAGAAAGATGCTTCAAAGGTCCAGCATTGAGGGACAAGATAAGGTCCTCCAAGTGTCAAAATTATAACTTGGATGACTTCATATGATATGTACATTCAAAGCAAAATGCTTTTGAATGATTCCATAGTGGCAAAATGTAGACCATCAGTACACTCTAGTGGAAGGGTCGTTATACTAATGGGGTTATTCTGTACCCTATATGAGCTATTTGTCTCTATATGAAACTGATTATGCTCTCAGAGAAATACATCTTGACATATGTGGAGTGCATGTATGAGGTAGAAATTTAGCCTTCAAAATTATAAAATAGGAATACTATTAGCTAACCATAAAGAAGGATGAGATTGAGTTTTTAAAAAATATAAAAAGGCCAAATTCATAACAATGTATCCTAACAACCACACACAGAACTCTAGGTTTTGCAAGCTCCTTTATCACTAGCATAATGGGGAGTTGGACATGCTATGTCCTTTTTCTATAGTAGCCGGTCAAACAAAGTTTATTGCGATTGCGGTGGATTACTTCAAGAAATAGGTTGAAGCTTCTATATTGGCCACATTACAGAGTAACATGCAATAGAATTTGTACGCCAAAATATTATTTGTAAATTTGGGATATCGAAGGTCATTATGAATTACAATGGTGCTCGATTATTTGAAAAAAGGCTCACAAAATACTGCAATGGCCTCGAAATTGGATTGATCCATACGTCGATCTCATACTTATAAATAAATGGTTAAGTAAAGGTGATAAACCAGATGATAGTGAATGGATTAAAAGCCAAGTTGGACAAAGCTGGAGGTGCCTAAATAGATGAACTTGTCTCCATACTTTGATCATATCAAATAACTTCAAGAGAGCCCAGTCGCAAATTGCCCTTTAGTCTATGTACAGAATAGAAATGACTATCCTAGTAAAGATAGGACTACCAAATTGCCTAATGAAAAGCTTTGTTTTAGATCAAAACTCTCAGTTCCAAAGATAAATTTTGGATCCCTTAGAGTACTAGAGAAACGGCATGCATTCGGGCAAAGAACTTATCAACAAAGAGTTACTTAGTATTACAAGAAGAAGATGAAGACATTGACTTTTGAGGATGATAACTTGGTATTAAGGAATATTGAGAAAACTAAAAAGTTAGCACATATGAATAAATTATCTCCAGCTTGGGAGGGATCATTCCTAGTGTCATTTATACCTTGTAACGGGACGTATAACCTACATACTCAAAATGAGAAATTAATCTTTCAAATTTGGAATGCTTTTCACATTGAAAAATATTGCTAATAAAGAGGTCAGCCTAGGAACATACGGGGCACGTCCTACTCCTCACTTTGGAGTGCTCGTTTATTATATTTTTTTTTCAAGTTATAAATAAAAGTGATCTTTAGATTCATTTCTTGTGAATTTGCACGCTTATACGTAACCAATATGAATACGACTGACTCTAATTATGATAATTGTTTAAATATTTTGGCTATAAAATGTGTCGATTCAAGAAAATGGTTACGATGTAGGTTCAATAGAACTATACGGTCCTAAGCACGGTTAACACCAATAATTCCAAAAGACTTGTGAGCTTTAGAACAAAGCACTCTATTCCATTTTGAGAAGTCAAAAGATATATTAGATAAAGATAATTAATACTCAACTAATAGTCATCTAACTTATTAAATTGTATGGATGCTATCAATGTATAAGTGTCAGTACACCCTTTCACAAGATATATGCAATCAGTCAAACGATTAAGGACCAGGGACTCTCCTAGCAGGCAACGATAACTAAAAGGTTTAGCTAGCAATCCATTCAGCTATTTTATAGATACCTAAATAACGTTAATAGTAAAAAAACTTTGTTGGTAGATGATTTAGCCATTTAATGGTTAAAAACCCATATCCATATACTCAGGGGCTAAATCGGCTGAAAAACATCAATTAAAGAACAATGGATTCGAGGATGAAAAATGTGAATATATATATTAGGAAATAAATTACATTGTACACAAGAAAAATTAAGGGTTATGAAATTTGGGGACAGAAATTGCTCGGCAATCCTATAGCTAATGTTTGGGGCTAGAACTCAAGGCTAGTAAGCTCCTTTATTGCTCAAAATTCTTGACATTAGAAGTCACAAAAGCTCGAAAATTTCTAGGGTCTAAGCTATCAATAGGAAAGTTAGAGGCTACCAAGGAGACCATCCACTTGAAAAGGTCGATTCCCTCTTTGAATCGGGAATAAAGAAGAGAGCAAATTTCTTCGGGTCGGATGCTACTCCTCAATAGCTCCTCAAGCCTTAAGCATTTGACTGTTAGTCCATTTATGGCCCCAATAGCTATTGCCAAGCATTGATTGGCTTCAAGGGCTCTACCTTTGAGACAACTAGCTTGGTTTTCAATAGGAGTAGCTTGATTAGCATAATCACGAGACCTAGGTATCCACTCGACAATTCTCTCTTAAGATGTGTTGATCGATCTTCAAAGTATGATGCTTTAACTTTGTTAACCATTACTTTGTACTCCAAACCTAGACCTATAAAATGGTAAATTTGAGACTGGGACAAATGTTCAATTTCGATATCTTGACTATACCACCCATTCCTTACTTCCCACACCAAGTTTTTGGATTGCAAAAATGTTTAAGTCAACAATTCAAATACAAGAGAATCACTTAAAATATTTTAAAAGCTTAGAAGCTCCTACTTGGGTTAGATGGTGCTTCTTGGGTATGAAACCTAATGACGATGATCCAGCTGGGTAAGGATTTGGCATAGGTGATTACCTCTAACTAAAAGGAGGCACAAGCCTACTACGTTGAGGAATTTCAAAATCTAGGGCTCCTAGTGAAGCTCAGGACCCACTAGAGATGGAAAGGATGACAAAGAAAGAATGAAATACTCTCTAACAATATTTACATTATTCTCTGATCTAAAAGAAGCGACATTAGACATAGGATGACTACGCAATGACTTAGAAGAAATAGGAGAGTTGAAAATGACAGAAGTCTCATACTCAGCAATGATGGGGTTGTTTATTGGCTCATCCTTATTTGAAGAATGAAATGGTGAACCATGCTCCCATCTCGAAGGAACAATGGGAATTCTTTCTTTGAGGTACAAGGTAGCCATCTCCCTTGAAGGATTTACAAAAAAAAAAAAGAAACAATAAATGGAGATGATGGACAAACAGATTCTTCGACTCTTGTCTTAGCCATCTCTGCCCAAACCTCATCCACAATCTCCAAAACCTCATCATCATCTGAATAAGGAACTAGTGAAGCTGTTGTTTGGATATCAGATTGATTAGAGACAGTTCTAGGAGGAGAATATATCAAAATGCCACCCTTCCTCTTTTTAAAATGATGGGGAAGCATATTGGCTACGACTTCTGCCCAAATAACAACATACCAATTAACTACATTCAAAACAGTTTGGGTAAAAAATTATCTGTTCTGCACAACTCAACCGCATTCTCTATTATTAGGTCAACTTGGTATCTAGTTGTAGCATGTTTATTCTTAAGAATTGGACTGAAAAATATAATATTAATATCACCTCATCTATTCAACAAAACCCAGTTATTGAAAACCTTAATGTAGAAAAACTTGTCTTTCTAGTTCTTCCATAAATTTGGGTTTTCACAATTTTTTTTAAACTCCTTTATAAGAGTTAGGGGAAACCAATTGCTTTCTTGATTAAAGAAAAAAAAATAACCCTAACCATCAAAACATCTAACCTAAGACCCCATTGGGGGAAGAAAATGTACAATGCCACAATAAATCTAATCCCATTAGGATGGAGTTAGATGACAAGAATCCTTTGGGTCTTCATTATTTCTAAAAATTTTCTCACAAAGGGAATATGAAGGCCCTACTTAAGATGACCCTCATATAAGATAATAAAGCCATCATTAGAAGAGCAAGCACTCTTATCAAATGAAAGAATTCAAAAGGAAATGACAGAAGAAATATTATACTAGTCATGGATATCAAGTGTATCATGGTGAGGCAAGAAGCAATGTCAGCAATATTCTTCAAAGCACTTTAGGGAGCCGTGGAAAATTAAAAGGTAAAAAGTTAAATAAATCAGGAAGCTAGTACTTTGATATAAAGTGAAGAAGAATGCACTATTAGGTTTTAAAGAGAAAAGTGAAAGACATTTGAATTTAAAAGGGCAATTGTAGTTGAAAATGATGTGTTTTAAATAATAACTCTAATCCAAATGACATGTTACTCAAACAATGATACTTCTTTCTGATTTCTATCGTATAAAAACTTTGCATAATAAAACTATTAAAAAATAGCACAATTTGTAAGCTACCTATCATCTTATTAATGAGTCACTTCCATTATAAAAAAAATATTAGCCCTGATATCACTCACTAAGTTAAAAAAATTATACTCCAAAAGTCAATTCACCTCATACAATGAATTCATTGACCCTGATAATTAGAATTTTTAATTATTTGGTTAAGGGTTGCAATTTATCAAAATGGAAAACTGTCAGAGAATTGAACTATTAGGGGTTCGAATTGTTAGAAGAAGAAATTATTAGAATGTCAAATGGTTAAATCTCTACCAAGCTAAAATCTAAAAAATATTAAGGTATCGAGATCAACAATTGAAGAAAAAATTTCATTTAGATAGTTTTATTAATTTAAAATTTTGACAACTTACAACTCCATGCGGATATATATAAGTTCAATAAAAGGAATAGGTTAAGAATTTCAACCTGAATGTGAAAATGCAATTTTTCTTTTTTTTCATAGATATACTTATATATAATGTATGTTCTTACAAGATAAATATTAAAGTCATTCAGCTTGAAAGATAAAAAAGGGAGAATGAGATTATATAACAACCAGAAGAAGATGAAAAGCAATAGCAAAGAGGAGGATCACCCCTCTCTCAAATTCAGTATCACTCAATCAACTCTAGCTCAGTAATATAAAAATCCCACAATGATGTTCCAACACAAGAGTCAAGAGACAATGAATCACATAATGATCTCCAACAAGCCACTAAATTTTGATGTTCCATAACAAATGGTTAGGGCTACTAGGAGTAGCCGTCTAGAAGGAAAAACACCCTGATTCAATATGTTGTATAAAATAGAAAAACTAAGAATGTTTCTTATATAAAATAGGGTAATCAAAATAAATTTTATAAATTCCTCCCAAAAAATACGAAAACATATAGGAAAATTCTCTCTTGAAATTACCATACAAAAACTCCATTAGATATTAAGGGTAGAGGTTTAATTAAAGATTGAACAAAATTCTATCAGATATTGAGACTTACGATTTGGATAAAAATGGAATGAACAACTCTTTTTATAGGCAAAAAAACAAGTTTAAAAAATGAGGCATTTTAAGGCAAAGAAAAGCAGTCAAATGATTAGAGAATATTAGTAAATAAAGTAAAGAACTAGCCTTTGATTGACAAAATCAATCAACAATTAATGTAAATTAGTTAAGATATAGCATTCATAGCATACTACTCAGATTTTCATTCTAACATACTTGTTGAGACACAACCATTACTTAAGTTTGTAACAACTTAATACATAATACTTATCATTTAGTAGCTATAATTGCCTGTTTAATACATCTGATTATTCCTTAATTTATGTAACTATTCTTTAGGATTTAATGCCAAACTCGATCTTTTGTCATGCCAGTAATTATTATCTAATAATAATAATAATAATAATAATAATACGTAATAATAATATCTAATAATAATAAAATAATACATAATAATAATAATAATATAAAACAACAACAACAATAATAATAATAATAAAATATATGAGAATTATTATTCCCACATGTATAGGAATAATAATTCCCATATAAGTGGTGGGAATAACAATTTTCATCCTACCACTAACCAAACGGCGGAATTTCTATTCCCGCGGGAATAGAAATTTTATTCCCCTCCAATTTCTGCAACCAAACACGACGTCAAAGATTTAAAATAACTAATTACGGTCTAAAATAAGATCGATCTGATTCAATAAAATATAGGACCAACAAATTGTGAGCTTGTACAGGAGTATCGGGCAACCAAGTTGTTTGGTTCGGAACAAAAAAGAATCAAGAATCTGTTTAGACAACCGACTCGCCGAATGACCGAATGGTCAAACGGTTGAAAATAGTAAAAACTGAGGGAATGAATGTTCCGACAGAAGATCAAGCCGGCGTTAAATACTAATGAATGATTATATGAATAGAGGGATAAGTGGTCGCATTAAATATGCAATTATAACTACTAAATAATAAATATTAGATACTAATCGGTTACAAAATTTAAGTCACGGTTGTGTCTCAACCAGTATAAATTATTCAATCAAACTTGTGTTCCCAACCATCAATAATGTGGCAAAATATAATGTTCTATTAATTGGTTTAAAATCGGCAAAGGAGTTGATACGTCTCTAGTTCTCGGGTTGTGGTACGGATTAGGAAACCTTCCATTCTTTCGTTGTAGGTTATCTCAATTGAACAATTATGCCAATTTTAAAGAGAGATGCTGAGTAGTTGTTACGTTATAAATATGCCAATCTCCCTTAGATAAAGGGGAGGAGAAATTTACAAAAAGTAAAGATGCAAGAATCGAGCTCTAGCCTCAAAAAATACGTGTGTCCTTCCATAATCACAAAGCTAGATCCTCCAATTCAAATAAATTCTCTTTCTCACATTTCACTGATCCGCAATCTCTCTCAATCGTTCATTTCTATAAAAAATTTCTAATTTATGTATTGGAGGATATAACAGAAAGTAAATATCATACCTTCTTACATTTTGTTTATTGATGTAATGTGCAGGATTCGGGTTAAGTGGTTTGAAGGTCTAATCCAACATATTTAAATGGTAATCGAAATCTCAAGTATACATTGTTATACCTTCTATGGAAAACGTAGTCAAACTATTTATTTTTTCTCGACTGAGATTTTATCTGCTTAAAAATGATTCATGTTTTTAACAAAGGAAAATGGTGAACATTCAAGCATGAGGCCAAACAAGCTAGTCGTCAAAGGATGTCATGTGCCATGGCCTTGACTCAGAGGGGGTAATTATGGAGATGTTCAGTTGTCAACAAGTCTGGACATTGAAGTCTTAGCGGCCTAGATCTACAGTATGTCCAAGATATTGAAATTTTTATCAGGCAAAGTTGAGGGCCAAACATGGAAGGCAATTGCCCTTTGCTCACATGTATTGACCTCAAATAGAAGGTTGAAAGCAAATAATGTTATTTCAAAGGGTAGCGATCATTGGTCAAAGATTCCAACAACTTCTGAGGTATCCCTTTGAGCTAATCTTTCTTAGCTCAAAGGATTCCTAAACTTCAAAATTAGGGAAGAAAGTCCTGAGAGATGAAATCTATGGTACACTCGAGATTTCAAATACCCAATAGTCCTAGTGGAAGGGTCATGTGACAGCATACCTAAAACCCTCTTGGTTAAGTAGGTATTACGAGTATCTGCTAGTCACTTAGAATTAAGAACATTCCTCAATACCAAAAGAGCTGCCTCCATAACTGAAATGGAAAAAAGAATAAAATGAATCAATAGTATGTTTTTCAGAAAAACACTACTAGGAAGATGACCGAGCTGTGTTATTTACCATTTAAATCATAGATCAACAGGCATTGGCTTCCTCATAAATTTAAAATACCAATACTGGAACCCTATAATAAAAGTATTGATTCAAAAAATCATTTAGACTACTTTCGAACGTTACCTGGCTTCAAAAACCTTGAGAATGTCGTACTGCACCTCTATTTCCATTTAACTTTAAAGGAAGACGTGAGAATCTGGTTCTATACGTTAAAATCAAATTCTATTCGATGTTTTTAGGAGTTGACAGCCCAATTTATGTTCTAATTTGAATCTATTTAGAGGGAAAAAAAGTAGCCTTAACAACTTGTTAAAATTTGACAAGCTCTAAACAAGAGTCCGAAATGCTTTATGGTCAAATTTAATCTAGAGGCCATAGATATTTTGAAACTTACCAACAAGGTGAAGATGAATATCTTCATGGCTACAATTTAATTGGGTGACTTTTTTTTTAAAAAAATATTTAGTTTAGTAGGAACAAAAAAGTTTCCTAGAGTTAGAGACTATTACCACTATGAACATCATAGCTAATGAAAACCTACGAAGTAAAATGAGTAGAGTGCTCAGATTATGGGCATCGACCGGTGTCAAATAGTAAAAAGAAGAGGAATGGCGACAACTCTTCCATTTGGCATCACAGGAACTAGCAAAGAATCAAACTAGGTGTGTGCAAAAAGTATAAGACACTAAACCTCGCACTACTGAATGATACTCTGGCAAACATTTTAATACAAATATAAAATAAGAAATTTTTGAGGTGGACCAAGCCTATCAATAACCTAGAAAGAGGTGATTAGTTTTAATAATGTTTCTGCTATTAACTTTTGGGGCACAATACTAAAGATTATTAGACACTGCAGAAGAAAATTGATGCCTTAATATAAAACAAATATCTCAATAAATATTTATAAAATCATGAGTCCGCTCCTAATAATAATAAAAATGATGCGGAGCCATTAGAGTAATCATGTAATCGGGAGGCAGTCAGAGTAATACACATGGTATTAATAAAGTTCGCCAGCAATAAGACTCCAAACTATCTAAAGAAGACTTCCACCAGCATGAGAAAGAATTTTGGGGTAAAATATGGTGTTAGTTTTTTTAACAATGATGACATGACACATGTAATACCTCCATATTGTGATCTTTTTATCATATCTACACTCATTTTCTATGGATTTCATAACTAACAGTTGAAATAAATCTTTATTAATAATGAAAGTTTAAGAAACGTTTTTTATTTTAATATATTAACTAAGTTAGGGTATAAAAATAATCCAATAAAATCATTCAATGGCCCGTTGTATGGACCAGCCAATAAACTGGTCCAAGTGAAGGGAATTGTATAGTTACAAGTTACATTGGGGAGCTATCCGAAAATAGCCTCCCATATGTTAACCTTCATACCCATAGGTCTTCTTTGGTTTCGAACATCATACTGCACTGGCCATGCTTGACAATGTTTGAAATAGTCACTTCAATCTCACATCTGAAAAAGAAGTTTTCAACTAAATACGGGATTATAGAGGTTAGATAAGACCAAATCAATGGAAGAAGTTGTTATTTAGTGAAAATAAATGAACTGGCACCTTCTGAACCATTTGAAGAATTTGATTTTCGGATGGGAATTATCTTCAGCTAGCTTAACCCGATAAGTCACCCCTCCAAATTCCTGTAACCCTTGCAAACCCAAACAAATGTATCCTAATTGGAGGTTTGTTGAGTCCAGATTTGAAAGAGGGGTTAATTAAATTTTTATGGAATAATTTAGACATCTTTACCTGAACACTAGCAAGCATGCCAAGTCTATTGTCTAAAATGATGGTTCACAAAGCAAGCCTCATTCTAGGCATAGATCGCGAAGGCAAAGAAAGCAAAACTACTCTGTAGAAATTCTCATTGTCGCCTATAAAGAGGTTAAGAAACTAACCGCCATTGGATTAATCAAAGCAATATACAATCTAAATTGGCTATCTAATGTCGTATTGTTAAAAAGAATAATGGAAAATAGAGGATGTGTATCTTATTTACTAACGTAAATAAAGATATTTTTCATTACCACGAATTGAACAATTGATAGACTCAACACCTGAACATTGATTAATAAGTTTTATGGACACTTTCTATGGATATAACTCAATTCAAATAAATATGAAAGATCAGGAAATAACCTTATTTATAACGTATTAGGGAATCTACTATTATAAAGTAATGCCATTTAAATTAAAGAACACTGGGGCTACACATCAAAGGTTGATGAACAAAATATTCAAATACCTAATCAGAAAAAATATGGAGGTGTACGTAAATAATATACTCGTCAAATGCGTACTAATCAACAACCATATTTATGACTTGGCCAAAATATTTAGAACATACCCAATGAAGTTAAACCCGAGTAAATGTAATTTAGGGTAACTTCTGATAAGTTATTAGTATTCATTATTTTACAATGAGGAATAAAGGTGAACCCAAAGAAGATCAAAATCATAATAGATGTGAAGCCTCCTTAGACAATCAAATAAATCCAAAGGTTAACTAGAAGATGCACTGCACTATTTCAATTCCTAATCAAGTCTATTGAAGAATATCTCCCATTATGTAAGGCATTAAGAGGAGTAATGACAAACAGTTTTCAATAGACAAAGCAATGCCAACAAGCTTTTCAAGAGCTGAGGGAATGTCTAGCAACTCTACCTCTTTGACTTATCCAAAGGAGGGGCGAGGACTCAAGCACAGTTCTGGTTAGGGAAGAGATATGTATTTAGTAACCGGTATACTATATTAGTAAGATTTATTAAACACGAAGGCTTAGCATGCTCAAGAAGTGAAAATCTCTTTAGTCTTAGTTTTTGCTGTAAGAAAGATTTTACAATATTTTTAGACTCATAGGATTGTAAGTCTAATAAATTAACCATTAAAAGAAATCATGTAGAAATCTGTGGTGTTCGGACTGTTGATCAAGTAGTCTGTTGAATTAGGTAAGTTTGACTTAGATTTTAGAGAATGACTCTTCATAAAGGATTAAGCTCTCTTAGACTTTATTATTGAAATGATGACCTCAATCTCAGAAGAGATGGGCTATCAAATGGGAGCAATGATAGAGAGAACATCTCGCCCATGAATGTTTCTTGTCGATGGAGTATCATCATAGTTTGGAAGTGGAGCCAGGATACTATTGACAACACCTGATGGATTCAAGATCAAAGACTCAGTGACATTTAGTTTTCAAGCTACAAATAATGTGGCAAAATATGAGGCTCTATTAATTGGTTTGAAGTTGGAAAGAGAATGCTCCGCTAAGAACTTAATTATTTACAATGATTTTGGGTGAGTAGTTAAACAAGTATTGGCTAATTTTCAGGTATCCAACCTAAACTAGGCAAAATACCTTCACAAGGTACGGGGTAATTTGATATCCTTTGATAAGCTTAGGGTCGTCCATATCTTAAGCGAAGATAATTAGAAGGCCAATTGATTTTTCAAGATGGTAACATCCAATTGTCTAGAATAATATACCGAGTATATAAGAGAAATACTTAAAAAAACTTAGTATCAAAGAGTAGGATGAAAAGCTCCAAGTTTCTAATGGGATATCCTTGATGACCCCATATCAGAGGTACATTAAAGAAGGTATGCCTCTTGATGACCCTATAAAGGTAAAGCGTATTATAAAAATGTCCGGCTGACACACTTTTGTGAACAAAACACTCTATAGGAGAGGCTATTTGGTTCCTTATATTCGTTGTCTAACTCCCATGAAAGCCGACTATATCCTCTACGAGTTGCATCTAGATACATGTAGAGTGAACAGAGGGTAAAAAAGTTATCCTTTAAAATTACGTGGTAGGCTACTACTGGTTGAATATGAACAAAGATGCAATAGAATTTATCAAAAAATGTGAGAAGTGTCAAATCTATGGTAAAGTATCCAAGCATCCGTACATGGAACCTTCAAACCTTGCAAGTTCCTTAGCCATTCAAGCTTTGGTAGATGAATATACTAGGTCCATTTCTAGTAACAACTAGGTAATGGAAATCCATCATTGTTGCGGTAGATCACTTCATAAAATGGGTAGAAATATTCCCATTGCCCATGATTACATAGCAAAATATAACAAAATTCCCATTGCCCAATAAATAGGTTTTGGATATCGAAGGCTATAATGATCAATAATGATATCCAATTATCAAGTAAAAGATTCAAAAAGAATTATATAGCTTAGGGATTAGATTGATCCACACCTCAATCTTCTATTCCTAAATAGATGGGTAAGCAGAAATAACAAACTAGATAATACTAAATGGGTTGAAAACAAAGCTCAATGAGGTAGGAGGCATCTAGGTAGATGAACTTTCACCTGTTTTGTGGGCTTGCCAAACCATTCCAAGATAGCCAACTTAAGAAATATCTTTCAGTCTCTATTTCAGGATAAAAGTGGTAATTCCAAGGAGATAAGACTATTAAACTACCAAATAGAAAACTTTTCTTCCAGCCAAAATTTTCAACTTTTGAAATAAAATTTGGATATCCTAGAGGAAACTAGGGATGGGGCATGTATTCGATCGACAGCCAATCATTAGAGAGTTGGTTGATACTATAATAAGAAGGTGAAAGTACAAGCTTTATGGCTGATGACTTGACATTAAGGAATATCAAGGCAACCAGAAAACTAACCCATAGGAATCAACTTTCTCTAACTTGGGAGGGACCATTTCTAGTGTTAATAATATCCATAATGAGGAATATAAGCTACATGTTTAATAGTTAGAACACCCTTTACTTCAAAAAATATTACCAATAATAAGGTTGACTTAGTATTATAGAGGTATGTTCTATCTTCCACCTTGGAATGGTTGTATGTTGTATTAACTTGTCTCCTCTTATCAACCAAATTTAATTTTTGCAATTCATTTTCGATTAATCTGTGTATTTATATTTAATTATTTAATCATGACTGATTTTGAGTCAAAGAGACTGTTTAAACTCCTTATCTATGAGTGCACTGATTCTATGGAATGGTCATGATGTAGGTTTAGTAGAACCATACGAACCCAAGTGGGGTCGCACTCCAATAATTTCAAAAGACTTGGAGGCATGAGAACCAATCTTTAAATTTTCATTTGAGAGGTCAACACACAGGTCAGATAAAATCAAATGAGACAATATTAGTAAAAGTTGTTCGATTTATTAAACCTTATGGATACTTTCACGCACAAGTGCTAAAACACATTCTATAAAAAGCGTACGATTAGTCAAGTAGCTAAGGATTAGGGTCCAACTTAACTTGTAACAATAGCCAAATGGCTTATCCAACAAAGAAGTTAACCATCTTTTGGTTGCCCAACTCGAGACAATAGCCGAAAGGCATATCCAACAAAACAGTCAATCTTTTTATGGTTATCTAATCAGTGATGATATTCAAAATGGCTTAGCCGGCAACTTGGCCATCAAGTAGTCCGAAACTCATAAGTATACATCTAGTGGGCTAAATCTCTGAATCACCATATGCAAAATACAAAGGTATGTTAGAAGATGAGCAAGTTAGAGAACTAGAAAGACAAGTTTTTCTACATTAAGGTTTTCAATAACTGGGTTTTGTTGAATAGATGAGGTGATAGTAATATTATATTTTTCAGTCCAATTCTTAAGAATAAACATGCTACAACTAGATACCAAGTTGACCTAATAATAGAGAATGCGGTTGAGTTGTGCAGAACAGATAATTTTTTACCCAAACTGTTTTGAATGTAGTTAATTGGTATGTTGTTATTTGGGCAGAAGTCGTAGCCAATATGCTTCCCCATCATTTTAAAAAGAGGAAGGGTGGCATTTTGATATATTCTCCTCCTAGAACTGTCTCTAATCAATCTGATATCCAAACAACAGCTTCACTAGTTCCTTATTCAGATGATGAAGAGGTTTTGGAGATTGTGGATGAGGTTTGGGCAGAGATGGCTAAGACAAGAGTCGAAGAATCTGTTTGTCCATCATCTCCATTTATTGTTCCTTTTTTTTTTTTTGTAAATCCTTCAAGGGAGATGGCTACCTTGTACCTCAAAGAAAGAATTCCCATTGTTCCTTCGAGATGGGAGCATGGTTCACCATTTCATTCTTCAAATAAGGATGAGCCAATAAACAACCCCATCATTGCTGAGTATGAGACTTCTGTCATTTTCAACTCTCCTATTTCTTCTAAGTCATTGCGTAGTCATCCTATGTCTAATGTCGCTTCTTTTAGATCAGAGAATAATGTAAATATTGTTAGAGAGTATTTCATTCTTTCTTTGTCATCCTTTCCATCTCTAGTGGGTCCTGAGCTTCACTAGGAGCCCTAGATTTTGAAATTCCTCAACGTAGTAGGCTTGTGCCTCCTTTTAGTTAGAGGTAATCACCTATGCCAAATCCTTACCCAGCTGGATCATCGTCATTAGGTTTCATACCCAAGAAGCACCATCTAACCCAAGTAGGAGCTTCTAAGCTTTTAAAATATTTTAAGTGATTCTCTTGTATTTGAATTGTTGACTTAAACATTTTTGCAATCCAAAAACTTGGTGTGGGAAGTAAGGAATGGGTGGTATAGTCAAGATATCGAAATTGAACATTTGTCCTGCCTCAAATTTACCATTTTATAGGTCTAGGTTTGGAGTACAAAGTAATGGTTAACAAAGTTAAAGCATCATACTTTGAAGATCGATCAACACATCTTAAGAGAGAATTGTCGAGTGGATACCTAGGTCTCGTGATTATGCTAATCAAGCTACTCCTATTGAAAACCAAGCTAGTTGTCTCAAAGGTAGAGCCCTTGAAGCCAATCAATGCTTGGCAATAGCTATTGGGGCCATAAATGGACTAACAGTCAAATGCTTAAGGCTTGAGGAGCTATTGAGGAGTAGCATCCGACCCGAAGAAATTTGCTCTCTTCTTTATTCCCGATTCAAAGAGGGAATCGACCTTTTCAAGTGGATGGTCTCCTTGGTAGCCTCTAACTTTCCTATTGATAGCTTAGACCCTAGAAATTTTCGAGCTTTTGTGACTTCTAATGTCAAGAATTTTGAGCAATAAAGGAGCTTACTAGCCTTGAGTTCTAGCCCCAAACATTAGCTATAGGATTGCCGAGCAATTTCTGTCCCCAAATTTCATAACCCTTAATTTTTCTTGTGTACAATGTAATTTATTTCCTAATATATATATTCACATTTTTCATCCTCGAATCCATTGTTCTTTAATTGATGTTTTTCAGCCGATTTAGCCCCTGAGTATATGGATATGGGTTTTTAACCATTAAATGGCTAAATCATCTACCAACAAAGTTTTTTTACTATTAACGTTATTTAGGTATCTATAAAATAGCTGAATGGATTGCTAGCTAAACCTTTTAGTTATCGTTGCACCTAGGAGAGTCCCCGGTCCTTAATCGTTTGGTGATTGCATATATCTTGTGAAAGGGTGTACTTGACACTTATACATTGATAGCATCCATACAATTTAATAAGTTAGATGACTATTAGTTGAGTATTAATTATCTTTATCTAATATATCTTTTGACTTCTCAAAATGGAATAGAGTGCTTTGTTCTAAAGCTCACAAGTCTTTTGGAATTATTGGTGTTAACCGTGCTTAGGACCGTATAGTTCTATTGAACCTACATCGTAACCATTTTCTTGAATCGACACATTTTATAGCCAAAATATTTAAACAATTATCATAATTAGAGTCAGTCGTATTCATATTGGTTACGTATAAGCGTGCAAATTCACAAGAAATGAATCTAAAGATCACTTTTATTTATAACTTGAAAAAAAAATATAATAAACGAGCACTCCAAAGTGAGGAGTAGGACGTGCCCCGTATGTTCCTAGGCTGACCTCTTTATTAGCAATATTTTTCAATGTGAAAAGCATTCCAAATTTGAAAGATTAATTTTTCATTTTGAGTATGTAGGTTATACGTCCCGTTACAAGGTATAAATGACACTAGGAATGATCCCTCCCAAGCTGGAGATAATTTATTCATATGTGCTAACTTTTTAGTTTTCTCAATATTCCTTAATACCAAGTTATCATCCTCAAAAGTCAATGTCTTCATCTTCTTCTTGTAATACTAAGTAACTCTTTGTTGATAAGTTACTGCCCGAATGCATGCCGTTTCTCTAGTACTCTAAGGGATCCAAAATTTATCTTTGGAACTGAGAGTTTTGATCTAAAACAAAGCTTTTCATTAGGCAATTTGGTAGTCCTATCTTTACTAGGATAGTCATTTCTATTCTGTACATAGACTAAAGGGCAATTTGCGACTGGGCTCTCTTGAAGTTATTTGATATGATCAAAGTATGGAGACAAGTTCATCTATTTAGGCACCTCCAGCTTTGTCCAACTTGGCTTTTAATCCATTCACTATCATCTGGTTTATCACCTTTACTTAACCATTTATTTATAAGTATGAGATCGACGTATGGATCAATCCAATTTCGAGGCCATTGCAGTATTTTGTGAGCCTTTTTCAAATAATCGAGCACCATTGTAATTCATAATGACCTTCGATATCCCAAATTTACAAATAATATTTTGGCGTACAAATTCTATTGCATGTTACTCTGTAATGTGGCCAATATAGAAGCTTCAACCTATTTCTTGAAGTAATCCACCGCAATCGCAATAAACTTTGTTTGACCGGCTACTATAGAAAAAGGACATAGCATGTCCAACTCCCCATTATGCTAGTGATAAAGGAGCTTGCAAAACCTAGAGTTCTGTGTGTGGTTGTTAGGATACATTGTTATGAATTTGGCCTTTTTTATATTTTTTTAAAAAACTCAATCTCATCCTTCTTTATGGTTAGCTAATAGTATTCCTATTTTATAATTTTGAAGGCTAAATTTCTACCTCATACATGCACTCCACATATGTCAAGATGTATTTCTCTGAGAGCATAATCAGTTTCATATAGAGACAAATAGCTCATATAGGGTACAGAATAACCCCATTAGTATAACGACCCTTCCACTAGAGTGTACTGATGGTCTACATTTTGCCACTATGGAATCATTCAAAAGCATTTTGCTTTGAATGTACATATCATATGAAGTCATCCAAGTTATAATTTTGACACTTGGAGGACCTTATCTTGTCCCTCAATGCTGGACCTTTGAAGCATCTTTCTCATATCTCGAGCAATTTACTCGAGAAAACAAAATGTTATAATTTTTAAAAGTTGATCAATTTTTCAATTATTTTTCCTTGGAACATGAATAATTTCAACCTTGTCAAGAGATAATAAGAGATTTCATACCTTGTAAAGATATTTGGCCAAGTTTGGATTTCATATTTCAAATTAGCTAGCACTTAACTAGTCACTAGCTCAAAATAACCATAAATGATTAGGTTCTTGATAGAACGCTTCGATGGGTCCAGCAGCCATGGGTCTAATAGGCTAAGCCCCACCACCGGCACACATTATTCAAACAAGAGTAGCGTGTCTCGCAAAACATACTATAAAATCAGTCACCCTCAAACTTGAGAGGACAAACTCTAAAAAGCTCTAGAAGCTCGAAGAAGCTCAAAAGCTCCATAAGCACCAAGTGGCTCGTCACTCATAGGAAAGGGGCTTACCCTCCAACTAGGAGTTGCCTTCCTTCCAGACTCCTCCATCGAGGAGTCGATCTCCGTCTCGGAGCCGGGAGCACTTGGTCCCGAAGCTAGGAGCCCTCCGTCTTGGAGCTACGATCACTCCATCCTAAGAGACCTCCATCTAGGAGTCAAGAGCATTCCGTCCGGTGCCAAGAGCCCTCCTCCCGAGCCAAGAGCCCTCTCGGCCCGGAGCAATGAGTATTCCGTCCTCGAGCAATGGACCCTCCGTCCCGAAGCAGGAGCTCTACGTCCCAGAGCCCTATGTCTTGGAGCCGAGGAGCACTCCATCCTGGGGCCCTTCGTCTTGGAGCCATGATCCTCTATTCTAGAGTAAGGAGCCCTCCATCCTAGAGTTAAGAACCCTCTGTCCCAGAGCCACAACCCCTCCGTCTCGAAGTTAGGAGCTCACTATCTAAAAGTCAACCCTCTGCTCAGGTAACCAGGATGTTGACCTACCAATACAGTTTAGTTTTTCTCCTCTGAGACACCCCTTTACCGGACACACCTCTAAGCCACCTCTCTGCAGATGTACTTCTAAGCCGCCCATTTGTAGGTGCACCTATAAGCCGCCCATCTACAAGACGCTTCTCTAAGCCGCTCCCTGCGAGCATTCCTTTAAGCCACCCCTCTGCCGAGCGTATCTCTAAGTCGTCCCTATGCGGGCATTATTCTAAGCCACCCCTCTGCCAGGCTCACCTCTAAACCACCTATTACTTGGCACATCCAAACGCTCCATCCACTTTGCTGTATGTATTTATTTATTTCTTACATCCTCCTAATATATTTCTATTCTCTGATAAAGATTTTTAACTTGAGCGTCGAAAGATATGTAGTGGGAGTAATTTTTGCTATCCTCTGACCTCTTATTTATAGTGCCATCCTCTGACCTCCTATTTATAGTTTGTGGTATACAAGTTTCAGGTTAATAGTGATAAAAACTGGACCCACTTCAATTCGACCTGCAGTAAAAAAATGGGAGGCTCGCTAATCCGTACCAAAGCCCGACAACAAGGGACGTATCATTGGCACCGTCTATAGGAACAAATAAAAAGTCTTTGCACCGCATAACAACGAAACAAACACGGTCGATACTCGTACTCCATCCAGCACGTTAGTTGAAGATATCGTCTCTCATGGTGATGACCCCTCATCGGGCAGCCATGCCAATGGGTGACCGACACCAAACGTACAGGCACTTGGCGCTCAGCTGAGCATCCTTTTTCTAACCCTTTGCGCCCGTCTGAAGGTGCAATACTGGGGGCTCCATCGTTTAACTCTACGATGATCGAAGAAGATAAACATCCTGTGTACGAGCTATTACATCAGCCGGAGGCAAAGCCGCCCATGGCAATGACCCATGGGTAGCCATGCGGACGAACAATCGAGCTCGAGCTCGCAAGTACTCGATGTCCAGCTGGGTTCTCTAGACTTGTTGTCCCTGACCGTTTGCACCTATCTCAAGATGTTACACTTTGGGGTTTCATTGTTCGGTTCTAGGCGATTAGAGTAAGTCAACATTCTCGGAGGATTAGCCATTATGATAACCTCGGGACCCCGAGACGGCCCCCGCACCTTCTCATCAGCCCGACGACCTCGATATTGGGGAGGATCTAAGTGATGAGGCTCACTACCCGAGGAAAGATTGATCCGGTCCCAAGGAGTTAGGCCCAGCCCAAAACGGCAACGTCTTGCCACTCCCAAGATGACCCGCAACCTCTGCGAACGTGGAGAGGTCCCATGCGAGTCAACGGACAAACTATTGTCCGGTCCCTACACTCATGAGCTACCTCGCTAGAGCAAAGAACATTGCCTACGAACAAAAGAACTCCTATACAAAGACGCCCCGCTGGGGGCTTCCTCCAATTCCTAGACTCCGACACACATAGCAGTGGCATTTTGCCGTTGCAAGAGACGATCTTTGCTTGGAATGGAAGCCGATGAAACCCTCTCCATTCTCCACCTTTTGATTTGCGCCATTGTGTGTGAAGGAAGGAAGAATATCGTGAGCCACGAAGAGCCATCACCGCCATCGCCATCGATGGGGGAGAATCAACAAATCAAGATAGGCAAATGCTTTTTCCTCTTTGTGGATGCCTATCTTATGTTTGCATACGACAATCTTGAGGTAATCAGCTAAAATCTCGGTGTATTATGAAGCACGGTGGAGAGAGGAAGAGAAAACCCTCAATGGAGCTTGTATCACTACTTGTGCCATCACAGGGTGGCTATCATCGTGACCGGCACCGTCGTCCACATTGGGACCACCTTCCACCGACGATCCTCATTGCCATCTTCAGGTACACCTTGTTGGTCCACCAAATATGGTTCGAACTATATTATATGAACGCATCCCGCTTTGCCTTCTCTCCATCATATATGAATGCCTCTCAGACCCAACTCGGCCCCAACTCGATTCAGCCACGACTGTGCACGGCCATGACCTAGTCTAGTGCCCTCAGCTCAGTCCAACACCCTAGATCCAATCCAACGGCCCAGATTCCTATCTGGTGCTTAGATCCACTCTAGTGCCTCAGATCCAGCCCATTTGCTCCTGTCCGATGCCCGGGGCGCCTCGGTGCCCAAATTGATCTGGCCGCATGCCAACCTCAAGCTCTGAATCTGTCCCGGCCACATGGTTGATGATCTGAGTCCCGCTAATTCGACATCTTTGCTCCTTCTGTCTTAGCCGTGTCCCATGCCTGAGACCGATCCGGCCTCGGTCAAGTCATCCGAGCCTAGTTCAACGCCCCTGGTCCATCCGGCCGTAGCCTTGTCTAGCAGCGGATGCATTCTCAGAGCGATCTAGTCAAGCGCGTCTCGATCCAGCACCCACTTCCGGACCTATCATGTGCAAACAAAGGCGTTACGCCGGGGCCATGCCCTCCAACTCCTAAACCAACAAAGCGGATAAAATATCACGTGGAGATCCGGTGGCCTCAAATCCTCATGACACAGGCGGTCCCGAGTTATAGGGCCTAGCAGCTAGCTAGAAGGCCGATAGAGCCAAGGAGCGTAGATGAAGGCCCAAAGAGATACGATCCATGCTGCTCCAAGTGCCGCTAGAGGCATTGGCTTCAATCCTATCACTGAGTGCAGCAACCCGACCTTTCGGGGAGTAGAAGCCATGGATATGAGTCCGCCCGACTCAGCCATCACCCTATTCATGGGCCATCCTCAACCTTGATGGTTCTCCGAGAAAAAGGCGCACTAGTCGGCAGGTGATCCTCTTGCAACGCCTTTCATCGACCCATCGCATAACAAAGAAACCCCACAAAAGTTATGGTGATACTCGCGATGGGGCTCGACGTGTTCAGATCCGCCACCCATCGCATCGTAAAAATATCATCCAGCCAAGCTCTACATCAGTCCGGGTTTCCTGAGGTAGTATCGGTCAACAATAGGGCCCAAACCACTGGTTGGTAGGCCACCTAGTGCGGTAGCAGTACGCTACCCAACCAATTCATGACAAAAGATCAAAATCCCATGGAGCATAGAGGCCATAGGCTAGGCTGCCTACCAAAGAGCCCCAATGACCCTCCGAAGCGGTGCATGCCAGCCCTACATTTGGTACAGTAAGCTGATCACGAAAGCACCACTCACGCGTCACAATGATTCCACACTGAATCTAAGTAAGCCTTACATGCATCATACCGCCTGCTTGAATCATGTTTTCATTAATAGAATAGCAATATTATCTGCTCATACAAATGATTACATAACACTACATATAATCATGCGACCTAGACTGCCCCTAAATCAGGTGGATACCCATTCACCCGTTACTGAACCTCTGTCCCACTCCGAGCGGCCCAAGCGCGATTGGATTAAACCTTGGTTACATACCAAGCGGACCATACACGATCCGATTAAACCTCCGTCCTATTTTGAGCGGCTCAAAAGCGGTCGGATTAAACCTCAATCCCATACCAAGCGGCCCATATGCAATTGGGTTAAACCTCGGTCCCACTCTAAGCAGCCCATTCGCAATTGTATTTGAACTTCGTTCCCGTCACCGAGTGGCACAATTGTGGTAGAATTCAAAACCTTAGGGGGCTTTTTAGCATGCGTGCGATAACCTCCTCTCGAAGGAGAGAGCACCATCAGTCAATGACGGACGGCAGATTAGGACCAGATGCATGAAAGTTATGACGTCCTCTAATAAGACCAAGCGCCAGACTTCGGTACATGTAGGCGACGGTATAGGCTAGCAAAGCCCGACAACAATAGCCTTAAAGCTTAGATGACAACTTCATCTTCTTGGTGCCATGACCTCCTCTTGGCGGGGGTGAGCGCAACTAACCAAACACGTTAACAAAGCTAGAAGGCTTAGACGCCAACCGCGTCTCCTCAAGGCCACGACTTTCCTTCACGGAACGATCGAATCCAAATAAGTCATCCCTAATAGCCCTGACTCTCTACTAGAAAGCAAAGAGGCATCCTCAAAGAGGGAGTCATTGAGATTGGGATCCCAAGCTTGGTCGTGGTCACGGTGTTGACCCATTCAATCGACTCGAGAGCCAAAGGATCCCCAGTCCTAGCAATTGAGTTCGTTGGGGGTTCCTCGCCGCCAGTCCCATTGGATGACTTGCCAATAGCAATGTATGACAAAAAAACCCTTCCGAGGAATGCAAAGTGCAACCTACTACTACAGCCTGAACGATCGGGTACCTTAAGGCGAGTCGCCTCCCGACCTCTGGAAGCACGTCCTTGCAATGAGCCAATCTGATCCTGAGCCTAATATCTTCCCTCTACACGCTTCTAGATCTTGCTTGCAACTCGGACGGCTTGTGGATAGAATTAGAGAAGGCTTCTATTCTATTTTTGAGAAATCGACCAAGTCATATCTACGCTGATTTAGAGCACCCCATTTTAGAGGCACAAATAAGAAGATCCAAGGTCAGAAAGATCTATCTAGACAGAGCTAAGTCCTCTTCCGTCAACCTCTTTGAGCATAATTTCTTAAGAAGGCAGCAAGTCACCGCTTGGCCTCCCGAACGCGTCCTCGCAACAAGGTAATCTGATCCCGAGCCTAAGATCTTCCCTCTAATAGCATACTTTCTCTAGAAGGTGGCTAGTCACCGCTAGCCTCCCGGAGTGCGTTCGCAAATGTGCTATCCGATCGGAGATCTTTGCTCTATGAGTTCTCGAATTTTACCCGATACTTGGATTGCTCACGGTTGATGCTAGCAATCGCCTCTAGCACCGGTCTCTGCCGGGCTCATCGCCCACGGTCTATCCAAATGAGTCGCTCTTGCCCATGCCGATTAGCAAAGATCGATTAGCGCTTGACCTCCTTGATGACTCACCAAAGGCCAAGGAAGACTTTAGATGTATCCCCATATTATCGGCTTCAAGCGGATCCGTACCCGGCTTTGAGTTCTCACATTACTTGGCTAGTGAAACCGATTCAACAAGTGAGGCAAAGAGAGCCCCTCCATAGTCGGAAGACGACATCAACTGGCATTAAGTCAGTGGGATCGCACACGATGATGACCCATCATGACATGCCGAGGGTTGAATTTTTAAACCTCTTAGTATAGGGAGCTAGTGATGGGTCCAGCAGTTATGAGTCTAAGAGGCCAGGCCCCATAGTAGGCCCACAATTCATCTTCAACCCAATAAAACTTTTTCAAAGTGAGGAGTCCCACATTGTTCAAGTAAGAGGATCGTGTTTACAGAACACACTATAAAACCAGACATCCTCAAGTTTGAGTGGACAAGTTTTAAAAAAGCTCTAGAAGCTCGGAGAAGCTGCAAGAAAGCTCGGAGAAGCTCCAAGAGGCTCCAAGAAGCTCTAGAAGCTTTGAAAAGCTCCATAAGCACCAAGTGGCTCGGCACTCATAGGAAAGGGGCTTACCCTGCAAACTAGAGCTGCCCTCCTTCTAGGACTCCTCCATTGATGAGTCGGCCTCCGTCTCGGACCCAGGAGCACTACATCCTTGAATTAGGAGTCTTCCGTCCCAGGAGCCCTCCGTCTCGAAGCCATGATCCATTCGTCCCAGAGCAAAGAGCACTCCATCCTGGAGCCAGAAGCCTACTGTCCTAGGAGCCCTCCATTCCGGAGCCAAGAGCCCTTCGTCCTAGATCTAGGAGCCCTTTGGCTCGAAGTAAGGAGCACTTCATCGTGGAACCATGAGCCCTCCGTCACCGAGCTAGGAGCCCTCCTTCCTAAAGCCAGGAGCACTCCGTCTCAGGAGCCCTCCGTCCTGGAGTTACGAGCCCTCCGTCCTGGAGTAAGGAGCCCTCCGTCCAAAAGCTACAAGCCCCCTATCTCGGAGTCAGGAACCCTTCGTCCGAGAGCCACGAGCCATCCGTCTCGAATTCAGGAGCTCGCTATCCAAGAGTCAACCCTCCTCTAAGCCGTCCCTCTGCCGAGCGCACCTCTAAGCTGCCTATCAGTTGGTGTATCCAAACACTCCATCTACTGCTGTATGCATCTATTCATTTATCGCATCCTCCTAAAATCTTTCTATTCTTTGAGAAATATTTTTGACTTTAGCATCAGACGATATGCGGTGGGAGAAATTTTCACCATTCTCTGATATCTTATTTGTAATTTGTGGTGTGTAGGTTCTAAATTAATAACGATGAAAATCGAACCCGTTTTAATTTGACCTGCATTTTTTAGGCTAGAGCTCAGTTCTTGCATCTTTACTTTTTGTAAATTTCTCCTCCCCTTTATCTAAGGGAGATTGGCATATTTATAACCTAACAGCTACTTAGCATATCTTTTTAAAATTAGCATAATTGTTCAATTGAGACGTTATACTGGTTAAGACACAACCGTGACTTAAATTTTGTAACCGATTAGTATCTAATATTTATTATTTAGTGGTTATAATTGCATATTTAATGCGACCACTTATCCCTTTATTCATATAATCATTCATTAGTATTTAACGCCGACTTGATCTTCTATCGGAACATTCATTCCCTCAATTTTCACTATTTTCAACCGTTTGACCATTCCGTCATTCGGCGAGTCGGTTGTCTAAACAGATTCTTGATTCTTTTTTGTTCCAAACCAAACAACTTGGTTGCCCGATACTCCTATACAAGCTCACAATTTGTCGGTCCCATATTTTATTGAATCGGATCGATCTTATTTTAGACCGCAATAAGTAATTTTAAATCTTTGAAGGTAGGAATATAAACACCGCTCTCTCATCACAATTGAAAATTTCCAGTTAAATAAAAAAATTACGGCACTCATAAACTTATAATTTTACTGAACCAAAAAATAATTACCTTTAACGGAACAGTGGATGGTTGGCGTAGGCATTGGGGGAACAATAAATTATCGTGTAGACTGTCAACGGCCGACGTTATTGAACTTCATTTGCGTAGAATATTCTATCTATGCATCCTTGGCTAAATTTTTAATATTATTTTGATTCCATCATTATTATGGTAAATGTAAAAAAATACCATATCAGCCGTCTTATCAGAATGAATATTTGGATCATAATTAAAACGCATATCTTACTTCAAATTTCAGTCGTTGTCCGACTTTGATTTTCCAGTCTTCCGTTTTCCGGTGGTCCGGACGTTCAAAATTGGCCACTGCGCAACGTGGAGTGGGTAGATGCTCCGCTGCCTAAAAGGAAAATATAGGGCTGACCGGGATGTATTTTCATAAATCCTCACAATAATAATTATTTAATATTAATTAAATAATTATATTATTTTATTTATATAAAAAAATTAACTATTTAATATTGATCGAACGATTTTAGTTGAGAGGGGTTAAATCAACCCCTCTCTTATAGGTGGAGAGACCTCGAATTCTACATTTCCTAAAAAATATATAAATCAAATGAATAAAATATTTTCGATTGTGTATGTCGGTTAGAGATGGTCTCGCCATAATTTTATTTTTGAGTATGTTTTTCTAAAGTAAATAAAAAGACTATTTGAAAATTTAGAAATATAATATTCTAATGTATAGCATTGTGTAGAAAAATAAAATAATAAGTATATAGAAAACATTATTTATAAAACAATGCTTTTAGGATAGGCCTGTTATTCAGGTCAAAACTCATATCAATAATCTCTGACTACACAAATTGGAATGACTTCGATCAGGCCGACTAGCATTTATTTATACTAAAAAATATTCATATTTGAGTTTCGAGCATCTTTTTTTTTACCATCCTCTAGTATGTATTTGTTGGGGTATCCTATTTGAAAGTTTTGGGTCTTTCAAACTCATGTCCCGGGTCTTTTAAGAATTTATTGAGGTATCCTCTTTGAATGATGGCCGCAATTTTTTTATAGGGTCTGACAATCTTCGATGCTATAACCCAATAATCGATGGTAGAAATAATATTTTAACCGATCTCCTCAATCCGAATTCTTTACTAGCTTTGTCCAATTTAGAAATTTTTTATTCCGAATTTATATCAAAACATTGGTTCAAATATCATTCAAAGAAGTGAGGATCAGTGGCTTATCCTTCCTTTTGGCAATCAGATCTGTCATTAATTGTTTCCTAGGGATTTTGGTAGAGGAGATATCACCGCTCCTCTTCTTTCCGCTAATTGATTCCAAATGATGATCTATATGCTCTAGCTGTTTTGATTCATTAGTTTCATCAACGGCCGTTCTATGCTTGAGTTATGGTCTCCGTCTTAAGAAAGGTTTTGGGCTCTTATTGAACTAAATATTTAAAAAACTCACCCGACCATACAATTGTCATGAAGGAGTTTAGTTTTACCTCGTCATTAGGTTTTGATATTCCTCAAGCCTCTATGTTAAATCGCTCCAAGAAGCATTTGAGACTTTCATTAAGACCTTGCCGAATGCGAATAAGGTGCTATGGTTGTTTTTTATTCCTTTTACTTGAGGCAAACTGTGATAGGAACCTCTCAGCCAGCTTTTGGGAAGAGCAAATTAAATTTGATATTAGATGATAAAATCAAATTTGAACATCTCCTTTTAGGGTTAATGAGAAGTAGAAATATAAGGTGGGGTCATCTAAACTCTGAAATCTCAACAATGTGTGAAAGTGATCCAAATGATCCATTGGATTAGAATTTTTATCATAAGGTTCCAAAGTCGACATTTTAAACTTGAAAGGGAGCTTATACGTCTTGATCTCCATTGAAAAAGGACTCTTACCTATGTCAATTGAATGTTCAACCGTGCTTCATCAAAATAGTTGTTGTTCAGTTTTTCTAATTCTTTCCTTCACCTGGAAGACGGATGTAATATCCTTTGCATTGAGGAATGTTTTCACTTCTAAATAATTAGTAGATATATGGGGAGCCTATCGGCTCATAGCATTCTTTAGTAGGTTGTTGTATGAAGTCTCATCTTGAGCCGAAGGTCTTCCAGCATCTCAATAGTGATGTGGATTTTATCACTTAGGACTTTCCTCCCCGGCTCCAAAATTAAGCCGATCATCGAGTCGAGTCAGGATCCTTTTGATCAAGGCTTCTTGAGATACTGAATCTTCGGGCAGTGGGGCCTTCCCCTTAGAAGGTTGTTTTTACCTTAGGTTCTTCTTCTGAAAGTGGAGGCTTGTGAATTTGCTTGTGGAGTCTCCAGCTAGTATTCCTCCAACCTATTTAAGAGAGACTTGAGTATTTTTGATATGGAGTTGGCTTAGGCTGTTAGCATCTCGACATTTATATTTTTGGATGGATGAAAATCCTTGTGACTACCCACTGTCGGGTCATCACCTCGAGAGATGATGCCATTGGGTGGTAAACTCGACTGGGCCCAGATATTATCCGTGCTCGCTCCATTGTATTGGGTGTGATTTGGTTTTTAGTGTTGATGAGAACAGATAGTTTTACTATGTTTTCATAAACGGTGCTAATAATACGCATAATATTTAAAATTTAATGTACAAATTAGAGACTCGTGCAATTAATTACGGATATCCGAATAAAAAATGGGTCCAGTCTTTGTAAATTTGAATTCGAATTTTGCGTATTACAAAAGAATAAATCAAATATAAAGGAAATACGGGATTTTCTCCACAATATATCCTTTGATACTTAAATTAATAATCTTTGTAAATAGACAGAAAGATAAAGAGGAAATAGATGCCAAAATTAAAAAGGGATGGGGATTAGTGTGGATTTGAATAGCTTTGCTCCATTTAGTGCACTTGGTTATTGAGTATTCTTTCTTCCATGTTTTTCTTTCATTTTCCTATTTTAGAGAAGATGTATTTATAGCTTAAGGTCTTGTTTGAAAGATCAATGTTTGAAATTACTATATGTATCGAGAGCCGTTTCAGAATAGTTACGAGGAGGCAATATTTTTGATATGTAAGTGCCGTGCCAATTTAGTGAGGAGATTGTCTGACCAATAATGATATGTCTATTTTGACCATTTTGTTGATCAGGTTATTAATTGATTTATAATTTTTTTTAATTTTTTGGTAACTGATTAGAACTTAATCAAATTTATAGATATAAATAAGTCATAGTGATTAATAAATAATTTAACATGTTAAATTAAAAATATATGGTGATGTCAATTAAATTCTGTTCAATTTAAATATTAATATATCTATATTTATTTTTTTATTTATAATTTTTATTTTTGAGTGGGAACAATTGATCCCACGGTGAACAAAATAAATCTGCCACAGGTTACAAAGGTTGAAATTTCATAAAATAATCCTTATAAGAAGTCTAAAAAATAAGCATTTAAGTAACTTTTGAGTTATAATTTATAAATAACTGTCATTACTAAAATATTATTTAGATATTGTGAAATTGTATGATATTTAAATTTTATTCTTTTTCAATTTATACTTTTGTTGCAAGATGGAGACAGAGAATAAATATTATATTAAAAAGAGAAAAAACAATTCTTGGACCGAATCATCGCAGTAATCCTATTATATAAGGCAAGCATTGTGCGCTCATGAACTTCAGCTCACCTGCAGGAACAACAATGGAGTTCCTGTACTCTGCCATCCCCTTCTTCGTTCTACTTGGGGCACTCATCCTTGCTCTGTTTGTGAAACCCGGGAGGGTCACGCGCCGCCGGTTGCCGCCCGGACCGCCTAAACTACCTCTCATTGGAAACATCCATCAACTCACGGGCCCAATGCTACCACACCATAGCTTCGCCAAAATGGCGAAGAAATACGGCCCTGTGATGCACCTTCAGCTCGGCGAAATCTCCACCGTCGTCGTCTCCACCCCAGAAGCGGCCAAAGCGGTGTTGAAGACCCACGACGCCGTGTTCGCCAACCGCCCAGATCTCCTCCTCCCGAGGATCATGACCTACAATAACTCCGACGTCGCCTGGGCGCCCTGCGGAGACTACTGGCGGCAGGTGAAGAGGATTCTGGTCACGGAGCTGCTAAACTCGAAGCGAGTCCAATCTTTCCGATCGATAAGGGAGGAGGAGACGGCGGCGCTGGTGGGATCGATATCCCGCAGCGCGAGTGCCGGAGAGGTGGTTAATCTCAGCAAGGATATCTCCGGGCTGATGATGGGGATCACCGCTAGGGCGGCGTTCGGGAAGAAGAGCAAGGACGAAGAAGCCTTTGGAGCGTTCGTGCAGCAGGCCATACAACTCTCAGCCGGATTTTCGCTCGCCGACTTGTTTCCGTCCACCAAAGTCCTCCATCTCATCAGTGGGATCGGGAACAAAGTAGAGAAGCTGGTTCAGACCTCCGACGAGATACTTGAGAATATAATCAACGATCACATCAACAAGAAGGAGAACAATCTTCACGATCTGCAGCACGAAGCACGAACTGAAGATTTCTTAGATGTTCTTTTGAAAGTTTCATCTACCTATAGTCTAACTACGGACAACATCAAAGCAATCATCTTGGTTAGTATTACTTCTTAATTTAACTGAAACTATAATGCTTCTTTTTTTCTCTTCTTTCCGTGTGCAGCGCAAAGGTGAAGCCAAACATATGTAAAGCGTATACTGTTTTTTAGAACCCAAAAATCCCCCTAACGCATAAGCTTAATTTGCTGCCATATCTGTAACATTCTCGCACTGAAGTTTCAATCATTTCCTTTTTCTTTTTTATTGTCGTTGAAAATATGCCTAAATCATATAAAAATATAGGATGCTTTTCTTGCGGGAAGTCAGACATCATCAACAACTCTAGTGTGGGCCATGTCAGAGCTGGTTAGAAATCCAACGGTCATGGAAAAGGCACAAGCAGAAGTGAGGGAGATATACAAAGGAAAAGACACGGTGGATGAGTCAAAGCTTGAGGAGCTCAAGTTCTTAAAGATGGTAATCAAAGAAACCCTGAGGTTGCATCCAGCGGCTCCTCTTCTTCTCCCGAGGGAGTCGATCGACAGATGCAAGATCTACGAATACGAGATACCCACTAAGAGCAGAGTGCTCGTGAATGCATGGGCCATACACAGAGATCCGAATCTGTGGCCGGATCCTGAGAGATTCGACCCGGAAAGATTCGCCGTGAAACCCGCAGACATGAAGGGGACCGACTTCGTCTACCTGCCGTTCGGCACCGGGAGGAGGATGTGTCCGGGCATGTCGTTCGGGTTAGCCAACGTCGACCTCCCGCTCGCCGTGCTTCTCTTCCATTTCGACTGGACCCTTTCGGATGGTTCGAGTCCAGAAGACCTTGACATGGCTGAAGTTCTTGGCACGGTGGTGAGAAGGAAGAACGATCTCCTCCTTACTCCCCACCTCTCATCTTTCAAGTAAAAGTCACGTTTAGGTTTTGCTTAAATTGTATTAACAATGGCGACTGCCAAGTCAAAACGATCGCGCGCGCGCATATATATATATATATATATATATATATTAATCAACTAGTTTGCCCTTTTAGGTAATTTTCCTTTTTTTGTTCTGACCGTCGCAGGTCGTATGTTTACTTCCCTATTGTAGACGCTTGTTAGCTTCCACGTGTTGTCTGTTTAAATTTTCGTTATGTCAAATGGAAGAGTAGGCGGTGGTGCAGATCAATTTTAACCATCTCAATTGAGGTCTTTTTTTCGGATAAGTAACTTTTTGCGTAAATTAAATAGAAAATCTGTACAGGAAAAGGTGCAGAAATCCCAAACCTTCACGAAATAAAATCATGGAAAAAACCTGAGACTAGGCCTCAAATATTAAGAAGTAATTCTAATGGAACGTATGTAATTGACTAGCTCAAAAGGGATAAATGACCCAAAATTGATAGCAATTTATTTACTTTTTAAATGGTTAACGCTACCGTTGATCGAAAGAATGCAACAAGTAAGTCAGATGCGGCCTAAGGTAAACATGGCCCATGTAAAAATCGGTTCATGTGGTACTTCCCAAACCTCAACGATCATTTGCCATAATTCTCTGCACATCCAAGAATAGCATTGTGACGGACCAGATCATTCTCCATCGAATAACCTCCGTCGATGGCAACACAAACCAAAATCCATAATTACTACTTATGGATTCTACAGAAAATCCGGCAGAGTTCTCTCTGTAACTGGACGAAAATAAAAAATACAACCTGTTTAAATATCCTCTACAACAAGCACACATCTATCAAAGGCTTAACTCAAAACCTACAACACGCCACACAGGATCACACATCTGTCATATCATCAATGGTTCCAATACAATACACTACCTACTATACTGGATCTAAAGAGATGCCATCTAAATGAAACAAAACTCTAAACATCAAAACAGACGCGAAAGCATACTAAATCATCATAAATTATGGAAGTATAACAAAACCATAAAACAATAACAATAATGAGCCACGCCCAACTTTAAGTGGCTATTCAAAGTCCGATTCAACTCTGAATCCAAATCTCTACTGCGCTCACCGTCCAGCCAATCTCATCAAGCAAGCCTCTCCTTACTCTAACTATCTGGCGCTAACTAAGTGTTCTCATCTGAAAGGAAAAATAACAGTAAGAGTGAGCTAACAGCTCAACAAGTATAATCATAAACACCCCTCCAAGACATGTACAAGAACTGAAATGGGAGGGAATACAAGTACTCTCCGTAATCAAGAGATAGGAGAGGGAACATGAAACAATTGGAATCACTTGATTCTCACTATTCTCACGGTTACACTGATTGATCACCATTCGGATTCATTTGATTCTCACGGTTCATATCTTGAACATTATTCATTTTCATTATTACATCATCTTTACGGACCCCGGCTAATAGGCCGTACTAGCAATGATGTGAGAGAACGAGGATAGGAATGTGTTCGCTACACATTCTAAAGCCACGGCTACTATTTTAGGTCGGTAGCACACGACCCTCGGTTGCATCCATACAACGATCATCACAGACGACTACATCTCAATATGTAGCGTCGACAGACACACCCCACACCCCCGGGGTCCAGGGCAATCATCGTTCTTCCACAGTAATTTTCTAAAGCGTACCATAGACATCACCCGCTTCCGCGAGCGGTTGAAATACGTGGCCAAGTATTCCTCGGGTTCACACCGCGATGGACATAGTATACTAAAGAATACTACCCATACGACTCAGGATCCTAGTTTCAAGATTAAATTCAACACTTAGAGAGGGAAACCCACATTTGCCACACACACAATCACATCTCGGGGAAATCTCATTCCCATCACAATCATCTCCAACCGAGAGATTACATCATCAAACACATCTCCATCCAGGAGATCATATCATCACAAGCACAATGTGGACTCCCTTCCATTCACCTCAAGGTTCACAACCTTCTGCGGGACTCAATTCCCTTAATCCACAAGAAAATATCACAAGTTCAATTCCACTTACTGCGGGATCCAGTTCCCATAATCACAACAATCAACCCAAATTCACGAAAGAGATTAGATTCTTACCTCCGATGATTACATATCACTTTGGAACCTCTGGGACTCATTCCCTTGCCTCCAGCACACGGATACTCATTTCCGAGCTCACATTCACGTTTAATCAGTTAAAGGTTACTTTCATTACAATTATGATCACATATTATTTTACATTTCTCATTTCGTTTTGGGTGAACATTATCAGATTTCTCTTTGACCACCCGGATGCCGTACACTGTTCGATACTTGGAGATTTGACATCCGGTGGATTCGTACACACACTTGATACACGAGGTTTCACATTTGGGTTCGATTTAACTTAACATGAGGGTGGAAGTATGCAACTTTCCATTCATTTCCGGATTATCCACAACGGGGAACTTTTAAAGCTCCCGGATGCCACGAACGGGTCAAATCTTGCGGGATTCGGCATCCGATCGATATATACACACAATTGGAACACGGGAATTCACATTCTAGGGTTATTCCATCATTTTACGAAGGTGACAACGCGCAATTATCACCTTTCGGCTCGGGTAAACAGTAACAGCGCCCGTTTAGAGGGCTTAGACGCCGCGAACGGGTCGAAACGTGCAAAATCGACCCCGCGGCCGACATATATTCATCAATGGGACGTGGTGATTCACATTTTGGGGTCAATTTCATGATACACGAGTGAGAAACGAGAAATCCCCAAATTTTTGTGGTTTAGGGTTTCGATGAAACCCACCCGGACGAATCGGACAAACAACTACATATTCTTGGACCTCAAGGCATGGGTTTCATGATTATAACGTTCACCATGGGTATCGACACAAAATACCCAACGAAAATACATAAATCATCGAAAGAGAACGAGAAGTGGGTATGAGAACACTTGTCTCGACGCGAGCTTTCACTTTTATACCTGACTCTCGGACGGAATCAGACTCCCGGGCTTGATCTCCCTTCTTCTCTCTCTAAAACCGGTGCTCTCTCTCTCCTCAAACCCTTGGTCAATCTGAAAATGAAGGAGAAGGAAACTCGGCGCGTATTTATACTGTGCTTGCCGCTTGAGCTCCACTCAAGCGGCCAGTGGGCGGCCGTGCCATGGGTTGTCCACCGCTCGAGCGCCCAGTAGACGCAAGCCTGCTAGCAGGGCTTCAACAGCCCGGACCTGAATAATTTTTCCGATTTTTCTTCCGACACCAAACCTTAATCTTTCCATAGGATTAGTATTGATCATTAACATACTAATCACCTTATTATTATCAGGTTCTTAAATCCAGAACCTCACAGGCATCTTCTTCTATAACGAAAATCATCTGGAATTAGAGAATATTTCAGAAGGAAGGTTCATAAATCAGCACGCGATTCTGAGAAGAAGCCTCAACGGTCATCGCACATAGTATTTTTACAGAAGAAAGGGAATCTTTTTTCCTGACCGTTGCAACCCAGAATATCACTTGCGCCTATATTGGGGAAGGCAACGATCCCCATAGAAGGTGGGCATCTCGTCTTGTTGCCTAACGAATACCGCGGAGGTCTATGATTATAAAAGATTATGGAGACCCACTCCATAGACAAGCACTTTTGTACCCTTGAACTGACACAAGCTCTCTAAACTTTCAAAGCATCCCAACTCTCTCTCTCTCTCACTATTGCTAGTTTCTAACAAACTTAATATGCAAAGAGATTGTTCCTTAATATGCAAAGAGATTGCTCCTCTTGAGCATCCACGACAAAAACCACTTTTCACGAGTGCAATTCTAACCATCATTCTCAAATCCCTAATACCCATATTTGTATTCTCAGTATTTACCTTCTCATTCTCAAAAGGCTATTTACTAATTTGAATATCGAAGTGTTTTCTGTGGGATAAAATCTTACCGTCACCCGACCTCCTATTTGAAATTGTGGTGTGCAAGATCACGGGCTAGAAGGACGGTGACCGGAATCCGATGAACCAATTCGACTAAAATCCGTTCAAAGCTTGGAACTATAACGCGTCATTGGTGTCGTTTCTGGGAACGCTGTCGAAAATCCGATCAACTACTTCTCCTAAATCAGCATCACCTGACGAAATGGTGAACACGAGGGCTTAAGCTAGTGTTCCACCTAAAGAAGTTACCTCCCCCGATCATGACCACTCAGCAATAGTCGTGCCAAAGAACAGCTTGCTCTAATCTTCCTGGTTATAGCGGAGCAGATGAATAACATGTCATAAATGTTCCAAACGCTCTACACTTGACAGGGCAAAAGAAGTAGGGGGCTCAATCCTCCTCGACCGCCATGCCAGCCTCCAAGAGGGGGGAGTCTAGAGGAAGAAAAAGCAGACCAAGAAGACCTTAAGACTGGGCAACTCTCACAGTCCTGTGGCCTCAAACACCTAGAGCCATTCAAGGCTCGAGGGGTGCTTAGGTTGGGGGGACTCTTGATGAGAGCCTCGAAAGAAGAAATCCTGGGTACTCCTGGGATGAGAAAAGGCCTTCCATGTAGGAGGGAGCCTCTCAAGTCATTTGATCTACAAGCGACAGTGGCCGACCGATAATGTGTCGCACCGTAGAAAGAACGGAGTTGATAACCTATATCAACTCCAAAAATTCTGAAAATTCTTCCATAGTGGAGGAAAAGGTTTAGAAGATTTGGAACCACGTGTTCAAAAACGAAGACGAGTATGCGGCTGACCTAAAGAGATCTCCATTCACCATGGAGATCAAAACTCAATCGTTGCCGCCAAAATTCAAGATGCTAGCCCTGGAACCCTACGATGGGGAGAATTGATCTTATGGACCATTTGGATCACTTCCGCACCTTTCTGATCTTCCAGGGCCTAGAGGAGGCATCCATGTGCCAGTGTTTCCCTCTCACTCTTAAGGGGGTCGCCAGGATCTGGTTCTACCGGTTTTCAATGAATTCATTTTGAAACTTTCGGGACCTCGCAAACAGTTTCCTAGCTCGGTACACCTCTAGCCGTCGCGAGGAGTAGCCGTCGCATCTGGCCCACATGAAGCGGAAGCTGGGCGAGAACCCGCAAAAATTCTTGGAGCAGCTCACGGCTGAAGCTCGGAGAATCCAAAAGCTCACCGAAAAAGTAAAGCTCAGCAGCTTTATTTTCACATTGGGATCAGATGACTTCTTTAGGCACCTGGCCCACAAAAATCTGTAAACCTTTTGGGATGAAGAATCTATTATTTGGACCTACGTGGCCGCTGAAGAAGCCAACGAGGTGAAGCATCCGAAGTGGACTGACCAGCCTCGCCCTTTCCCGGCAGAGAAAAAAATGGGAGAACCGACAACCGCCGAAGGAAGCAACTCAGGACTGGACCACAAGTGCGGTACGGGCCCGTCTACCCGACTCTGCTAAACAACATATGAGCAAACATTCTCATGTAGATCCATGGGGAGAAGTTTGTTAAATGGTCAAAGCCACTGAAGAACACAGAGGAAGGAGATCCAGTTAAATATTGTGATTTTCATCGATCTTTGAGACATACCATGAAAGAGTGGAAGACGATGCAACGGGAGATCGAAGAGTTGATCTGCCAGGGTCACCTCACAAAGTTCCTGAGGAACCCTGGGCAGACCTCTGGACCTTAGGTGGTGACAGGTCGGATAAGCCCAAACCAAGGAACCGAGTAGCAGCCGCGGTGGTCAACATGGTGACCCCCCGACCCGCTAAGGCGTATCCAACGAATCACCAGGAGAAGCCAGATAAGCGTAGGAAGGAGAGAGTGGGGGAGGATGTCATTAGCCTTAATGATAGTGATATGGCACATGTCATCTTCCCCCATTCTAATCCCCTGGTTGTATCTGTGCTCATTTTGAATTGTACATTTGATTACCAGTTGAAATGAGTTTTCGTTGATAATAAAAGTTCAAGAGATTTACTCCACTTGGATGCATTCTTTAAGTTAGGACTTAAGAAGAATAAACTTAAATTGGCTGAAAGACCGCTATATGGGCTAGACAATAAACCAGTAGCCATCCAAGGAATGGTACAACCAGAGGTCACCTTGGGCACATACCCCAGCCGCACGCTCACCTTTATGGTTATCGACCTGTCCTCCGTGTATAATATATCCTAGACAGGCCGTGCCTAGTAGCATTTAGAGTCATCACTTCAATATCGTACTTAAAAATAAAATTTTCAATAGCATGCGGTATTGGTAAAGTGTTGGGTGATCACGTAATCGGACAGACGTGCTATATTTCACAGATAATACCAAATGGCATCAAGAGGCAAGCAGAGGAGATAAAGCATTGTGATGAGGCTACCTTGTAGCAAACACAGTCCGGTAAGGCCACTGACCTTGTACCTCTGAATTCTGATGATCTAAAAAAATGTGTACAGATAGGGGGCTCACTTGCCGGACCCATACGTGATAATCTTATCAACTTCTTAAGGCTAAATGCGGATGTCTTCGCATGGATGCCCGCCGGCATGTGAGGAATTTCGACCGAAGTAATGGTCAACAAGTTGTTTTCGATCCCGACCACAAGCCCATTAGGCAGAAATAAAAGAACCACTCCGCTGAAAAGCTTATAGCTATTCGGGAGGAGGTGAAAAAGCTGTTAGATTCTGGGTTTATCAGGGAGGTCCAGTACCCGGACTAACTCTCCAACATTATCCTGATCAAGAAAAGTAATGAAAAGTGACGAATGTGCATCAAATTTATTGATGTTAACAAAGCCTGCCCAAATGATAACTTCCCTTTACCGAGGATCGACCTATTGGTGGACTTTACTTCTGGTTACGAGTTGCTGAGCTTAATGGATGCCTACCTTCAGCATCCCTTTCCCTTTGCCCAGGCGAAGGATAGCTTCCCTTTCCCTTTGCCGAGGTGAAGTTTTCCGCTGAAAATGGTGTCGTAACAAAGTTTGAAGGGTCACGTCGCTTCTACTCTATGCGACATGTGTCTTTACCTGATTGAACCTACTTGTAGCGCGCATGGACAGGCATCATGTCACGTACTTGAATAGCTAGTCAGTGACGGTCAAAGCTCAGGTACAACAGGCAAGACCGCACGACTGCAACAAGTCAACCGGCTGGTCGGCGGGAAAAAAAAAGAAAAGAGAAAAGAGGAAAGCCGGGCAAAAGTGCAGCATTGATGAAACAAACTTTTCATTAATAAAGTTTGATTTACAATTACAATGTAGAAGTGCAAAAATACAAAATCCAAACTCAGGATGCCGGAATACTAGAAGGGCGAGGCTCTCCTTTGACTTAGGAGTAGTCCACTAAGACCTCTCGCTCCACTATCGCACTGTTTAGAGGATCGAGAACACCCACAGGGAAGTCAGGCCGCACTAGGATAACAATCCGCCTGTAAAGGTTGACACCCTCGAAAACTTAGGACTTCAGCAGTGTGCTCACCTCATTTGGACATAGGTGGACTGCCATCTCAGCCTCAAGCATGGCAACTTTCCCTCAAAACTCGCCAGCTTGCTGCTCAGCCTGGATGGCTCGAGCCTCCAAGCTCCCCTGCCTCTCACTCAACTCGGCCAACTCAGTATTGAGGGAAGCATTCTCCTACTAGGCTCTTAGTGCCTGGGCAATGCTCTCGTCCCTATCTCTTTGAGCTTTAGCGGCAAGGTCAACGGAGCGACTTAGGAGCTCTGCCACTCGGAGAATTTTTGCCTCCCTTTCTTCGATCATCTCATTCCATTGGCACAAGCTCTTTGACACTGTGCTAAGAATCCTTTGGTCCTGCAATCCTAACAAAAACAAGTCAATCCAAGCCAGCAGAATTACGAGGAAGCTGCTCCTCTCGAGAGCCTACTGTCAAAAACTTGTGCGTTTTCTTTCTCTGCATCGGTCCCTGTGACTTGGAGCTCTACTATAATAGGTCCTGTGATGGACTGGCTAAAGGACTGAGTGTAACAACTACAGTGGCTGCCTCTATAGAAGTCCTCTCTCCCTCCGCAGTTCCAACGCCACCAGAAGGGACCTCCACTGAAGTAACTATGATGCAGCCCATAGACTCAAGGAGTAGAGCAATGGCGAGACCGACCTCACCAGTCTCCACTGGCTCTGCAGGTGGCTCAAAGGCTGGCTCCACTAGCCCTTCGACGTTGGGTGCCCGCTCCACCAGCACCACCAAATTGCCTGGAAGTAACGACGCAACGACAAGCTCCCCAGTGGTAACTCCCTCGAGGACCCCCCAAGTCTGAAAAGATAGCGGGAGTCTCCACCCCAGAATGCTCTCCAACTCCAACCAATCATTTGGCCATACGATAATCTGGCTTGGTAGAAGACGAGAAAGAAGGCTCAGCTGGCGCCGCCCTTTTCTTCCTAGGGCCGTTGGAAGAATCACCAATGGTAAGAGCACCAGCCTTCCTCTTATACTATGGTGCCGCCGGCGGTTGAGTTTTGAACTTTTGGACCGGGGAGGGAGGACCCCGGTTAGCTCTTCTGACCTCCTCCCGGGAAACCAGGTGATCCATCTTGAACTCAGAAAGGTGCTCCCTCACCAATTGTAACAGTGGCTCCATAGCCTTCACCTCCTTCTTAGTGGGCTTCTCAGTGAAGTTCGCGGGAATCTTACCCCAATCCCTGGACAGGGGCCAACCATCAAACACTCACAAGAAAAAGAATCGGTCCTTTCAGTTCTTGACCGACTCATAGATTGCGCCACTAATGTATAGCGCCTTGGGAGATAGCGAAATGCAGTCCCTACTTTGGGTAATTAGAAAATAACTCTCACTGTCTCCACCGTCAGCAGCCACAAATGGTGATGGAGAAAAATACAAAGTGAGTAGAGATAATGCACAGAATTTGCGTGAAGCCAAGTGATGGGGACGTGAAACTCTGTAAAAATGCGGAGAAGCTCCTCGGCGATTGGGAGGCAAAGCCCACTTCATAGGTGAGCTTTGTAGACAGCAATGTGGCCTGTCGGAGGAGAGCAAGCCTTGTCCGGCTCCCCGGGAATCGAGAATACAATATGGGACGGGATGTTGTATTGCACGTAAAGCTCCCTCACTTCGCTGGGAGAAATGATGGAGGAAATTTCACTAATTGAATGTACCATGGAAGCAGATCAGAAATGGGAGACGGAGACTTGAAATGAAAAGAGCGAGAGAAGTTTGAACTACCGCTTAGTTTTTACAAAGATTGTCGCTACCAAAGAAAAACAATGTATCGAAAAAGCACAACAATCATAACGGACACATGTCAGTCTTAGAGAGGGCGCAGTCAAGCTGAATCATTTGGCAAAATTAATTACCGGGATTATGACTTCCCTACGCGACAACACATGGCAAAATTCAACGAGTCACTCAGAGTTGTGGGAGTCCCGAAGCAACTCTTCAGCCTTTGACTGCCCATCTAGCGGCATGACGGAACAATGCGTTGAATGCAATTTTCTACGCTCTCCAGATTCAAGCGTGACAATCAACGAATCCTGTCAATGTTCGCTTCCACTCTGCTCTAATGATTCAAGCGTGACGATCAACAAATCCGGTCAACAATCGCCTCCACTTTGTTCTCCGGATTTAAGCATTACAGTCAACAAACTCAGTCAACGAACTCAGTCCACGTTCGCTTCACTCTGTTCTCCGGATTCAAATGATATGGTCAATGAATCCAGTCAATGTTCACTTTCACTCCATACTCTGGATTCAAGCGTGATGGTCAAAAAATCCGATCAACGTTTACTTCCACTCCGTTCCTCGGATTCAAGCGTGACGGTTAACGAATCCTGTCAACATTCACTTCCATTCCGCTCTAATGATTCAAGCATGACAGTCAACAAATCCGGTCAATGATCGCCTCAACTTCGTACTCCCAATTTAAGTGTTACAGTTAACGAACCCGGTCAACGTCTGCTTCACTCCGTTCTCTGGATTCAAATAATATGGTCAATGAATCCGGTCAATGTTCACATCCACTCCATACTCCAGATTCAAGCGTGACAGTAAACAAATCTGATCAACATTCGCTTCCACTCTGTTCTCTGAATTCAAGTGTGACAGTCAACGAATCCGATCAACGATCGCTTCCACTCCGTCCTCTAGATTTAAGGATTATGGTCAATAAATCCGGTCAACATTCGGTTTCACTCCACTCAAGGGATTCGAATGAAACGGTCAACGAACTTGGCAAACCCCTACTCCGAAGTGTAAAATAAAAGATAGTGAAATATGCACGGTAACAAAAGACGAAGACAAAAACAATTGCGAATTTTCTCATCAACTTCCTCTTTACAAGTTGCACAGCCAGTCATGTCTCATCGTGTATATGCCAAATGCCAAAAATTCAGGTTATCAGTATGGGGGCTAGTGTTAGGGATGTCAATAATGGGTTGGCCCAAAAGGGGTAAGTGGCTTGCAAACGATAGCGGCTCATTTATCCCTAGGACAGTCAACGCTACCATTGATTGGAAAAATGTAACAGTAGGCCGGACGTGACCTAAGACAGACATGGCCCAGGTAAAAATCGGTCCACATGCACCTTCCCAAGCCTCAACGATCATTTGTCATAATTCTCCACACCTCCAAGAATGGTAACCTCTTCTATAACGAAAATTGTCCGGAATCAGAGTACATTCCAAAAGGAAGATTCACAAATCAGCACGCGATCCTCAAAAGAAACCTCAACGTCACCGTGCACGGTATCTCTACAGAAGGAAAGGAATCCTCCCTCCTAACCGTTGCAGCACAGAATGGTACTCGCGTATACTGGGGAAGGCAATGATCCCCACAAAAGGCGAGCATTCCGCCTCGTCGTCTAAGAAAGGCCACAGTAGCCTAGGACTATAAAATGCCATGGAGACCCACTCCATAGGCAAGCAATTTTGCACACTCGAACTAAGAAGAGCAATCTATGCTCTCAAAGCATCCTAACACTCACACACTCTCTCTCACTATTGCCAATTCCTAGCGAACTCAATATATAGAGATATTGCTCCCCGTGAGCATCCACGATAAAAGCCACTCTCTACAAGTGCAACTCTGACCATCATTCTCAAATCCCTAATACCCACATTTACATTCTTTGCATTTACCTTCTCATTCTCAAAATGTTAGTTATTGACTTGGGCGTCAGAGTATTTTTGATTGGACAAAATTTTATCATCACCTGTCATCTTATTTGAAGTTATAGTGTACAGGATTACAGGCGTGAAAGATAGTGACCGAAGTCCGACGAACCAGTTCGACCCAAATCTATTTAAAGCTTAGATCTTGGACGCATCAGATCTATATATTATGAAGAAGAACACTGTATGCTTTTAATAAGTTACTAATAACTCTTTCATGTATTATGTGGTGTAGATAGGCTGTGGTGGTTGACCAGTGGTTTCCGACGATTCTGATTGTAGATGGTTGGAAAAATCGTGACCAGAAATAGGAAAAAAACCAACAATTGACGCATAAGAAATTCAAACCAAACGAATATATCCAAACATTCTTATCGAAAGTTTATTTCATCAAATCAAACAGCGGTTGTGCGTGTTGGTTTGATCGAAACCACTGTCTACTCGGATCTCTTCCTGTTTGTACCATGAATTGTTTGTTGAAGAAGAAGACATTAAATTGGGAGTAATAAGAGATGGGCTTCCTAAGGTTGATGAAAGTAAAGCTTAGAGGTGAAGAGAAACGGAGTCAACATCAATCGGTATTGCATCAAAATAAACGAATTACCTTCAGATTCAAACGTCAAACCCGCCAAGCTGCAGGAGGAGGAGGGAGGTGGGGCTCAGCTAAGAGCCAGAGAGAGTCCCTTCTCAGAGCTTTGGGGGTTGAATTTTAATGCAAACAGAATTTATTTCTTTTTTAAAAATAATATGAACACGTTTTTTCCTTTTGCAATTTTTTAAAATATGCAAAATAATTTTAAATATTGCATCAAAATATATAAAACTATGATGATCCACGCAGGAAGGATGATCATAGTCAGATGGCCTATTTGATTTCTCTTTACAAGCCAAGTTTTTCTTAGCGATGAATTCACATCCAATACCTTCAAAGCCAATATGAAAACCCTGTAAGTATATCAATTATTATATCAAATGCTAAAAGAGCGTCAAACTCATGATATCTTTTAAATATTTTATAATTGGGTTTTAAATGAATCTTTTTACGAGTCTATAAGTAAATTCATTAGTAGATTTTTGATGAGTAAGTTTAGTAGCCCATACAAAATGTTTCATTCATGAGGATGGTTAGGGATCCTGCTCATAACTTTTTTCAATTGAACCGTTGAATTGATAAAATGTAACCGTTAAAATTTAAATATTAAATAATATAATTTAAATGGTTATTATTATTATTTATATGTTAGATTTAATATTAAATATAGATACATTTTAAGGATTAGGATTGCCGAATGAATTAGAAAGCTGTCTTATTCGGGTGTCGGATCAGAAATAGATCTATTTTTCGTTATTCAAAATTTTGATCTTACACATCACAATAAAACAAATAAAAAGTAAAAGAAATATAAGATTTACTTCTCGATATATTTTTCGATACTTAAATCAACAATCATTTTACTCAGAAGAGAAAAATATAAGAAAATGAATGTGTGAATACAAGTAGATGAGGATTGAGTATTTATTGGAGGGTTATACTCATTGGAATGCGTTCGAATGGAATAGCAACTTTGGGAGTGATACACTTGTATGAGAGAGTGGCTAACTTTGTAATATGTCTCTCTTTTGTCTATCATCTCTGTTCTTCTATAAGGGAGAGGCTGTATTTATAGTGAGAGGTGCTGGTTGGCGGACCCTTAAATTAATATATGAGCGTTACGCCTTTTCAATTATGAGTAGCGTTATTTGTGTAACTGTCACATTTATTTAATGGTAGGACCATACGATTTCTAATCATTAGATCAATACAGTGATCACCAAAAATAATTCATTGATTATTCATTATTACTTCTTCAATGTTGCGTGGCTTGAGCCACGTCTCTTGGACCAACCGTTACACATTTTGCTTTATGGGTCTAGAGGATTTTCTATTGGACCGTCGTTATATGGGTTTTTCTTCTTTTTGTGTGCTAGATTTTGGGCAAGTCCAAGTATTGTCGTACTCATCGCTATTCTCCCATATTTGAAGGTTTAAATTTTTAACTCCTAATATGTTTACAATGGGATACCAGTTGTAGGCCTTTCACGTGTGCTCCTAACCCAAATATCCTGTAGATTTTTAAAAGAAGAATTGAGGTGAATTTGGTAGCTTAGGAGTAGAATCAGGAATAGAAGATAAAAATAAACAGAAGGCTAGTGGCTTATTACAAAATTTAGTAATATGTGAAATGTGTTATTATGAAGAATATGCGTGCTATTTTGGTGATTATTACTATAAAGCTAAATTTACTGAAAAAGAAAATCCTATGATACTGACTATGTTTTTCCAGAAATTACCATAGCCATTTAATAAAGATATCCAGAAAGAATAAGAAGCTAAAACTAGAACAAAAGACACTTAAGAAATTCGGAACTAAGAAAAGGTACTATAAAACGTATTATAATAGAAGAAAACCTGGAAAGAAATATTACACAAAAAGAAAAAATTATAGAAAATATTTTAAGAATAATCCTAAAAAACGTAAATGTTATAATTGTGAAAAATTAGGACACATATCTACAGAATGCCAAGAACATAGAAAGAAAGAAATCAAACTAATAACCATGGAAGAAGAAGAGTATATAGATTTAAATATATTAGAATACGAATTTGAAATGTTAGATGAAAATTTAGAAATAATAGAAGAAGGTGAAGAAGAATTAATTGATACCAATGAGAGTGATGAATACTTTATCCTTAATATCTGTTAGGATATGGGTCACTCCTGTGTTGGCTCATATTCATTTGACGTGCTATTTGGTATATCGGACGAATGCACACGGGTTCTATACTGATACGGAAGATTAGAGTTTTCATACACCCGAAGAGAGAGAGCACTCAAGGTGCACCCAAAGAGCGTTTGAAACGTCGAATCCAATGACCTTGTGCTTGAGGCACGCTTGAGCGCGACTCGCAACATAAAAACGTGTCGATGCATTATAGGGTTGAATGACTTGCAATTCCAAAGCAAAAGAGTACAGTTTGTGAGAGAAAAAGGAAAGAAAGAGAGAGAAAATGGATAAGAGGAAGCACTACAAAAAAAATAATATTTTGTGATAAAAAATTAGCGACAAATATAATTTTGTCACTATTGATAATTAACATATATAATTTAGTAATAAATATATAATTTTGCCACTAAAACTTTAAAATTAAACAACAATTTTTTATTAAAAAATAAAATAAATAATAATAAATAATAAAAATAAAAATAATAAGAATATATTGTCACTAATTATAAAAAAATATATCGTAACACTTAAAAATTTTTAAAAAATTTATAAATTATTTATTAAATTATTATTTTAAAATTTATCTCTTTCAATAAATTATAAATAATTTATTAATAATTTATTAAATATTTATAAATTAAATATTTATAAAAACATCTCTCTCAAACCTTCAGCCAAATCGCTCGCATTCCCTCGCACTTCTCTCTTTCACGCTTCATCCTCCGGAGCCCTTAAGCCACTTCGCGATTCTCTTCCATCTGCTTCGCAATCGACGAATTTCTCACATCTCTCGCATTCAATCATCTTTTTAGCTTCACAAATGACAAATGACTCACAAAATCGACGCTTACCATCTCACGGAGTTTTGCCTTCGGTATCTCTCATTCCTCTCAATCTCTCTGGTTCACAATATTTTGAATCAATGCTTTGATATTGATTATGAATATATTTTATTTTGATTTTGTACTGAAATAGAATAGATCTGACAGATTGTAATTTTTTCTCAATATCTCTCGGTGTATTTATCAGTGAAAACCGAAGAAGAGAAGTGTTGAGGAGAAGGATAGGGTTCTACCTTGCCACAAAACTTCAGCATATATTCAACGTTTTCCGGATTAGTAGTGTAAATCTCATCGCCAGACTAATTTACTTTATGAAATCTACATTAACCATTTCGAGGCTAAGTTACTGAGTTCTGCCTTTCTTTCGCTTCCTTGGTCAAGTATCAATTTGATTATTCAGCTTATTCCATCTTTCTCTTCCTGTTTGCCTTAACTTAATCATGAGATTGTATATATTTGATGAAGTGTTTGAGTAACCTATCATTACGACTACTATTAAATCCATTTTTCATGTGCAGTATATTTTTCGGATAGAAAAAATTTGGTTTAATTTATCCAGTTAATGTTAGCTTCAAAACAGAGCAACTTCTCCAAAAATGGGAAAAAAACAGATAGGAAAAATTAGAATTGCTTTAAAACAAAATGGCCTTGACAGTTGGATTGGCTAATGGGAGGAACTGCACTGTATCGGTTATTTGTCCGATTGCCTAGAAGCATAGAATTAGCAGAACTGAATGAAGTATTTTAGCTACTGATTTAGAGGAAACAAGAGGTAAGTGGTGCTTGTTGAGACCTTGCACATTTGTTGGTCATTTTTATGTTTTGACTGAGCATGCTGAGGTCTGTAAAGGTGCTTTTCTGAAACATATTTGCTTTCTGACATTATGTATTCTTAGCTTTATATGATAATTTGCATATAGTACTCATGGAATATTGTATTTCTTTATTTGATCCAACCATGGAAGGCATGGTGCATTTAGTTGATCTTAGTTGATTCTGTTCCTTTATTTGATTAATGGAAATGCCAGTAATTTTGTTGACCCATCATATTCTTTCTTGAGCTGTTCTGCAGCAACATCATATGTGGCCTTCTTTGTGAGTAATAGGGGATGGATATGGCTACCGCTTAATATGAATTATTTTGTTTAGGCAACTTGGATTTACGGATTAAATGGCTCCTTGTATTAATTGTGGCCCTACTATGTGATATTGATCTGCCTTATATTTTCTTTTCCTCTTCCTGTTGTCTTTCTTTTTTTTAGTTTTTAGGGGTGTGAGGGTTGCCTGTGACAATTCTCACTTAATTTATACTTTTGGTAGCACAGGATCTCTCAGCCATGAAGCTAGGGAAGCATTTCTCTTTGTCTTAGTTTCAGAAGATTTGTGTTTTCGCTGCTTGAATTTACCCCATTTTCTATGCAAAGTAAGATTATGGTTTTTTACTTATCTGAAATCTATTGATATAGGACTTATAATGCCCAGATATTTTTAACGATGAATTATAAGTTTAATCGGGTAGACTTAATTTTAATGCGTGAATAATTTTTAGTTTCCAAATGAATAATAAAATATTTATATAATTAAATATTAATAATCATATACAATAAATAATTAAAATAATGATAATAACAACAACAACAACAACAACAACAATAATAATAATAATAATAATAATAATAATAATAATAATAATAATAATTGTTATTATTATTAAATAGCTAACGCCACCTCAACCTCCTTCTTGACCCTTCTTCTCTGCTGCCTTCCGTCCCTACCTTCTCTTCCTCTCGTCTCTCTTGATTCCCTGCTCTCTCTCTCTCGCTCTCAACGGCCTCCAGCGTGGCCTTTCCATTCGAATCTCCACCAGAAACCCTAACCAATTTGCCTCAGTGTACCGGCCCTATTCCGTTTGTCCCTTCACCATCCTCATCTCCATGGGCCTATTTAAACATGGCTCCATTTGGATTGCGGGAGGAAGAAGGAAGAGCCGAGCAGAGAGTGAGAGAAGTGAGAGGGGTTTTGCTGTTGAGACTTTTGTAAGTCTCCACCAAGGCCTTCCTTCGACTGTTGTTTCCATTGCTGTGAGCGTTGCTGCCGTTGTCGTCGTCGACAGTGCTGTTGTCACTGTCGTCGACCTTGCTGCCATTACCGTCGTCGACCCTGCTGCTGTGCCGTCATCAATGTTGTCGTTGTGGCCGTGTCGATTTCGTTGTTGAAGCCGAAAATTAGCCCTGAGTTGAAGCCGAGCCGGAGCCGGAGCCGGAGCCGAAATCGAAGCCAAGCCACTATCAACTCGAGCCGTGTGCAAAAAACAAACAATCAGGCAAGTGAATCCCGTTTACTGTCATTTCTACTCAATTAATTTGCAATCGACCCCTCCATTGTCGTTTCTCCTTGAAATTTTGCAAGTGAATCCTGTTTACTGTCATTTCTACTCAATTTGCAAATGACCCCTCCACTGTCATTTCTCTCTGAAATTTTGCAAATGAAATCCTTCTATTGTCGTTTCTCCTCTGATTTGCAAGTGAATCCTCAGCATTTCACTTCTTCCTTTATTTCAAGTATAATTTCTAATTTCTGTTAGTGAATCGTTCCTTTCCTTCTCTCATGCTCACCTTCTTTCCATTCGTGCCGTGATTGGCTGTGTCTCTGTGAGGTGGAAATTGGGAACGAAAACAGAGCCTTGTGCTCTGTCGGATTGATTTGGGTGTATAATCGGGTTCCGTATTTTATACGGAATGTGGTAAATACAATTGTGTGTGCAGCCTTGTGTGGGTGTGGGTGTGTTCTGGGGGTGCTCTGTTTGGGTGTATTTTGTGTTCCGTGTGTGTTGCGGTGTGTGTGTATGTAGCAGAATGTGGGAGAGCCGCGTGCGGGTGTTGCTGCCAGTGGGGCTGTGCGTGTGTGTGTAGCCTTGTGTGGGTGTGACGGCGTGTTGCTGTGTGTAGCCATGTGTGGGTGTGCTGTGTGTGTGTGGGTGTGGTGAAGCTGCAGATGCTGCTGTGTGCGGGTGAGTACAAGTCGAGTGTGTGTGTGTAAGAACGTGTGTGTGTGTGAGCTGTGTGTGCTATGAGTACTGGCAGAGTGCTGCTGTGGATGTGTGCGTGAGCTGTGTGTGAGGCGGCAGTTTTGCTGCCAAGTGTGTGAGGGTGTGTGTGTATATATGTATATATATATATATATATATATATATGTATATATATTCTGCTGCCATGTGTGAGTATGTGTGGGTGTGTAAGTGTGAGCTTGAAATGGTGGAAAATGTGGCAGCGTGGGTATGAGTGGCCATTTGTGTGTATATATATTTATATATGTTGGTGCTCAGGCATTCGTGTGTATGGACATATATGTATGCTTCAAATTATGGATGTAAGCACTCATGGATGGCATTTATGATGTGTATCTCTTGTATTAGAAATGTATGTTCTATATGTGTAAGTGGGTATATGTATATATTCCAAATTTTAAGGATGATTATAGAATGAAACTAATGGTGTTGAATATTGTGATAGAAATCTTGAGAAATTATTTGGAAGGGAATCTAATAAAAATAGAGATTGTTGGCCTTAGTTATAGACATTGTAACGCAACAGAATGGAAGAATAGTTTAATAGTTGCATTAAGTAAAATATAATATTTTGGTTTGAGTTTATCTATTCTTCGTGCTGTGAGAAATTCCTTCGTGTTAGATTTGATGGCGTGAGTACAGTCCCTGGTCAGCACCGAACGACGTTCTATTGTTGATGTTGCAAAGCTTTTTTTGCGTTATACTCGATGTGTGAGTATTTGAATTCGTTGGCTTCATATGGTCAAGGTTGAGGAGAGTATGAAAACATTAAAGTATCTGGTCAAATGGGAGGCTATGGTACTTTAATGTGGCCTACGCTTATCCAATACCAATTTTCTTGTCCTGGTGGGTTGAGGTACGTTGCCTAGTTCGGCGGAATGCTTATGGCCATGTGATCATTGTAGATCATGATATCGTGGGTCTCATGACGGGAGATGCTGGGTTTGATGTGTGAGTTATCTTCCGTACCTGGTAGAGTCGGAAGATGAGCATGTAGATGAGGTCATCTGTCCTGGTTGAGTCAAATGATGAGCATGCTCGGGAGACGTCTGTGCTTGGTTGGGCAGAGTCTCTGTGAACCCTGGATTTGGTCGGAGGTCAAACTTGCGAGCATCGGGTAGCCCGTGCAAGTACCCAATTGTCGAGGGATATTCGCAGCCTTTGATTCACAGTGGCAGAATAAGATCCAGGAGTTTTCTTGTAATATTCTATGATTGTTGAGTACCTCATTAGTCGTGTTGGCAATGTCCTTGTGTGGATTCTAAGATATTCGAATTTGGTGGAATCCAAATGGGTTGTTATTGTGATTATGCTGGTCGTTCTAGCTGACATATGGACAAGGAAAATCCCCAATTATCGTTGATGTCGGATTCCAGGGGATTACCATTGATTATTGGCACTCTGTTATTTTTTTGAATGTGCGGGTCAAGTGGGACCTATCTTATCTAGAGTCGTATTTACAACGTATTGTAATCTGTCTTGGATATAGTAGGTTGTTAGAGTATGTTGAGACCTTTGTAGTGTGATATCCAAGATTCTTATTGTTATTAGTGTTTTTGATTATGATTACTTGTTGGGTTTTGGCTCACCCTTGTGTTTTCTTGGCTCTAGATTCAGTAGACATCGTCTAGCTTGGAGGAGACACATCTGTGGTTGCAGAAGAAGTTTCGATGGAGAAGAAAGTTCTAATAGCTAGTTGAGGAGTTTAAGTTGGCATGGAGATTTATGTATTTTCTTTTGTTGAGTTTATTTCTTCTTTAGTATGTCTTTGTAGATGATTGGTGAATTATCATGATGTAGTTAAATCAAAAGAATGAAATAGTCTAGAATGTGGAACTGTTATAGTTTGTTTTAAAATTTTAGTCCGCATGTGCGGCTTAAGCCATGCGTTTGAGTATTTAGGCTTGGGTCGCCACAGGACGGGCAGAATAGTTGGGCCATAGGAAATGCCTTGTCCTCTGGCATCAAATCCAGGATTGGACAGACATTATTCTATACTTTGTAAGTGTATATAATCATGAATGGTCTTTTGTTCTCTCTTTTTTTCTTTCCCTTTTGTTTTTCGTATGTAGATAATCTTTTTCTTTTTCTTTGTAAGTGTATATAATCTGTTGATATAATCATGAATGCATTGTCCCCATTTTTCTTTTTATTCTCTCTTGGTTTCTTTTCAATAGATCGAGTGTAAACAAACTGAACGGTTTTCGTAGGAACAATCTTAGGACCCTTAGCTAGGCTTTTTCTTATTTATAGTGCACAAGAAACTCGTTAGTGACTTCAAATCTTTCTCTGAATTGTATTTTCAGGTACACATCACCTTCCCTTCAGCAGAGTTTCTAAATGTCGTTAATCTTACAAAGGTAGGCAATCAAATAGTTTTTCCTTCTTTTTGACTGGTTAACATACAATCAATCCAAATTAACTGCAAGGGAATAATACAATAAGTTGGGACAACAAGGTTACAGTCTCCTACATCATTTGAAACTATATTCATCATGTAAATGTTTCTTGAATTGGACTAGCTTCTTATGCCTGTTGCTCCTTGTTGAGCTAAGCATGAGGAAGAAAATAATCCAACAATAAAAGCTAATAATCTTGTGAATGTAGGACTATAAATACCGGTATAAAGTAGAAGCTGTCCTCCCATTTGTGCATTGGAGACTCTTACCCTGCATTTGGCAAGCTAATAGAGTGCGATGCAATATAATCTGATGATAATGCCATACAAATAACTCTTCATTAGGCATTGGTTAAAGGGCGATTTCAAAAAGTAATATGGTGTGATTTTTTCATAAAGTAATTCAAAATAAATAAAACTAAGATAATAAAGTTTAAATCACATTCCTAAGATATCATTTTAACTAGGGGCACCGGTCAAAAAAATCTTGTCATAATTTGTTGTTACCTTTTCCATTTCATTGGGAGTACTCTTGCCCATTATAGCCAATAAACATGCACTTAATGCCATTTTCTGTTCTCTTACAACCCTCCATCCTCACTGCCTCAAGTCTCAAAATGAATTTCGGTGTTGAGTGCTTGAAGTATCTGCAGATTATTAGTTGCAACACTATGCTGTGCGCAATCCTTGTCACCATCTTTCAAAAGAGAAAATAGATAGAGTTATATTGGCTCCATAGCGCTTGCAGTTTCTTCTTCTTCTTCTTCTTCTTTTTTGATGTAAATGGGAACGAGAGAGGGGACTAGTATGATGGATCTATAGGAATTAAGAGCTGTGTAATGATAGATATTTTTTAAAATATTAAGCTGTGTTATGTTTATGTGTCCTGACATAGTGTTGCTGCCCCCCTATGCTGCATTGATTTTGACTGGAGATGATGTTTGATTTCTTCTTTATATTGCAATGATCATCATCTTTCAAAAACATAAAACTAAATAGAGTTATTATGACTGTAGTGGTAGCAATTACGTTTTTCTATGAAAATAAAAATGTAATAAGACTTAAGCCAGTGTCTTTTGTTCTGGCTTGTTATCCCATTGTCTTTCTAATCGATTAACTGATATGGCGAGTTAACACCTGATTCCTGAGATAGTATGCCCATAAATATGTGCAAATTGACATTGATGTTCTCGTTTTTGCCTGTGGCTGGGTGTTATTGCTCGTGCCTGCCATTGTAGGTATCAAGGTCGTGGGATAAGGATTCAAGATGAAGTTCTAATAACAGAAACAGGTTATGAGGCATCGTTTATATTCTTCTTGTGACATCAAGAGAGAGTGGGAAGGGCATGTCAATGCCCAGTTCATTTCAGCTGTGGCTACTTTTCACGAGTATTATTTTGCAAGTAATCCACTATCCATCTGCTAGTATTTCCCTGTTCTTCTTCAAATAGGTCCTTCCTTCTTCTTTTAGAGGCTAGATCTCTTTCTTGTGTGCTGAGATTTGAAAAAAAGTTGATCTTATTTTGCTTTAAGATAAATTTGGAAAAAGCAGACCTATGAGATAAATCATAGGAAGCTAAACTACGCAAATGTATCCATTTCAAAAGTTGGATGGAGGGCTGCAGTCTTTCTGATCGTTGGAGTAAAGGCCCTAGATTTACTTTGTGGAACATGAACAACCTCCGGCATCAGTCTGCAAAAGGCTCCAAAGATTGTTAGCCAATGACGAATGGAAGGCCAAATTCCACAGCGTGTTACAAACCTTCAAAAAAAATTTCTGATCACAGCCTCATCTGCCTTGCCACTAAAGGACACGTGAGTAATGTCCCCGCCAGGAGGCAGTTCCGGTTTGAAGCCATGTGACATAACTATCCAGCCTGTGAGGAAGTGGTGTGAGGAAGTGGTGTCCAGAACTTGGGAGGGTGCTACGTGACATGCATCCTGGAAGCTCAAAATTCTGAAGGAACACCTTCAGAGCTGGAGCATAGCTCGCTTTGGAAATGTCCTCCATGAGGAAAGGAAATTTAGCGAGCGTATTCTTGGTGTTCAGGAAACATTATGCAGAGTCAGTTCCCTTCCCTTAGACTTCGAAGAATTGAAGCCAAACCTGCTTGGTAACTACAGGTGAAATTTGGACAGTGAGGGGAAGTTCTGGGCATAGATGGAAACAGACCACTGAAGGCGCGCACGGAAGCCTTAAAGCAAATTTGCCGGTTAATGAGTTGATTGGCCAAAGTGGTAAATGGTCAGTTAACGGGTTGACCGGCTAAGGAAGCAAAGCCGAAGACGGCCAGACTTTGGGCAAATGAGTTGACTGGCCAAAAAGGCTAAGGAAATAAGTTGCTGAAGGCGCAGCGGTGCTAGACGGCTTAGGACTCTTGGATGGCAAAGGGCATAGTGGTCCAAGGACTTGAACGCAGCAAGGGCCGAGGACACTGTGGAAAACTGACATTGAGAACAGTTGGCAGTCAAGAGTTGGTGGCAGGTTTTTGTAGGGCACGCCTTTTGAACAGTGCAGAGCAGGCGCCGTGTGTAGAAAGCTCGGGAAGTGGTGAAAGTGTAGAAATGACAGGGACGGCATGACCAATTATTTACAAGGTGGCCAGTAGAGCAAATAGGATTTTGTGGAGTCGAGTCATTATAAAGACGCACCAGGAGCATTAGTATTGAAGGTGAGTAATCAACAAGGGTGTGAGAGATCACCAAGTACTGGTGGGTAATCACCAGGGGCGTTGTGCGCCAGTCCGCACTTGTGCGGGGATGAAACAACGATTGTTGCCATTTCATCACATTTGTAAAATGTCTGTGAGTAAAGAACACCACAGTGAAAAAAAAAGAGGACAAAAATATGTAATTTAGATGGAAGAAGAGTTTCTTCCTTACTTTAGAGAGGTTTTTCTTATTGTCTGTTATTTGAGAGCTTGTTTGGTCAGGGTAGGTTGCTGTATTCTGTCTCGAGGTTTTTTGTAACCACATTTTACATAGTGAAATATTTTTGGAGTTTATTCCGTGATTTTTCTCCTTTAGTTGAGAAGGAGTTTCTACGTTAAAAAAGTTATACATCTCTTTTATTTCTTTGCTCACATTAATAGTAGCTGTTGATGACGATGGGGGTTTGGGTTTTTGCTATATCGGATCGGGTGAATTTGGGTTATTTAAATCCCAACAAGTGGTATCAGAGCGAGATTGTGGTCTCTCTAATATGGTCTCTCTGATTCCAACAAGTGGTATCAGAGTTAGCTGCGATCGGCCCAGGCCCAAAAATGGCTACTTGCGGAGGGTGCTAATCGGAAATGGCTACATGCGAAGGTGTCAACCTGCTGTCGGAGCAGAGTGAAGCGTTGTAGAGGGAAGACGCCGAGTGAAATGCCGCAGAAGTGCAGCCACTGAGGTCTACGCTGTCGAAGTGGGATTTGATGGTGTCATTGACGGATAGCTTGCCATTAGTGTGGAGCAGGTAGGAAAGAACGGAAAAAGCACTTTGGAGAAGGCTGTTGACCTCTTGGTTGTCCTTACAAGGGAAGAAGGGTGGAGCCAGTAGGGCGGAGGGCAGAGTTGAGTAGGGCTAAGGGCGGAGCCAGTAGGGCTGAAGGCGGAGCTAAGCGCTGGGACCCCAGTTAAAGGGAAGCTGTAGGAAGGCAGGCGACGTGGGCGCCGGTAAAGGCAAAAATGTTCCTTACAAGGTCATGAGGGAAAGTTTGTTAAGTCTGGTTACTCCATTGTAGGTAATTCAACAAACTAGTTATCATTAGAGGATTTTCGGAGAGTAAATGATGGAGTGCATTTGCCGAAGAGAAAGTCCGGAGAACGTTGACCAGCTGAAGGAAGCAGACGATTGAAGGCACGCACGAAAACCTTGAGGCAAATTTGCTGGTCAATGAGTTGACCGGCCAAAGTGGCAAATGGCTGGTTAACACGTTGACCGGTCAAGGAAGCAAAGTCGAAGATGGCCAGACTTCTTTAGGCAAATGGCTGGTAAACGAGTTTATCAGCCAAAGAGGCTAAGGAGACATGTTGTTGAAGGCGCGCACGGTGTTAGACGGCCGAGGACTCTTGGATGGCAAAGGGCACAGTGGTCTGAGGACTTGAGCGCAGTAAGGGCCAAGGACACTGTGGAAAACTGACATTTAGGACAGTTGGCAGTCAAGAGTTGGTTGTAGGTTTGTGCAGGGCACGCCTTCTGAACAGTGCAGAGTAGGCGCCATCTGTAAAAAGTTTGGAAACTGGTGAAAGTACAGAAATGACAAGGACAACGTGACCAATCATCTGCAAGGTGGCCAGTAGAGCGGATAAGATTTGGTGGAGCCGAGTCATTATAAAGACGCATTAGGAGCTTTAGTTTTGAAGGTGAGTAATCACCAAGGGTGTGAGAGATCACCAAGAATTGGTGAGTAATCACCAGGGGCGCTGTGCGCTAGGCCACATGTGTGCGGGGTGAAACGGCAGTCGTTACCGTTTCACTACACTTGTGAAATATCTGTGAGTCAATAATACCATAGTGAGAAGAAAGATATGAGAAAAATAGAAACTTAAGACTGAAGGAGAGTTTCCTTCCTTATTCTGGAGAGGTTTTTCTTGTTATCTCTTCTTCGGTGGTTTGTATAGCTAGGGTGGGTTGCCGTATTCTGTTTCGAGATTTTGTGTGACCACAGTTTACATAATAGAATATTTTTGGAGTTTGTCTCGTAATTTATTTTTTTTAGTTGAGAAGGGGTTTCCACATAAAAAATATTGTACATCTCTTTTGTTTCTTTGCTCATATTAATGGTGGTTGACGATGATGGGGGGTTTAGATTTTTGCTTCACCGGATTAGGTGAATTCAGGTTGTTCGAATCCCATCAAGTGGTATCAGAACCAGATTGTCGTCTCTCTAATATGGTCTCTCTGATACTAACAAGTGGTATTAGATTTAGCTGAGATCGGCCCAGGCACAGAAAGGGCTACCTGCGAAGGTACTGACCTGCTGCCAGAGTAGAGTGAAGCGTTGTAGAGGGAAGCCGCCGAGTGAAATGTCGTAGAAGTACAACTGTCGAGGTATGTGGTTGTCGGAACGGGATTTGATGGTGTCATTAACGGAGAGCTTGCCATTAGTGTGGAGTAGGCAGGAAGGAACAGAAAAAGCACTTTGGAGGAGGCTATTGACCTCCTGGTTGTCCTTGCAGGGAAAGATTGTAACTCCAGGAATATTTTATAAAATTAATTCCAATAATTATCACCATTGGACTGAAAATTTGGGGAGTTGGACTATTACGTGGGTCCAATAAATAAAAGTATCTAGATCAAGGGGTTTAGGAATAATTGTGGTGCCACTTAATTAAATTTAGGATAATTTATAAAATTAGTTTTATTTAAATATAATAATAATAATAATAATAATAATAATAATAATAATAACAACAACAACAAAGAAGGAAAGAAACGAGGAAAAGGAAAAGGAAAGAAACGAGGAAAAGGAAAGAGAAAGGAAAGAAGAGGGAGAGAGAGGGAACTCGGCCGGGCGATGAAGAAGGAAAGAGGGGTGCGGTGTGCATGTGAAACCCTAGCTCACACCTTCACTATTTAGGGGGGACAGTAGGGTTAAGGAAGGGAGAGGAAGGGAGAGGAACGGAGGAGGAGAGCCGCGCACGAAGCTGACTGCCGCCGCTGTTGATCACAAAATTAAGGCAAGTAAAATTCTCCATCACAAAAATTATCCTTCCTTTATCCTTGTTAATGCTCAATCCTTTGATTTCATAACCGATTTGGTGGGTAAATGCTGAAATCGAGGGTCTAGAGTTGTGGGGAAATCGAACACAAAGCTTCGGCTCGATGAGGGTTCGACCAGATCTTTGAATCAGTGATAAATTGGGGCTTTGTAGGTTATCCAATTAAACCATGAAGTATCGATTTTGCTTGCTTTTCTCCTCAATTTTTGGGATTTTGGCGCCGCCGTGGAAACAGAGCCCGTGCTCTGTTTCTCGGTTTCCAACCGAGTCCAATGACCGGAGGTAATGAATGGGCCTTAACCCATTATTTCACAAGTAAAATTCTTCCTTTTGGAATCAAAGCCTTTACCTTTTGAGTATTGTTGTTAATCTGCAACAAAATGGTAAAAGACAGAGACTTGAGCAAAAACAGAGCCTCGTGCTCTGTTGGCCGACTAGCTGTCGGGGTTGTGTAGGTGCATGTGTGCTTGGTGCTGCGTGCATGTGTGTGTATATGGCCACGGAAGTATACGATATATATATAGTTATGTACGTGTGTGGGTATAAGATTACAATATGCATATGTGGATGTATTATACGAATGAGGTACGTGCGTAGGTGTGTGTATTCATATGCAAAGAGCATTTGCGTGCGTGTGTACGGGTGTTGCTGTGTGAAGGTATATATATATATATAGTTGGTATATTTATATATATTTATGGCAGAATATTTTTATAAATACATATGTAAATGGTATGCTGTGTGGGTATATATATACATATGGATGTGTGTATGAGTGGTTGTGTAGGTGTGCACTATGTGTGGCAGTGTGTGTGTGGTGGCAAATTACATATGTATATTAATGTGGTTTGTACATATATATATATATATATATATATACATATTTATATACATATATATATATATACATATTTATATACATATATATATATATACATATTTATATACATATATATATATATACATATTTATATACATATATATATATATACATATTTATATACATATATATATATATACATATTTATATACATATATATATATGTATGTATGTATATATGTATGTATATGTATATGTATGTATATGTATGTATGTATATGTATATATGTATGTATATGTATGTATATGTAAGTATAAACACATAAAGGGTGGGGCAGTATGTGTGCATGTGGTATGGGATGTGTTGTGTTGATATAAATGTAAATATAATTGTATATGTGGCTAGAATATATATATATATGTGTGTGTATAAATGAATTATATATGTTGGTTGCATATGTTTATATTGTGTGCATTGGTAAGAATAATAATGGTAGGTTAAATGATTATTCTGTATCTTATTGATGAAATTTCGGTAAATTATTCTTCGCGTTAACTTTATTGGCGTGTGTACGTCCTATTAGTACTTTATGGACAAGTAAAGGAAGGTGTGTGAAGACTCTACGATATCCGGATGTAAGGAAGTCCGTGGGACCGTAGAGTAGTCTATACTTTTTTAATACTGATTCCATTATGAAGGTTGAGGTCATTGATATTAAATAGGGATACTTATAACCTAGTGACTTTCGTAGATGATGATATCCGGGATATCATTGGCGATGGGTATTGGAGATGGCATCGATATGTTACAGGTACAGCATCTGGGAGGACTATAGAGGTAGTTGGATACCATAGATAACCTCATTGTATTATCCAACCGTTGGGGGCGTAAATACACGGCCTTTAGTTTACTATGGTAAGATAATGTCTAAGGAGATTCATGTTATCTCGTACAGTGATGACCTTAAATTAAGTTGATAATTAGATCCTTATTAAATCATACCGTGAGCTGAGAGGGATGCTTATAACCTGGTGACCATTGTAGAGGATGATATCTGGGATGTTATTGGCGAAGGGTATCAGAGGTGGTATCGACATGCTACGGGTACAGCCTCTGGGAGGACTATAGGAGGAGTTGGATACCATTGATAACCTCGTTGCATTACCCAGCCGTTGGGGGCGTAAATACGCGGCCTTTGGTTCACTATGGTAGAATAAGGTCCATAGAGAGTCCTGTCATTCATTCAGTTGTGACCTCGTATGGAACTGATGATTCGAATTCGACGAAATCCATATTGCTTCCTTGATACTTAGCCGTTCACGTGGCCTTCGAATCGTGGACACGACATGATATTGAGTCTTAGACAGTGGTGGACATATTACCTGCTTTGATTGATTTTATTCATTGTTTTATCGTCCGAGATGTTTTATTGTATTCCTCTATTATTGTTCATTCTTACTTGCTGGGCATTTGGCTCACCCTTGTTTTTTATTGGCTCTAGATTAGACAGGTCGACATCAGGATCAAGGAGATTACGTGACTTTTGGGTAGCCACCAGATAGAGGTGACATCGGAGCTCGAGGCTCTCTGGATGGGTATTTACGATCTTTGATTTAGTTACTGTTTGACTTTTGTTAGGAAACCAAATTTGTATCGATTGAGGAGTGTGAGCAAAGTTTTCAAAAGTTAAAAAATTGATTGATGATCACCCTAATTTTGACCATCCTAGAAGGATATGATGGATTTGTAGTTTATTGTGATACTTCTAAAATCGGATTGGGATGCCTTTTAATGCAACATGCAAAGGTGTTACTTATGGGTTGAGATAATTAAAGCCTCATGAGAAGAATTATCTGATACACGATTTGAAGTTGGCAGCAGTAATTTCAGTATTGAAGATTTGGAGATTTACACTATATGCCAGCTTCTATTGTGTATGATCGAGACCCAAAATTTATCTTTAAATTTTTAGAAAGTTTGCATCGTGAATTAGGGATAAATTTAAAATTAACTATAGTTTATCATTCTTAAACAAATCAACAATCGAAGCATACGATTCAAATTTTGGAAAATATGTTGAGAGCTTTAGTTATAGAAATGAAAGGTAATTTGGATGGTTATCTAGCTTTGGCAAAATTCATATACAACAATAGTTACAGACAAGTATCGGTATGACTCTATTTGAAGTATTGTATGGGAAAAAGTATCGTTCCCCAATTTGATGGGAGGAAACCATTGATAAGAGACTTTTGGGACTCAAAGTTATTTAATAAATGTCTGATAAAATATGTTTGATTCATGAAAGGCTGAAAGTTATTAAAAGCCGGCAAAAGAGCTATATTGACCGGAGAAGATCGAAGTTGAATTTTGTGGTGGGAGATTATATGTTTTTGAAATATCTCTATCAAAAGGAATCTCGATGTTTGAGATTTAAAAAAATTAAAGTTGAGATTTATTGGACCGTTTGAGACTTTGGAGAAAATTGGTGAAGTGACCTACAGTTCGGCTCAACCTCCAAGTTTGGAAGATATGCGTAGTGTTTTTCACGTGTCAATGTTACGGATGTATGTACATGATCTGACACACATTATTGAGTACGAGCCATTGAGTATTAACGAGGACCTGACGTATATCGAATAACCAATTCAGATTTTGGGTCAAAGGGATCAACTGATTCAGGCAAAAGTAATTCCGTTGGTCAAGGAAAAATTATTCGTTTGAAGATGCCACATGGGAAAGAGAAAATAATATTTGAAAGAAGTACCTATATTTATTTAATCATTAAGGTATGTAATTTCTACCAAATTTTAAGAACGAAATTTTTATAAAGAATGGAGAAATGTAATGTCTGAGTGTTTGATTTATGATAATTATGATTAAATAAGTTAATATATGATTAAAATTGAGGTCAAAAAATTTAAAAAATTGGGTCAAAGATTAAAATTTGGACCGGATGACTCATGCCTAATTCAAGCCTGACACAGGCTTGAGGCACCCCTGAGACACCGAAAGCAGAATGTTTGGAGCCTAATGCACGCTTGAAAAGGGGCCCGAGTGCCATTTCTAGTAGGGTCATGCCTAATGTAAGCCCAATCTATGCTCGGGCACTGCAATTTTGTGGTGTTGTGCATGATGCGTGTCTGAGTGGCGTTCGAGAATTACCCTGTATATATATATAGTTGTAGTGCACTGATTTTCATTAATATTTTAGAAATTTTGAGAGATGTGAGAGAGAAAAGAGAGGAGAAGAGAAAGAAGAGGAGAAGAGAAAGAAGCCAAAGAACTCCAGATTAAGTGCATCTAAGCTAGATTTTGATGTGAATTAAGTCAAGGTAAGTACATTCTGAGTTCTTCCTTCTCTTATTGTTGTTCATTTATTGAGTTATTGAGCATTTCTTATTTCGATACTCATACGAGTCATGATTTTTAAAGTTATGATGACTATATTCATGCATGTCTTAATTTTTAAAGTGATGGTGTTATTATATGCATGCATGTCATTTTTCTCTTTATTTTGTTGAGAAATTTCATGAAACCCATGTCTAAATTCATAATGATGTGTAAATAGGCTAATTTTTGCAATTTATATTCTAAAAATCTAACATTATACTCCTACATGTTTGATTTCATGGATAACTTTATTGTATGTTTAAATAATTATTGAAGGTATATTTTTCATGTTCTAAATATCCATGTAGTGAGCTGAAATTTTAGATTTTCTATATTCATGTGTTAGATTCGGGATTTAGTAGTTTTATATATAATAAATTTTGTATCTCTTACTACTATATATTGTAGACTTAAAATATGTATGTTTGTATGTCACAAATTTCAGTAAGTAACCCTTCATGTTATGATAAAACCATGGTATGCTGATTTTTCTACATTGTTGCTGAATTTTCTATAAATAGATGTTAAAATTTACATTCCATGCTTTGAAATTCATAATGGCTAAGTTTTGGCAAGTATAAGTATAAATTTATGAAATTTTAAAAGAAAACTCTACACTTATATCTAATAACTATGAGCATTGTCTCCCAAAGTGAGAAAATTATGAAATATGAAGAAAGTGTAGAGTTTTTTTAAGGATAAATATTAGACCATGGTTAGATTTCAACGGATAATATCTTATGGCATGCATTGTATATTATAGTGGTATATCAATACCCAAGCCTATATAATCGCAAGTTAAGAAGTGGCGTTCGACCCCATCTATAGGGGATATGTAGATGGCTCATCTTCGAATATTGAATAAAAACGCATGACTTTTGATTTTGTGGGAAAATATACAATTTGGGTTTCGATTGTTCGCTCATTTAGTCGATAAGACCTACTAGCCCCGATTCCTAAAAAAAATTTAAACTTAAGTATGTTTAGATAATTTAAATTGAATAAGAATATGGTAAGAATTGTCACGACCCAGGAACATAATATATGCAAGTTAAAAATAAAATCAATAATATATTCTATAAACCATAAAAATCTAACTCGGGCGTGACAGTCTATACACATATATGACCAAATATAATAAAATCCACACAATATTTCATCGGATATAAATCCGAACAAATATAATATATGACCAGTTATCCACCAGTTAAAAATATAAATCAAAATACGTTTCGGGTTTATCACATATTTATATGTGCGAGACATTCCTATCATCTAGCTGTGGGCCAATCCGCGTATCTTGAATCACAATTCACCCAAATACATACAAAAATACAAAACATGTATAAAATCGGAGAACCAAAGATAAATAATACCAACTTGAGGAAGGGTTACCATCGTCCGATAACCACGGCTATATCGGCTACAATTTAAGCCAGCAGTTTAAGGCTTGGCTTCGGTTTAGGCCAGTAACTCAAGGCCATCCATGTACTTTATTTTCCATTGATTAGGAACTTACTCACTATGTTTTATTACCCACGACTTTGGGTACAACGTTAAGTTTTAATTATATATTATGACGTCCGAATATATTAATTTTTCATCAATTTCTTACGATGGTTCTCATTTAAATATACAGTGGGGTAGGTCAACTACTAAACGCCTCAACCTTGCTACCGACGGAAGGGGGCCACATCATATACGTTCCTGTCGGGGCTAAGCTTTTCCGTCGGGAGCGGTACCAATATCTCATACCTCGAATCACATATAACGACCTATCGAGTCTCAAACTACCATGGACTCGTAGTGACCCCGCCCCCGGCAGCATACATGTGGACCAATGCACGGCCTGGTTCATAGTTCCACAACATATGTATACACAAATAAACATATATACCATCTGGGTGTCCGAAAATCCCTCAAATCATAAATACCCATATAAAATCACCGCACAACCGATAAAACATACATCATGTACATAATAAATATATTTGGTGTATATAAAAATATATGCATGTTAGTAAAATCTCTCACAGTGGTCAAAATATATAAGAAATTAAATCAGATTAAGAATAGAGTTAGAGGATACTTGCATTGACTTTATATTTCGTAGATCTGAAAAAGAAGATATCCCGAAGCACCCAAATCAGGCCCCTCTCTCAGCCATCGTGCACCCCCTTCCTCTCTCCTCTGAGCACGGCCACCGTGCCACTGCCACTGCCACTGCTGCTGTTGGTCCTCTGCTGCCGCTCCAACACCTCGCCACCTCACGTGGCTGTCGGTCGGCCTCCCGGCCTCACCACGCCAATGCCGGCACCATTGCGCGGCCGTCTCTGCTTTCCTCTTACGGCTTCATCGTCGATCTCTTCAGCCTGCACCCACCGCGAGCCGCCTACGACCACCAGCTCGCCGCCATCGCTGCCAACCCCTACTCCTCTCTCCTCCTCCTCCTTCTCCCTTCCTCTACGCAAAACCCTAATCTCCTACACACTCTCTCCCCGACTCCCTCTCTGATCTTCTTTTTCCCCTTCTTTTCTTTTTTTTCTTTTATATTATTATTATTATTATTATTATTATTATTTTCTTTTTTCTTTAATTCTAAAATCCAAACCAGTATCTAAACAATAGTATGGGTGCGCTCCGAGCTCCACTCCGAAATTTCAGTCATTCCTCAAAAAGTCACAATATTTTAATTTATTTTCATCATTTTTAAAATACCCAAAATCATAATAAATATTAAAATAATCCAAACGAGATATATGATATTACAAGAATAGTCTAAATTCTACATAATTTGTTCAAGTAATTGTTATGAGAATTCATGGCATATCATCGAAATTTGAGTCATTAATCCTTCCATTATATTTTTAATGCAAAGTAGACATATTTCTTAATATATTATGTGTCTTATTGAGCTTTTGACTCATTTTCTTATTTTTTTTAATCTCCGTCAGATTAGATGTGAGAGTTCATGCCAGATGGACACAATTGAAGGATCGAGAGTTGTTTTGGAGAATTTAGAATAGAAATAATGGATGTTTAATGTTATTCTATGTATCTGAATAATAGTTAATACGCTTAATGTTGTAATTTCAGTTTTAAGTTTTAGTTTCGGATAATGATTAATGGGTCTAATGTTATTTTGCGATTGAACTCGATGGATTTTGTTATTGTTTAATGGTTCTGGATAATGGTTAGTATGTTTAAAGTTGTATTATATCTTTCAAACAATAGTTAATGTATTAAGCTTAGTTTTCGAGCAATCTCAGATGATATTAATTGTTATTTTGATTATCCAGATTGAAGTATTTTAATTTTCGAACAATTCTAGCAAGCTCTAAAATGTTGTATCGACTTTCAGGGTAGTTTTGAGATATCTAAAATGATAAAATATTAAATGTTAGAAATTAGGTCATGGTTTAATGTGATTATAGTCCTGTGTTTGTTTTGGGTTGTCCAATGATTGGTCGTTGGTTGTCGGATTATGGTTTATAATTTATTTTCGTAGATTTGTGTACTTTAATCATGTGTTAGGATAGATATCATTCATTGCACAGGTTCGACACCACAGTTAGGTCGGTGTTGGGATTGGGACCACATGAAACGTAGCCATATTTTGAGTCCTGTGTGTGTTTCATTTTATTTTTATTGTGGTCAGTCGAGATATCGACGTGGAGCTCACGTCCGAAATCTAATTAGAGGATTAATTGATTAATTAATTATGTTTTGTTTAAAAATTTGATTTGGAATTGGGTTTTGGGAAATGATACAAGAATTCGTATATACTGAGATCTCGCAAAGCCACTCTACTGATGAGCGTACCCATCTCAAAGTCACTCTACTGACGAGCGTACCCATCTCAAAGTCACTCTATTGACGAGTGTGCCCATCCTAAAACCACACTTCCTAAAGAGTGCACCCATCCTAAACCCACTCTTCCTATGGAGTTCACCCTTCCAAAAGCGATTTCCAGCCGAACGCATGACTTGGAGCCCAATTCCCCACAACACACTCAATGCCCCTTTTACGCTTACATCCACGCATTCTACATTTCTTTATTTTTTCTCTACCAAAGAAAAATTTATGACTTGAGCGTTGAATGATATATTGGAAAGGGAGTCTCGTATACCTCCAATCCCTCGTTTGTTCGTTCTGGTGTGTATGATTTAGATTTCTAGTGACGAAAATCAGACTAACTTCAGTTCAACCTGTCAGGCCAGTCAAGCGACTCCGTAATTCGTACAATAATTTAGATTTAGGGATGCATCAATGCCATCTCTATGCTCACAAGATTTCAATATTTTTAATCCCAAAACTTTGAGTATGCCCAAACTTCTAATCTTTCATCTCTTTACTTAGAGTCAACACAAATGATAATTGTATTGTGAAATTAGTACTCTGTAATGCATGCTTTCAAAACAAAAAAATCAGCCCTCAGATATCCTTCTTAGAAAACATCTTACTAAATCAATTAATCTCTTGGAAAATGTTTTCAATCACATTTACATAATTTGTTAAAAAAAATTACACCTTGTCCTTACTTGATCATATCTTGTGCCTCTGGCCTTTTCAGACGTGCACTCTTTGCAGGATGCTTTGGATATGTGGCAGCTCGACAACTTGGATAGACAATTCCAACAGCATAGGGCCATAGGATGACAGCTTGCATTTGGGGTTTGATAACCCAGGTCCCGGTTTGACATTTCGACCATATTCTTCAATCCAACTGAAGTATATTTTTATATTTTCTTTGATCTCATCGAAATAAAAACAGATGTGAGGCTTATGTAAAAATAACTGATCCAATAGTAGTGTACATAATACACTGAATATAAGTAGATGAATCTCTCCTCTACTTTTTGACCTTTCCAATTCTTATCTTGGTTGATCTAACGGCAAAAAAGTATGGACCCGTGATGCACCTCCAACTTTGTAAAATCTCCGCCATCGTCTCTCTCCCAAATGTGAGGATAGAGATATTATTTATGACATATAATGAGACTTATGTACGTCCTTTATTTAAATTTTCTCCTATCATTTTAAGGGTTTAGATTATTTGATAAAAGATAAAAATTAAAAATTTATTTTTTAATGGTTCACATTATTTGATAAAAAATAAAAAAAATTAAGGTTTTAATTCATATGTTAAATAATATGACAAATTTTTAGTATTTTTATTCCCTACTTTTGTTGATCCATGCTATATTTTGCTTTCCCAATTAATGTACATGCAAGTAAAATACTATAAATTTTCTAATTTTTCTATAGTCAAGGATTAGGGTGCCTCTATTGTGTGTTCATTAGTGACAGAGCTCTTTCGACTTCTTCGAGTCATTGTTTGAATTTTAAATTAAAAAAAATTTAAAATATAAAAAAAGATTTTTCTAATTTTTTAATAATAAATATTTTAATATTTTAATATTATAAAAAAAGAAAAAATACATTTATGTATATTTTTAAAACTTTAAAATATTATAAATTATTAGATTTTTATAACCTAATGATTATAAAAATAAATTTGAAGGGGCTCGATCACTGGGGAGCAACAGAGCTCCTATTCCCTATACTTAGCCTTTGTAAAGTTGTAGCATTTTTGTAAAAAAGATTTTTTTATATGTGATCTACTATCAAAAAAAAAAAAATTTAGATAAAAAAAGTAAATAAATAAAGAGTTTACCAACAAAGTAAAGATATTCAGCCTGGCATAGACTATGCTTGAAGAATCATGCAATCGAAATTTGGCATAGACCATATGATCCAAGGTCACATTACGTAATCTCGACCGTCACCACATCCATGTGGGACACATACCATCGTTCAAATCCAAATCTCATATATCATTGCTGAAATCAAGAAACCGAAACCAAAATAAATAAATATAAAACATGTTCTGGGGCTTAATACGTCAATACACACGAGACATTCCTATCGCCCATCTGTGGGTCAAATCACGTATCTCAAATCATAGTCCACCCAAATACATGCATAAATATAAAGTATATACGAAATCGGAGAACTAAAGATAAATAATACCAATTTGAGGAAGGGTTATCCTCTTCCAGTAATCACAGTTATATCGGTTGTAATTTAAGCTAGCAGCTAAAGGCTCGACTACGGTTTAAGCCAGTAACTTAAGGCCATCCATGTATACTGTAACCCATAAATTAGGAACTTGCTCACTATATTTTACCATCCGTGACTTTGAATACAACCTCAAATTTTAATTATATATATTAGGACGTTCGAATATATTATTCCATCAATTTCTTATGATGATTCTCAATTAAATATATAGTGGGGCAGGTTAGCTACTAAATGTCTCAACCTTCCTTCCAGCAGAAGGGGGCCATATCATATATGTCCCCGTTAAAACAACCTCCCCACCAGGAGCGGCGCCACAAATAGCCAATGCCTTGGATCACCAATCAACCCCTAGGGTATCAGACCGTCATGGTCCCGTAGTGATCCCACCCCCAGCCGCGTGCGTGTCGACCGACGCATGGTCTGGTTCATGGTTTCACAATATACGGATACACAAACACACATATATATTGTCTGAGTGCCCAAAAATCCTTCAAATCATAATTACCAGTACAAAATTACCACACAACCGATAAAACATACATGCATGTACACAATAAGCAAATTGGGTGTATATAAAAATACATGCATGTTAGTAAAATCTCTAACAGTAGTCAAAACATATCAGAAATTAAATAAGATCAAAGATAAAGTTAGAGGATACTTGCCTCGACTTTATACTTTGTAGATCTAAAGAAAGGATGTCTCGAAGTACCCGAATTAGGCATTTCTCTCTCCTCTGTGGCGTCCTTTCTCTCTCTTCTCCGCGCGGGTTGTTGTCGTGCGCCGCCGCGGTCCTCTACCACCGCTCCACCACCGTGCCACTTCACGTGGCCATCGCCGGCCTCCCCGGCATCACCCCGCTTGAATTGGCGCTGTTGCGCGGCTGCCTTTGCTCTCCTCACGCCACTCTACCATCACTTCTCCCTCCTCGCGCCGCTCGCACTATCGTCGAACGCCGCAGCCTCCGCGGCCTCACTGGCGAGTCACTGCCGCCGCCGACCCCTTCTCCTCTCTTGTGATGTCCCGATTTTCAAATAAAGTAATTAAAGAAGAGAGCAAAATTGGTGGAGGTTGGAGTTGAGGAAGAGATGATGGCCGAAGTTGAGGATGGACATAGTTTATGTGAGATCTCAAACCCAAAAATAACATAATAATTAGGGAGTGCTTTGTGTGAGTAAGGCCAAAGTGGCCCTATGTGTGAAGTGAGGCCAGAGTGGCCTTGTGTGTGAAGTGAGGCTGGAGTGCTTTTTGTGTGTGTTGAGGCTGGAGTATCCATGTGTGTGTGATGAAGGCCGGAGTGGCTTTGTGAAAGCTTGATGGTCAGAGTGGCCTTGTGAGATCTTGGAAGCAGAAGTTGATGATTAGTTTAGACGCCGGACTTGATGATGTTGGTTTGATACCTTGAAGATAGCCGGAGTTGATGTTGGTTTGGTGCCTTGATAATAGCCGGAGTTGATGTAGGTTTGATCCCTTGAAGGCCGGAGTAGCCTTGTGCCCTGTTGAAGGACGGTGTGACTTTGAAGCAAGATGAAGGCTGGGGTGGCCTTGAGGAGTGGCTTGTGACCTCTTGTAGGCCAAAGTGGCCATGCAAAATCATAAAGGCTGGAGTGATCTTATGGCCTTATGATGGCCGGAGTGATATGATGCAAAGGTGGATGAATCCGGAGTGAAGGTGAAATGTTGGCCCGTTTGAATGGAGAAAGAAGGTTGTTAGGTTTGAGTGAGAAGGAAATGTTGGCCGATTGGAATTGGTGATGAGTTGTTGATCGGATTTAGAAATATTGACCAAAATAAATTAAGGGCATTGAAAATCGAATTGAATTCTGACATAAAATGCCGAAGTAAATTTTAAAGTAACATTTCTAGAGTAAAATGCTTTAACTAAACCTGCTAATGACTGGAGTAAATTAAAATTGATAAAGACCGACCTTGTTAACAGTCGGAGTAGATCCAACTACTTCAATCTAATCAGAATAAGTAAACGGCCCCTACCTACTCTGCTGATCTTCTAGAAAAGAAAAGGTATAAGTAAGTAACTTATCCCACCAACTCCCACCTAATCCATCCTCTATAAATACTGAGCTCCTAGTCTTAAAAAGGTGTTAGAAAATCTGTGAAAGAAAGAAAAAGTAATGGGCAAAAAGGAAGAGGGAGGCTTAGGCTAGTTGAAGTGAAGAGTTTGGAAAGCAGGCAAATGTACTCTCCGTTTTAAGCTCAGGTTTTAAAAATATTTTGATGCAAGTTTACTCTACAGTTTTGCTAATTCTTGTTTTGAATCTGTTAAGCATTATTGTTATTCTTGGTTAAGTTTCTACATGAAGCATGCCATGATAATTTGCTTTCTCTAAAAGATGTTGATGTTTATGAATGCATTATTTAAGAACTTTAGTTAATTGCTTTTGTATGAAGTCCAGCCATTTGCCTATCTGTATAAATTCTGATCACTTGCATATTTACATGAAAACCAATTATTCATATAAGTCCAATCCTCTGCATATTTGACAAAGTCCTATTATTTGCATCATGGAAGAACTCCATTAAATTCCCACTGCATGTTTGAAGAAGCCCGGTCATTTGTATATTGCACAAAATTGGGTTATTCAACTGCTTGAAGTCTGGATATTTGCATGTTTGAAGAAGTCTGGTCACGATCATGTTTAAAAAGAAGTCCGGCTATTTGCACATAAAGAAGTCCGGTTATTTGCATTATTGAATAACTTTAGTTATTTGAACTTGGGCCTATTGCTTTGATGAGATCTTCGGACTTTTGGAAGCACATGATTTTTCAAAATTGGTTTTTGTTGGTCAAGAGTTACGGACTTTAAATGTAGCCGTTTTATTGGTCAAGAGTTACAAACTTTAAATGTAGTCGTTTATGGGATTTGATGACTCAGAGGGTCAAGATCTTCAAACCTCAAATGTAGCCATTATTTGAGACATAAGGGTTAAGAGTTACGGACTTTAAATATAGTCGTTTTGGTTGGTCAAGAGATACGGACCTTAAATGTAGCCAATTTTTTACGGAAAAGAATTTAAAAATAGAAGTATGTTTTGGAAACATATATGCATGAAATTGACTTCGGCCACAAATTATGAAACTGCATGCACAAATGTCTTTATTACATTTTGTCTGTTTCCTCCATGTTTATGACCATGCATGATTTATGCATATGAGTACCTTGCTGGGTTTTTTAGCTCACTCCTCTTCTATTTTTCAGACGATGATGAGTTTATACCGAATGAGTAGGAGTAAAATCTGACAGACTAGCTAGATAGAAGACTGACCGAAAATTGAATAGAAGTGCTTGAGTGATATTGATATACATCTCTTTTGATTCTTTTTGGGGAAATTTTGTAAAAAGAATTATGTTATATTAATTAATGAAAAAATTATGTGCTTCCGCCAAAATCCCTATTGGAAAGAATTTATGGTTTTTAGTGGCATCTCGATTCGTTTTGTGAATTTGCATGGACGGCCAAGATATTGACCGATCTAATTCGACTCACCTACTTCGTCGGGCCGACTCAAGAAGTCCGGCCTTATGCGATCCTATGCACGCGATAGAAAATATAAAGAAAAATTTAAGTTCACCCATATATACATATTTATGAATGTGTGTTTAAGCACGTAAATTTGACGAAGGCTACATAGGGTGGAATATGGCCAATCTGTCACATCGCTCCTCCTTTCCCTTCTCCTCCTCCTTCCTCCTGCGGGAAACCTTAATCGCCCTCACTCTCTCTCCTCGACTCCCTCTCTGCTTTTCCATTCTTCTCTTTTTTTTTCTTTTATTATTATTATTATTATTATTATTATTATTATTATTATTATTATTATTATATATAATTCTATTTTCCTTTTTTATAAATTCTAAAATCCAAACCGGTATCCGAACAACAACATGGGCGTGCTCTGGGCACTACTCCGAAATCTCGATTGTTCCTTAAAATGTCATAGTATTTTAATTTATTTTCACAACGTCCGAAATACCCAAAATTATAATAAATATTAAAATAATCCAATTGAGAATTCGAAATATTATATTCTCCCCTCCTTATAAAAATTTTTGAAAAAGCACGTTTTGGTGCTAACGAGTTTCGACCCCAAAAATTATAGCGGAAGCAATATATATATATAAATATCCGATACACGTAAAGGATATTTCTTTCTAGATGTTAACGATACAACAAGCATGCACAAATTAAATAATTAAGAGCAATAAAGATAAAGACTCAATTTTTTGGTGACGAAGTAAAAACTCGATACTCACGGTATCGAGAAAAACACTCCGGGTTTCAACGGCCAGGGAAGCAATGCACTATGAAAATCAACTTACAGACCGGGTGGTAATGACGCGCTAACCTAGCCGACTTACTCCCGTCACGTGATCCCTACCAAGGAACTCCTTGGATTTGCCCGCGGCAACGGAACCGGACTCCTTCTGGTCTTCACGTCAATCTTCCCTCGAACCACTTGAATTTTCAATCACGCACGAGTCTCCTTCTTCAACGTACCGACGTCTCCAACGAAGGTAGAAGACAAAGTTTCAATAGTGAAAGAAAAATGATGAAAAAACTCTTTAGAACATGAGGCTCAAGGTTGTGACTTTTGGTTTTCTCAAGAGAGACTAAATCAATGATGCATGAAAGGCTTTTCTCTCAAGTTTGAAGACTTCAAAAATTATCAGTTGAGGCTGTGGCGTGCTTAGGGTTTCAAGAAAATAAGGTATGAATTTATAGTGGAGCCAAAAACGCATTTAAAAATTCTGCCCGTTGGACCGGCGCTCGAGCGGGGCTCTAGCGCACGGCGAGCGGCCATAGGGTTTCGTGAGAAACCCTCTCGCTCGAGCGCGCAACGAGCGGGCCCCCTACTGGATTTTCGGCTCGAGCGGTTCTCGAGCTCCTGGCGAGCCGGGGACCTTCTGGATTTTAGGCTCGAGCGGGTATCGAGCGAGAGGCGAGCGGGAAGGCTTTGGACGGGCTCGAGCGACTGGAGGGCGGACATAACAGACTTTAATCCGACAGCCCACAACCCGACATCGATACTATAAAACATATGGTCACAGAATATGTCAATTAGACAAAATGTCTCTAACAATCTCCCCCTTTGGCAATTCCGTGACAAAACTCATAAAATAAAGAAATACAAGAAAATCACGGGTTCAGACACCACCGAGATAAAACCCGTGTACATGAAAACCTACGCCTAGTGATACACAAAAAAAATAAATAGCTATACGAGAACTGCTGAGGCGATCGGATGAAAACTTGCATTGACAGCCTGTGGAACTTCAGATTCCTGGTCAAGCAAGATTAGTACCAACAAAGCAAAAAAATAATAACAATATAACAGCATGCATGGTACATACATCAATATAACATATAACAATTCTCACCCTAACTAAAATAATCAATACTCCCCCTAACAGTAATAATAAACTGAAATAATCATGAAAATAACAAAAACTCCCCCAAAATAAACCCCAAAATAAGCAGGCTCCGCTCCGTCTCCCCTAAGCTCCCCCTATCAAAGTGAATCAAATATTTATCTCCCCCTTTTTGTCACGAATGGCCAATGGGTAATGTAGCTCACTTTTCTTAACCCAAACTTGTTTCACTGAATATACTTTTGCATTCAAACTTTTAACTTGTGCATCTAAATGTTGAAGGTGATCAATAAGTTTATTCATGTTTAGCCCTGGTCTTTGGTTGTGCAAAAGATTCATGGTGTAGTACCGTGGACGAATGTGACCAACTTTCCCACATACATGAGAGGTAGGCACAAACTTAGGGGTGGAAGAATTGTTCATAGCCTTGTGATTACCTAGATTAGATGAGCCAAATCTGTTATTCACACGTTGAGGCACGGCCTTGATGACTTTGGGTGTGTGGGCGTGTTTGTGTGAAATTTTCGTAGCGGGAATAAACACAGTTTTAGGTTTCACGTCATTTTGGACAAAATTCGCAGCATACCCCAAACATTGTTTATTTCCGCCAATTTTTCCCAGCCCGAGCATATGATCTAATTTTGTAGACCCATTTAAAAATTGTTTCAAATCTTTTCGCGAGGCCTCAAGTTCAGATTCTAAAGTTGTTATTTGCTTAGTAACTGAGACTTTCATATTCTCAATTTCTTGAGTTTTAGAATCTAACTCGGATTGTAGAGCTAATTTTTCTTGTTCCAACTCAATAACCCTACTGTTTAAGGTTTTATTTTGTTTCTTTACTTTCAAGAATACCCTAAACAGTTTGTCATATGCTTCTTGAAGGCCATCAGATTCAACTTTTGACTCATCCACAGAGTCATCAGAGTGATTAACGTTTTCTACTGAATAGTCACACATAGAGGTCATAAAAACCATGTACTTGACAGGGCCATCGTCAGAATATTTTTCACCCTCTTCTTCTCCGTCATCACTTAGGGTCACATTAGCTTTAAAGGCTTGACCTTGTTGGCATTTAAGGTTGGGGCATTCAGACCGATAGTGGTCAAAGCCTTTACACTCATGACATTTGACGCTTTGGATAGTTTTCGATTTGGAGTCCTTACTCTCACGTCGGTCCTTCTTCTCAAATTTATGTGATCGTTTTAAGTTCACATCCAATTTTTCTGATGAAGAGTTATTTTTCTTTAAGAATTTTTTAAAATTCATAACAAATAATGCAAAATCATCATCGCTACATGATTCTTCATCGGAGTCCCGATTTCACTCTTCCCTACTTGATTTTAGGGCAAGAGATTTATTTTTTCTTGACTATGGCAAGGTGTGCTCATAAGTTTGTAGGGATCCTACAAGTTCTTCAATCTTCATTTTATCAAGGTCTTTGCTTTCTTCGATAGCCGTGACCTTAGGTCTAAATCGTTCAGGAAGTGACCTAAGAACTTTTCTAACAATTTTATTCTCAGGAATTCGTTCTCCTAAATTAAATGTGGAGTTCACAATATCATTTAATTGAGCATAGAACTCATCAAAGGTCTCATCATCTTTCATTTTTATTTCTTCGAATCTAGTGGTGAGCATTTGCAATTTTGAATTTTAAACAAGCTTCGTGCCTTCATGAGTAATTTTTAAAATGTCCCACGCATCTTTAAAAGTCTCACACATTGAAATACGTTTAAACTCATCGGGAGAGACAGCCATAAAAATAGCATGTAGCCCCTTACTGTTCCAATTACATGCATCGAGTTCCTCTTTGGTCCATGAAGATAAGTCTTTTGGTTCGTTACCAGAGGAACTAGTAGGTGGAGTCCACCCAACTTGGGTACGTGCCCAAACACGCTCATCTAGAGATTTTAGGAAGGCACTTATCCGGACCTTCCAATAGGCATAGTTACTCCCATCAAAGAAGGGAGGAACGAAAAGCGATCCACTCGTATACATCTAGATCGGGGGTCGCGGATCTGGGTGAGTCTCTATACCAATTGAAAAAGCACGTTTTGGTGCTAACAAGTTTCGACCCCAAAAATTATAGCGGAAGCAATATATATATATAAATATCCGATACACGTAAAGAATATTTCTTTCTAGATGTTAACGATACAACAAGCATGCACGAATTAAATAATTAAGAGCAATAAAGATAAAGACTCAATTTTTTGGTGACGAAGTAAAAACTCGATACCCACGGTATCGAGAAAAACACTCCGGGCTTCAACGGCCAGGGAAGCAATGCACTATAAAAATCAACTTACAGACCGGGTGGTAACGACACACTAACCTTGCCGACTTACTCCCGTCACGTGATCCCTACCAAGGAACTCCTTGGATTTGCCCGCGGAAACGGAACCGGACTCCTTCTGGTCTTCACGTCGATCTTCCCTCGAACCACTTGAATTTCTAATCACGAACGAGTCTCCTTCTTCAACGTACTGACGTCTCCAACGAAAGTAGAAGAAAAAGTTTCAATGGTGAAAGAAAAATGATGAGAAAACTCTTTAGAATATGAGGCTCAAGGTTGTGACTTTTGGTTTTCTCAAGAGAGACTAAATCAATGATGCATGAAAGGCTTTTCTCTCAAGTTTGAAGACTTCAAAAATTATCGGTTGAGGCTGTGGCGTGCTTAGGGTTTCAAGAAAATAAGGTATGAATTTATAGTAGAGCCACAAACGCGTTTAAAAATTCTGCCCGTTGGACCGGCGCTCGAGCGGGCCCCCTACTGGATTTTTGGATCGAGAGGTTCTCGAGCTCCTGGCAAGCCAGGGACCTTCTGGATTTTAGGCTCGAGCGGGTATCGAGCGAGAGGTGAGCAGGAAGGCTTTGGACGGGCTCGAGCGACTGAAGGGCAGACAGAACGGATTTTAAACCGACAACCCACAACCCGACATCGATACTATAAAACATATGGTCAGAGAATATGCCAATTAGATAAAATGTCTTTAACAATTTTGTTCTCGAAATTTGGGCACATAAATCCTCAAACAAATAAGGTAATGGAAGGTAACAAATCCTTATAAATGTGAAAGATGTGGCCGTGTCACCCAACGTAATGGAAGGTAGTCTCAATATTTTTAACACCACAGCTTATGTACTTTTAGATTCAGGGTCTACACATTCATTTGTATCACCAAAATTTATGCGTCATTTGATGTCACCCCCAAAGTTTATGGATTGTGCATGGGTTGTGTTTACACCTACAGATTGTCTTTAGTTATTGATATTGTGTACTGAGGTGTATTGTTTAGGTTAATGGAATAGAGTTGGTTGTAGATTTAATTTTATTGGATATGTATGATTTTCATATGATTTTAGATATGGATTGGTTAGCGAGTTATCATTGTAGTATTGGTTGTTTCCCCAAGAGAATCCATTTTGCTATTTTGGGGATGTGAATTGTTTTATATTCAATGCATAATGCAAAAAGACTTCCCTTATTTGGTCTCGGCTTTGCATGCTCATCATTTGATGGAAAGTTGATGTCAAACCTATTTAGCTTACACTAGTATGAGTGGGAGCCATAGTGTGCTGGCAAAGGATATTCCAGTAGTATGTGAGTTTAAAGATATTTTTTTAAAAAATTTATCAGGATTACCACTGAATCTAGAATTTGAATTTGAGATTGAGGTAGTGCCTAGAGCAGGTTGCAAGGACACCTGTATAGAATGGCACCTATATAATTTAAGGAGTTAAAGCAGCAATTACGAGAGTTACTGGAGAAAGGCTTTATCCAACCAAGTATATCACCATAAGGTGCCCCTGTGCTGTTTGTAAAAAAATAAAAAGGATGGATCTACATGGCTTTGTATAGATTACCTAAAATTAAATAAGATTACCATCAAGAATAAGTGTCCGTTACAAGGATTGACGGTTTGTTTAACCAATTGCAAGGAGCCCAAGTATTTTTAAATATTGATTTTCAATCGAGCTATTACCAATATACAATTAAGAAGAAAGATATGGCACAAAAAGCATTCCGAATAAGGTATGGGCACTAGAAGTTTTTCGTTATACCCATTGGTTTAGCTATTACCCCGGTAGCTTTTATAGATCTGATGAGCCTGGTATTTAAATCCTACTTGGATAAGTTCATGGAAGTATTTATTGATAACATCCTAATCTATTTAAAGAGTTATGAGGATTATAAAATACGTTTAATGATAGTATTCTAGACGCTTCAGGAAAGGAGTTTATATGCCAAGTTAAAAAGGTGTGAATTTTAGCATGAAGAAGTAATTTTTTTATGGCATATTATATCAAATGGAGGTATTTTGGTTGATTCGAAAAAGATCAAGGCTGTTTTTAATTGGAGCCACCCGATTATAGTAACTGAAGTTCAAAGCTTTTTAGAAATGGTAGGCTATTATCAGAGGTTTATAGAGAATTTCTCTAGAACTGCCACACTGTTGACCCATTTGACAAAGAATGAAACCAAGTTTGTATCAACAGAGGAGTGTGAGTAAAGTTTTTACGAGTTGAAAAATCGATTGATGACCACCCCGATTTTAACTATCCTAAAAGGATATGGTGGATTTTTAGTTTATTATGATGCTTTTAAAATTGGATTGAGCTGCCTTTTAATGCAACATGGGAAGATAGTTACTTATAGGTCAAGACAATTAAAGCCTCATGAGAAGAATTATTCAATGCACAATTTGGAGTTGGCAGCAGTAATTTTTACATTGAAGATTTAGAGATTTGCACTGTATGCCAACTTCTATTATGTCTGATCGAAACTTGAGATTTGTCTTTAAATTTTAGAAAAGTTTACATTGTGAATTAGGGATAAATTTAAAATTTACTATAGCATCCTTAAACAGATTGGCAATCGGAGTGTACGATTTAGATTTTAAAAGATATGTTGAGAGCTTCAGTTATAGAAATGAAAGGTAATTTAGATGATTACCTAGCTTTGAAGAAATTCGTATGCAACAATAGTTACTAGACAAGTATCGGTATGACTCCGTTTGAAGTATTATATGGGAAAAAGTATCACTCCCCAATTTGTTGGGAGGAGACCAGTGATAAAAAAACTTTTGGGACTCGATGTTATTTAATATATGTCCGATAAAATCTATTTGATTCATGAAAGGCTGAAAGTTATAAAAAGTCAACAAAAGAGTTATACTATTTGGAGAAGATCGGAGTTGAATTTTGTGGTGGGAGATTATATGTTTTTGAAAATATCTCCATCAAAAGGAATCTTGATGTTTGAGATTTTTAAAAAAATAAAGTTGAGATTTATTGAACCATTTGAGATTTTAAAAAAAATTGGTGAAGTAACCTACAGTTTGGCTTTACCTCCGAGTTTGGGAGATATGCACAATATTTTTCACGTGTCAATGTTACGAAAGTATGTATATGATTTGATACACATTATCGAGTACAAGCCGTTAAGGATTAATGAGGACTTGACGTATATCAAATAACTAGTTCAGATTTTGGGACAAAGGGATCATGTGATTGGGACAAAAGTAATTATGTTGGTCAAAATCTTATAGAAAAATCATTCGTTTGAAGTGGCTACATGGGAAAGAAAAAGTAATATTCTGGAGAAGTACTTGCATTTGTTTCCTCATTAAGGTATGTAATTTCTATAAAATTTTGAGGTCAAAATTTTATAAAGATGGGAGAAATATAAGCCTGAGTTTTTTATTTATGATAATCGTGATTAAATAAACTAATATAACTAAAATTGAGATTAAAAAATATGAAAAACTGGATCAAAGGTCAGAATTTAGACTGAATGACTCGTGCCTAATTTAGACCTGATACAAGCCAGAGGCGTGCTTGAGTCACCAAAAGTAGAATGTTTTGAGCCCAATGCATGCTTGAAAAGGGCCCAAGTGCTATTTCTAGTTGGGTCATGCCCGATATAAGCCTGATCTGTGCTCGGGCATGGCAGTTTTGTAGTGTTGTGTTTGATGCACACCTGAGTGATGTTCGAACGCCACTTTGTATATATATATAGTTGTAACGCGCTACTTTTCGTCAATTTTTTAGAAATTTTGAGAGAGGAGAATAAGGCAAGTGAGGAGAAGAGAAAGAAGGCTAACGAACTCTAGATTTAGTGCATCTAAGCTAGATTTAGGAGTGAATCAAGTCAAGACAAGTATATTATGAGCTCCTCCTTCTCTTGTTTTTGTTCCTTTGCTGATTTCTTCAGCATTTCTTATTTTGATACTCATGCATGTCATGATTTTTGAAGTTATGATGATTGATATTCATGCATGTCTTGATTTTTGAAGCTATGGTATTATTATGTGCATGCATGTCATCTTTCTCTTTATTTTGTTGAGAAATTTCATGAAAGCCATGTCTAAGTTTATAATGAGGTGTAAATAGGCTGATTTCTGTAGTTTATATTCTAAAAATCTGATATTATGCTCCTACATGTTTAGTTTCGTGGATAACCTTGTTATATGTTTAAATAAGTATTGAAGATATATTTTTCATGTTTTAAAAATCCTTGTAGTGAACTAAAATTTCAAATTTTCTACATTCATGTGTCTGATTTGGGATTTAGTAGTTTTATATGTGATAAATTTCATAGCTCTTACTACTATATATTGTAGACTTAAAATTTGTATGGTTGCATATCACAAATTTTACCAAGTAACCGTCCATGTTAAGATAACACTATTGCATGTTGATTTTTCTACATTGTTGCTGAATTTTCTGTAATTAGATGTTAAAATTGGCATTCCATACTTTAAAATTTATCATGGCTAAGTTCTGGCAAGTATAAATATGAATTTATGAAATTTTAAAGGAAAACTCTATAATTATATCCAAGAACTATGAGTATTTTCTCCTAGAGTGAAAAAATTATAAAATATAAAAAAAGTGTAGAGTTTTCCTAAGGATAAATATTATACCATGATTATATTTCAACGGATAATATATTATAACTTGACTTAGTATATTATAGTAGTATATGAATATCCGAACCTATATAACCGCAAGTTAAAAAGCAACGTCTAACCTCATTTATAGGGTGATATGTAGGCGACTCATTTTCGGGTCTTAAATAAAAGTATAAGATTTTTGGTTGTGTGGGAACATATATAATCCGGGATTCGATTGTTCACTTATTTAGTTGGTAAAGCCTATTGGCTCCGATCCCTAACAAAAATTTAAACTTAAGTATGTTTTGATTATTTATATGGAATAAAAATATAATAAGAATAATCTGAATTCTACATAATTTATTCAAGCAATTGTTATGGGAATTCAAGGCATATCATTGAAATTTGAGTCATTAATCCTTCTATTATATTTTTAATGCAAAGTCTACATATTCTTTAATATATTATGTGCCTTACTGAGCTTTTAGCTCATTTCCTCATTTTTAAACCCCTCGTCCAGACGAGATATAAGAGTTCTTGTCAAATGAACAAAATTGAAGAATCGGGAGCTGTTTTGGAGAATTTAGAATAGAAATTATGGATGTTTAGTGTTATTCTATGTATCCGAATAATAGTTAATATGCTTAATATTGTTTCGGATAATGATTAATGCGTCTAATGTTGTTTTGTGATCAAACTCGATGGATTTTGTTATTATTTAATGGTTCTGGACAATGGTTAGCATGATTAAAGTCGTATTGCATCTTTCAGACAATAGTTAATATATTAACCTTAGTTTTCAGGCAGTCTCAGATGATATTAATTGATGTTTTGATTATTCAAATTGAAGTATTTCAATTTTTAGACAGCTCTAGCATGCTCTAAAATATTGTATCGACTTTTAAGGTAATTTTAATATATCTAAAATGATAAAATGTTAAATGTTGGAAATCAGGTCATGTTTTAATGTGATTATAGTCCCGTGTTTGTTTTGGGTGGTCCAATGATTGGTCGTTGGTTGTCAGATTATGGTTTATGATTTATTTTTGCAGATTTGCATACTTTGATTATATTTTTGAATACGCATCATTCCTTACATATGGTCCAATATCATAATCAAGCCGGTGTTAGAGCCACATGAGACGTTGCCATATTTTGGGTCCTATGTGTGTTTCATTTTATTTATAATATAGTCGGTCGAGATATCGACGTATAGTTTATGTCTAAAATCTAATTAGATGATCAATTGGTTAAGTAATAATGTTTTGATTAGGAATTTGATTTGGGATCGGGCTTTGGGACATGACACAGGCATTAATATACAATGAGATCTCGCAAAGCCACTCTACTGACCAGTGCACCCATCGCAAAGCCACACTATTTATGAGTGCATCCATCCTAAAGATGCTTTACCTAATGAGTGCACCCATTCTAAACCCGCTCTTCCCAAAGAGTTTACCATTCCAAAAGCCGCACCCGACCGAGCGCACGACTTGGAACCCAATCATCCACAATACACTCAATCCTCCTCTCATGCTTGCATCCACGCATTTTACATTCCTCTATTTTTCTTTATACCGAAATAAATATCTCTAATTTAAGTGTTGAATGATATATTTGGAAGAAAATCTCATATACTTCTGCCCTTTCATTTGTTCGTTGTGATGTGCAGAATCTAAATTTCTAAGGACGAAAACGAAACCAACTTTAATTCGGCTTGTCGGGTGAGATCAAACGGCCCTCAAATTTGTACAGTAATTTAGATTCAAAGATACATCAACACCATCTCTATGCTCACAAGATTCTAATATTTTGAATCCCAAAATGTTGAGTATGCCTGAACTTCTAATCTTTTATCGCTTTAAGTAGAATCAGCACAAATGGTAATTACATTGTGAAATTAGAAAATTGTAATGCATGCTTTTGAAAAAAAATCAACACTCGGGATATCCTTTTTGGAAAACATCTTACTAAATCAATTACTTTTTTGGAAAATTTTTTCAATCAGATTTACATCATTTGTAAAAGCAAAAAAAATTACACCATGTCCTTACTTGATTATAACTTGTACATCTCCCATTTTCAAACGTGCACTCTTTACGGGATGCTTTGGATACTTGACAACTCGATAACTTGAATAGTCAATTCCAACAGTACAAGACCCTAGGATGATAGCTCGCATTTGGGGTTTGATAACTAAGGTCCCGGCTTGACATTTCGACTATCTTCTTCAATCCAACTGAAGAATATTTTGACATTTTTTTTATTTCGTCGAAATAATAATAGATGTGAGGCTTATAAAAAAGCAACTAATTCAATAATAGTGTACATAATACACTGAATATAAGTAGATGAATTACTCCTCTGCTCTTTGGCTATTCCAATTCTTGTCTGGGTTAATCTTACAGCAAAAAAAGTATGGACCTGTAATGTTAAAATTAACCAATATAATATGACATATATATTTATTAATTTGTTGCAATTATTAGATATTATATTGTTGTACAACTTTACTATATTTTATTCGAAGATATTATTTTCTTAATCTATCTGTTTTTATGAAAGAAAGTACTTAAATAGTTAAGAGATAGTCCTTTTTTTACCTTATAAATGACATATTGATCATATCATTTAAATTGTTATAAGACAATTTTTATTGACTATATATATAAGGGAGAGTTTGTAAGAATTGGCCATCTTTTTTATTATTTGTTACAAATTCGGATCAAGTAAGTCTCAACAATTTCTAATTCATAAAATATTAAAATATTAAAATAAAAATAACAAATTCTAAAACCCAGGTGTGACAAATAAATGAATCATAAAATTTCATCATCCAATAATAATAATAAACAAAATCCAAAATCCATCACAGGATTTCATTGAACAACTGTTTTAACAATATAATATATCACTTGGTCCGCAAATATTGTATGGGATGTGACAAAACATAACAAATACAACATATCCCAATGACTAAATAATCCAATTGTTATCATATACATGACCATGTGTTTACACTCGGCTAATCCCAAATATTCAGAATGTAACTAATACAAATTCAAACCCAAATGAAGCTAAAACTTACCCAAAGAATAAAAGCCACGTCAAATCAATTTTAATATTTTGTATAGTTTCCAAGCTCACTAATTTAAAGAGATAAGAAATAAAAAATATAAGTTTAAAATTTAACAAATATTATATATATATAATAAACAAATATATCTAACAAAATAGATGGAGGGTTCATAAACAAATTCAAGATGGATAAAAGATACAAATTTAAAAATTTGATATTAAAAGTCAAATTACAAATTCAAAGACCCAATATCGAAAGTCAAATCACAAATCCAAATCATAATTTGATATCAGAAAGTTGATAGAAGTCTCGTACTCAAATCATATATTAGATCAAAATATAATCTCATTGAAACGTATATTGAATAGAAGTGATCCAGAGAGAAATTAGACAATCAGAATCAGATGACCAAATCATATCAAAATTGTATCAAGATCAAATAAATATATACTGAATGAAACAGAATTAGAATCAAAGCCATATAAATAGAATCAGAGTTTAGAACGAAATTATATAAACAAAATCTAACAGGTTTCGGAATAAATTACATATCAGATATACAAGGCATATCGAATTTTATCTGTGGGCCAATCTACGAATCTCAAATCATAGTCCGAATATCAATCAATGTAGAAATACAAAGTATGCATGAAATCAAAAAACTAAATATTTTAAATGACTAATTTGAGGAATGGTTACACATATTTTCAATAACATTAAGTTAGAATTATCTACTATTTAGATTTATAGGTAAGGCCATCTATATATTCTATTTTTTTATAGATAAGGAATAAGCTGACTATATTTTGCTACCAGTGACTTTGGATACAATCCTCAAATTTATCTGATATATTAGGATATTCGAATATATATAAATTTTTTGTTCAATTCTCATACAAATAGGATGGGTCAATTACAAGTAAAGTATTTTCCTACCAATGAAAAAGGGATTTAAAAACCCCATTAGGAATAAAGTCTCCCTGTCGGGAGAGGCATCACAGATAATAAATCAGATCGTATCACAAAGGTAGCGACATTTGATCTCAACGTAACGATACATGTGAACTAATACACGGCCCATCTAAATTTCATATCCATTTTTATATAAATATATTAATATAAAAATATATAATATCAAATATTTATTTAAATTTTTATAGAATAATAAAATCCTCAAATACTTATAAAACCTAAAGAAAATACTCAAAATATCGATAAAAATATATGTATGCAAAAGAGAAACAAATGGGCTGGATAAAAATAACTTATATGAATATTAAGCCTCTAAAATATAAGAATAATATATCAAATACTGAAACAGATTAAAGATGGGGCTCATAAATACTTACCTCAACCTTATATTAAGAAGATCTGATAAAAAAAATTACTCAAATCTACCTCATCTCTTTTTCCTCACTCCTCTTTCTCCTCTCTCTTTTCTTTCTTTTTTCCCTGTGAATGGCCAATGGGCGCTACTGCTCCCCCTTTTATACTCCAAATGGCGCTTGAGCACCAACCTATAGCTTTTGACACTCGAGTGAGGCATTGGGCTGCATCGAGCGCTAGCCCACTGCAATCGGTTCTAATATGCCTCACGGGCGTGTTTTAGGCATTAGCTCACTACTCAGAATGTCTTTTAAAATTTTATCAAATATACTTAATTTTGATATATCCAATGAACTTTAATAACAAATAAATTAAATGGGGATTTAGGTATTATAATACTGCTTTACCCTTGAGTCAAGAGGAATGAATTTGCTCTTTAACTAAGATTTCTTTACAGCCGTTATAAGAAAAAGGAAAATAAAAAGGAAAAAAATCGATTCTAATTTTCTCAAGAAAGAATATAACCATGAATTCATATATGTTATTTGTGTAATTTGACATTATTATTCGTGAAATAGGACAAAAGGGTTAAGGATTTCTTGTTATACTAAGCTCTCATAATTTAATATCTAGGGTAGCGTGCATCGACGGGATTGATCTCCTTGACGGCATTAATAGCACCTTAGCCTACACGCGAAAGTGACTTCTGATGTGGAAATGGGTGGTGCTAAGCAGCCATGAAAATTCAACGATAATTATTTTTGTACTTGTTTTGTTTTTTCGTTTTCATTTTTAATTTTTCACATTTTATAAAGTTAATGGGTGATGTTTTTGACATATAAAAATACTACAATATTTGATTGACTATCCTAAATGATTTTAGCCCTTATGTGCTGAGTATGGATAACATTTTTACAAAATGTCGCTTCTTAACGCGTAGCAATATAGGTTCGGATATTGATATACTATTATAATATATTAAGACATGTTATAATATACTATCCACTAAAAAATAACTATGATTAAATATTTATTCTTAAAAAAACTCTATACTTTCTTTATATTTTATAATTTTTTCATTGCAGGAGAAAATGTTCATAGTTTTTAAACATAATTATAGAGTTTTCTTTTAAAATTTTATAAATTCATACTTACACCTGCTGGATTTAGCCATGATTGATTTTAAAGTATGAAATACAAATGTTAACATTTAATTACAAAAAAATTCAACAAAAATATAGCAACATCAGCATGCAATGGTTTTATCTTAATATAGAGAGTTACTTGTTACAATTTATAACATGCAATCATACATATTTTAAGTCTACAATATATAGTAGCAAGAGATACGAAATTTATCACATATAAAATCACTAAATCCTGAACCTAGCAGATGCATGTAGAAAATCTAAAATTTCAACTCACTACAATAATTTTTAGAACATGAAAAATATATCATCAACAATTATTTAAACATGCAATAAGGTTATTTATAAAATCAGAAATAGAAGAATAACATATCAAACACTGAAATAGACTAAGGATATTGCTTATAAATATTTGCATCAATCTTATATCAAGTAAATCTAATAAAAAAAATGCTCCGATCTACCTCATCTCTTCTTCATCGCTCCTCCTTCACTCTTTCTTCTCTTTCTTTCTTCCGCATGAATGGCCAACAGGCGCTACTACTCTCCCTTTTATACTCCAAATGGTGGTTGAACATCAACCCATGGCTTTTGGCACTCGTGCGAGACCTCGGGCATGCCTTGGGCATGCGCCCATGGCAATCGGTGCTCATGCACCTCTCAAGCACACTTTAGGTGTTAACCCTCTACTCAAATATGTTTTAAAATTTTATCAAATATATTTAATTTTAACATATTTAATTAACTTAAATAATAATTAATTCAAAATAAATCAAATGAAAACCTGTGTACTCTTACCCTTAAGTCGAAAGAAATGAATTTGCTCTTTAACTAAGACTTCTTTGCAACTGTTATTAAGAAAGAGGAAAATAGAAAGAAAAAAAATTGATTCTAATTTTCTCATGAAATATATTTTTCAAAAAAAAATATTTTATTTTGAATGTGAATTTTAGTAACATTTAGACAATATAATATTTTGTTTATTTGTTAATTTTTTCCTCACTATGTTTTCTTTCTTCTTCTTCTTCTTTTTTTTTTAACAATTTCTTTGGCCCCGAAAAATCAGACAAATTAAAAAAAAAAAACAAAAAATAAGGCAAACATAATTTGGAGAGTTTTATGTGAGAATTTTTTTTAAATTAAGAAAAAAAATATGAGACATAAATCTAAAAATATTCAAATTTGTCAAAAATGAATACATTATATAACATTTCTTATTCATACAATATATAAAGTAACCCAGTAATTCATACATGCAAAATAAAATTTATTTTCTTATACTCTCAATGTTTATAAAATTATTTTTGTATATTTCTCTTTTATTGTAAGTCTATACACCTAATGGGTGTGGTGATCTATAAGCCAACCTTAAAACTCAGCCGACTAAATGAGGAAAGGCCAAGAAACAAAAGCCCAGCAGAACGCTCCCTTAGTCTAAGATCTAATTGGAACCACGGTCAACCCAGGGAGCATGACGGGATACCATCCAGTAATAAATAGACAATTAGGGCTACTCAATGGCTTCCCTTGATAGCCGTAACCCCAAATTAATTGACGTCGTGATAGCTGAGTGCATATATTCAAGCGATGATTACGACAATTTAATCCCATGATTGCCCTCATAGCTCAGTAAATGTACAAGGAATATAAACCCATTACTGCAAATCGTCCTAGAATTTCAATGACATCTCAATAAATATTCTCAGATGGCAATTACCATATATCACTCGTAAGGATCACACAGACAATAGAGTAAATATACATAGACAACTATCACCAGTTGTGAGGTCTAAAAGAGGCTAGGCCTTCCCTTGCTCCATAAATACCCCTTCTCCACTATGAGAAAGGGGGATCGATCAAACCTCAAATTCAGAACATACTCCCTAAACTCAGGCGTTCATATACACTGAGATCTCGCAAAGCCATTCTACCGACGAGCGCACCTATCACAAAGCCACTATGCCTACAAATACTCCCATTCTAAAGCCGTTCTTCCTAAAGAGTGCACCTTTCCAAAAGCCGCTCTTAATCAAGCGTACGACTCGCAGCCCAATCCTTCACAACACACCCAATTCCCCTCTCATGCTTGCATCCACGTATTCTACATTCCTCCATCTTTCTCTCCATCAAACAAAAATTTTTAATTTGAACGTTAAAGGATATAATAGGGAGCGTGTTTCCGTATACCTCTGACCTTTCATTTATTCGTTGTAGGGTGCATGATCTAGGTTCCAACAGCACAAGTCCCTAGTATGATAGCTCGCATTTGAGGTTTGATAACCCAGGACTAGTTTGGGCAATTACAGTTCAATCAACCAAGTTTAAAATATATTTTATTTTTTATACATTTTCTACCATCTTCTTCTTTCCAACTAAAGTATATTTATACATTTCCTTTGGTCTCATCAAAATAAAAGTAGACGTGAGACATATCTAAAAGTAATTGATCTAATAATAGTGTACAAAATACACTAAATATAAGAAGATGAATCCCTCCTCTACTATGTAGCCTTCACAATTATTTACTTGGTTGATCTAGCCGCCAAAAAAGTATGGCCCTGTTATGCACCTCTAACTTTGTGAAATCTCCATCATCGTCTCTCTCCTAAATGACGGGGTAGAGATATTTTTTAGGACATATAATGAGACTTATGAAGGTCCTATTGGATTTTCTTTTGTTATTTTAAGGGTTTAGATTATTAAACTAAAAATAAAAATGAAATATTTATTTTGACTTTTTATTAAAAATAAATTAATTTATAGCTATAAACAAGGAACCAAAAATACTTTTGTTGTTATTGTTGTTGTAATGGACGGCTTCTTGATAAAACATTGGTTGGTCCAACAGCTTGTCTTTCAAAAATAAAATCTACTCGCATTGTTAATTCATAATTTCATAATTATCTTCAAATTATTCTATTTATGTAACACCCGGATCCCCATTTGATATATTTTGAATATATTTAATATTTTAGGTTTATTGAATGTGTTGGATTAATGGTATTATATAAAATTTTAAAGTATTTCAGTTTGATGTTTGGCACTCAAGGCTCGTCAGCCATGCGCTCGAGGCACAAAAACTAGAAAGTGTGCACCTAAGGAAGGCCCGAGGCTTGCTTGAGCGCAGATTCCAGAGTGTGCTGCACCCGAGCAACCCTGGAGTGGCGCTTAAATGCAGGGCTACTCGAGTGCTTGCACTTAACACATGCTCAAGAGCAAGGTTGGGTATAAAAGCGCACGCGGGTTAAGTTTTTGCCATTTTCGCGTTGCTGGTGCAGAAGGAGAAAGGAAGAGAAGGAAAGAAAGAGAAAGAAAGTGGTGATCGAATATTTTGGAGTATCCTTTCATTAGATATGCTGAATATAACATTGAGGCAAGTATTTGTAAGCTAAATTCTTTATTTATTTTAGTGTCTGGCGATATTTGTGTATGTTTTGGAGATTTTGTTCATATGCATGAAATTGTTATGCATCCCCTCTTATTTATTATTTACATACATATATATTTTACCGATTATTTGATGGATTTTTATTAGTATTTTTTATTTTGGAGGGTTTTATAATTTATGAAAATTCAGAATAATATATATGTATATTATGCATCAGTATGCTATAGATCTATGAACCAAGCCTTACATTAGTCCACATGCAAGCAGTTAGAGGCAAGATCGCTACCGGACCATTGTGGTTTGAGACCAGAGGGGTCGATATATGTGATCTGAGATATATGACATTTGATACCTCTCCCAACAGGGAAACTTAGTCTTGCCGAAGACATATGTGATATGTTATCTCAATTACTACTTGCTGAGTTTGTTTATAATAATAATTATCCATCGAGTATAGGAATGACCCCTTTTAGGGATTTATGTGATCGGAGATGCAAGTCTCCTATCAATTAGGAAGAGGTTGGCAATCGAGGACTTTTGGGTGCTAGTATCATTCAAGATATGTCAGAAAAGATTGAGATCATTTGGGATCGGCTAATGGTTGTAAAATGTAGTCAAAGGAGCTAAGCGAATAGGAGAATGTTAGATTTAAGATTTGAAGTGGGTAGCCAAATATTTTAAAGGTATCTCTAAAGAAAGGAATCTCACAATTCTGCGTGAAAGGCAAGTTTAAGTCAAGTTCATTAGGACTATTTGAGGTTTTGTAGTAAGTTGGAGAGGCAGCCGACAGATTAGCCTTGCCTCTAAGTCTAGCGGATGGACATGAGGTGTTCTATGAATTATAATGAGAAAAATATGTGGATGGTTCTTTATATGTGATTGAGTGTGAGCTATTGTTGATTTCAAGGAACTGCTTTTATATTAGGGTTTTGGCTCAGATTTTGAGATAAAAGGAATCAAGTGTTTGAGAAACAATATGACCCCTTTGGCTATGATGTTTTTGGGAAATCTCTCCGTTAAGAAAATATATATATGATTCTTCCTATGTGATTGAGTTCGAACTATTGAAAATTGATAAGAATTTATCATATGTTGAGGTTCCTGTTTAGATTTTGGACAAAAAGGATCAGGTGCTAAGAAATAAAGTGATTCCATTGGTTAAAGTATTGTGGAGGAATCATACAATTGAAGAAGCGACAAGGGAGCGCAAGAGCGAGATTCGAGAGAAATATCCTTATTTGTTTGAGGATTAAGGTACATAAATTTTGATGATAAAATTTTTATAAGTGGGGGAGAGTTATAATACCCAAATCCCCATTTGATATATTTTGAATGTATTTAATATTTTAAGTTTATTGAATGTATTAGATTAATAGTATTTTGTAAAATTTTTAAGAATTTTGATTTGATATTCCACACTCAAGGCTCACCAACCGTACGCCCAAGGCGCACAAGCTAGAAAGTATGCGCCCAAGGAGTGCTCGAGACTTATCAAGCATAAATTTCAGAGTGTGCCGGACAACATATTGCATGCATATTTTATCAATTATTTGATAATTTTCATTGGCATTTGTGATTTTGGATGGTTTTAAGATTTATGGAAACCCGAAATAATATATATGCATATTGTGTATCTATATGTTATGAAACCATAAATCAGACCTTACATTAGTCTACATGTATGCTGTTGGGATTATGGTCACTACGGGACTATAGTGGTCCAAGACCTAAGGGTCGATATATGTGATTCGAGATGTGTGACATTTGGTATCGCTCATGGCAAGGAGGCTTAGTACTATCAGGGACGTATGTAATATGTTGTCTTATTTCTACCGAAAAGAAGATTGAGATGTGTTATAGATGACCTGCCCCACCATATATTTTAAATAAGAACCATCGTAAGAAATTAACAAAAATTAATATATTCAGTCATCTTAATATATAAATAAATTTGGGATTATACCTAAAACCGCATGTAGTAAAATATAGTGAGAATATTTCTAATCTATAAGAGACAAGGTACATAGATGGCCCTAAATTGCTAGCCTAAAACACAGTGAGGCCTTGAACTGCCGGCTTAAATGTAGCCGATATAGACAAAGCTATCGGACGGGTGTAACCCTTCCTTAAATTAGTCAAATAATCTTTAATTCTTCGATTAAGTGCATACTTTATATTTTTGTATAGATTTACAATGAATTGCGATTGAAATGTGTGGTTTAGCCCTTGAATTGGGCGATAGAGTGTCTCAAACGTACGGATATGTACTAAACTCGGAACACGTTTTGATTATATATTTTGATTCCAGGTTTCTTTATTTTCTACATATCAGAGTATAAGATTGGATTGGGATGATGGTATGTGTCTCACGCGGATATGGTGACAGCTACAGTTTATGCAATGTGATCGCCGATCATGATATGTTATAATACGATAAGATATTGTCTATGAGATGTGATTGGATAATGATTTATTATGATTATGTCCCAAAGAAACCATTTGATATTGACGATAATTTAGTACGAGACTATTCGTCGATTTTCAAAAATTTTACGGACATTATATTTTGTTTTACATAGTTGTATTGTGTTATCCATTTCCTTTGATTTATATGTGCTATTATATATGTAATGATACTTACTAAGTTTTTTACTCACGTTTTTATATTTTATACATTCAAACTAGTGGCATAGATACGTCTGTAGGAATTTGGTCATAATTTTTCGCAGTCTATATATGAGACATCTTGAAGTTATTACATTGTATTGATAAGTTGTTGTTGTGTTGAATGCCGCCCTTATAATGTTTAGACAGCAGGTCTCTTTTTATATAATCCAGATTTATATCCATTGAGGTCCTTTGTGGGCCGTTTAATGTTGTGTCTCATGTTATTAATGGATTGTTACGTCCGAATTTATATTTTGTCAGTATTAATATATTTATCAGATTTTTATATTATAAAAATTATTCTGACCTATGTATTATTTCTCAGGGACGTGACAATTTATTTAAGGAATAAAAATATCATAAGATGAAAAGGTTTGAATATAAATAATCAAACTTAAGATATCAGTAGCTGCATCCCAATTGTATATATGAACATACCAAAATAATAGATGCACTTAGAATTATTAGATTAATGATCCAATGATCTAAATTTTAAATTAAATTTTTTTTTTAAAAAATAGAATCTTTAAAAAAATTAGTACACTGTAATGCATCCTTTTAGAAAAAAAAAAATCAACACTTAGGATCCCCTTTTTAGAAAACAGCTTACAAAGTAAATTACTTTTTTAAAAACATTTTCAATCACATTTACATCCTTCATAAAAGCATTGCCCCCTGTCCTTGCTTGACCATGTCTTATACCTCTGCCCTCAAACACGCATCCCAAACGGGACACTTTGGGTGCTTAGCAACTCAGCAACTTGGATTTTCGGTTCCAATAGCACAGAGCCTTAGTATGACCACTTGCATTTGGGGTTCGATAACCTAGGTCCTGATTTGACAATTATGGTTTGGCCAATCTAGTTTAATATATATTTTATTTATTATATATTTCGACCATATTTATACATACAACTGAAGTATATTTTGATATTTTCTGTGATCTCATTGAAATAAAAACAGATATGAGACTTATGTAAATGTAACTAACCTAATAGTAGTGTACATAATACACCGAATATAAGTAGATGAATCTCCCATCCGCTCTTTGGCCTTAATAATTCTTGTCTTGGTTGATCTAACGGCCAAAAAGGTGTGGCCCTGTGATGCATCTTCAACTTTGTAAAATCTCCATCGTCGTCTCTCTTCCAAATGTGGGATTGATATGTTGTTTATGATATATAGTGAGACTTGTGTACATTTTTTTTTAAATTTTCTTTTGTAATTTTAAGGGTTTAGATTATTTGACAAAAGATAAAAAGGAAATATTTATTTTTTAAGTTTTTAAATTATTTGATAAAAAAATCCAAAGTAAAGATTTATTTTATATATCAATGATTTATTCTAATTTTTATCATTTATTTTTTATCAACTAATTTAGATTCCTACAAAGACATATCCTTAAACCTTTATACCAAATCTACTATATTAGTTAATATGACAATTTTTTTAAATATATTTATTCCATGCATATGTTGACCCTTGCTATACTTTACCACCCTAATTAACGTACAGGCAAGTGAAATACTATAAAATTTCTTATTTTTCCATTGTCAAGGATTAGGGGGCCCCTATCATGCATTCGTCGGTGACAGAGCCCTTTCAACCTTTTCGAGTCATTGTTTGAATTTTAAGTCAAAAAAATATATAAAATATAAAAATCTATACATTTTTTATTTTTTAATTATAAATATTTTAATATTATAAGAAAAGAAAAAAGTCATTTATGTACATTTTTAAAACTTTAAAAATATTATAGATCGTTAGATTTCTATAATCTACTGATCACAAAAAATAATAATAATTATTGAAGGGGCTCTATCTGTGGCGAGCAATGGAGCTCCTATTCCCTATACTCAGGCCTTTTGAAATTGTTGTATTTTTACGAAAAAGATTTATTATTTGTGATCTACTATTAGAAAGAATTTTCAGGCAAAAATAAATAAAAAAAAAGTTTACCAGCCAAGTAAAGATAATCAGTTTTACATAGACCATGCCTAAAAAATCACCCAATCGAAATTTCATAAGGACACTCAAATAAATGTTAAGTTTACTTGTTCGTCTTCTGACGTTTTTATGTGGGTTGAAAATATTCTCCATCGCTTATACGAATTGACAACTGGGATGGAGATTTCTCCCAACTGGAGATGAATCACAGGGCCGTACTCCTTGGCCATGTCGTCGAAGATGCATTAGGGTGCTCGGACCACAAAAACGTTTTGGAGGCTCTGCATAAGGTAATAAATATTGATTTTTTGTTGACAACTCTAAAAATTTCGAACAGTATAGAAAGGTAAAAGGTCTGTAATTAGGATAAAAGAAATATTTTGAACACTTAATCAAATAGCAGGCCATTTTGGCAAAATTCGACTGCTCAAATAAAAGAAAAGGCAAAACTTACTTCTTTTTCGTATGCGAAGCAAGATCCCTGTTCCAGTTGTTGATCGAGCTGTGAATTGGTTGGGGGCACCAATGCCATCATGGATGTGATACTTATACTCTTGGAGGAGCACAGAACATCGAGGTGGAACGCACCATTGCTTTCAATATTGGCAGCGTTGCAGAAATTATTATTTTTTAAATCTATTTCTTTTTTCTTTTTCAATTTTTTTTTTCAAAATACGGTAAAAAAATTAAGCTATTTATCAAATGTTTCACTCCTTTTCAAGTCTAAAATTTTATAATTTTAGTAGTAAAATCTTTCAAGAGGTTCAAATATAAAAATAAAGACTTTCTTTTTTTCTAATTCCAAACCCCTTTTACGAAGCAGAAAAAAAAATAGACCGAGCCACCAAATAACGATTAAAAGTTATTTTGTATAGTAAAAATTTTCATAAATTGTTATCGATCGATGAGTTTACTAAAAAAAATCGACTCATCTTTGACATTGAATTATGTATAATAATACTCATTCCTTCTGTTTTTGTCTTCAAAGTGAGATTTGTTTTTGTCCGTAGATTTCAAAAGTTTTATAATAAACTTAGACGATGGATTAATTCCCATCCCTCCGATCTTTTGTTTATGTAAATTCTATTTATTACTTTACCCAATTTAGTATAATATTATTTAACCGTATAATTACCGTTAAATCATTTCTTATTATATTGTGATGAGATTTTCTATATCGTCCTCTTCTCTCATCTCAGTCAAATACAATTACATAACTCATTCATATTTTCCCGTTCAATGAGTTTACGTTTTATACTTTGAATGCATTTTTCATATTTTATTTCGTATAGGAATAATTTTTAAACGTTTATAAATATTATAATTATTATTTTATATTTTTTATGATTTTATCTATCCATATCAGTATTTAATCTTTGTATCACGTAATTCTTTAGATATACTATTTGATTGTCGGATATTTTAATTTAAACAATATAATTAGTCATCTTATAAAATTCCTCTTAATGTTTAATTCCCGTGATATGAAAAGGTGGTATTGTCCCTGTCTTGCCTGTTACAATTTCGTAAGGTTGAAAAAATGAATGCAATAATATTTCTCTCTTAGCTTTCCCATATCTCATTTCCTCGGCCCATCTTCAACATTGGAGTTGGTCAATACCAACATTCACCAAAGTCTCAAAGTTGGGTGTTTTTGTTTTTTTTTTTAAAAAAGAAATTTTCCGCTAAAACAATCCTGTCCGTTGCTTTCCTTTTCACGGCTACATGATCATTTGACAACTGATGAAAATTTTCAATACATAGTTGTTAAACGATGGATAAAGTTTTGTCCATTTGCCAAGATTTTAAAGATGATGGGGGGAAGATTTGACACACTTTGAAGATTCAATAGGGAAATTCGTGATCATATTTGATTTATAAAGGTAAATAAATATCACCCACAAAAGTGACATGTGACTCGAATGACAAATGGGTTAGAGTACCTGCACCACAAAAAATAAATAAATTTTAAAAAATACGCAAATGATTGATTCTAAGGGGGCCTATACCTAAGTTTGAAATTCAATTCCAACTATAGGACAAATAAGGATCTAATACGTCCCAAGATCCGGATTATATAACGAATTAGGGAGCCACTTGATCTTCTTTATAAGTTGAGCTGAAACGGGTCCGTTTGTCGTTATTCCGGACCTGAATCCTATAAACAATGACTAACAAATAAGAGGTTAGATGATGATGAGACTCACTCCTTAATATATTCTCTGACGCTCAAATAAAAAATCTTTCTCAGACAAATAGAAAAATATGAGAATGAGCGAATAATGTACGGGAATCGAGTGTTTACGAAGAGTAGAGTTCCAACAACTATGCTCGATTGGGGAGTGGCTTTTAAATGGAGGGCAGAGCTCCAACAAGTACACTCGTTTGGGGAGCAACTTTGAGATGGATAGCTGAATTCTGACGAGTACACTCGACTAGGAAGGGATTTTGAGATGGAGGATTGAGCTCTGATGAGTGCGTTCAGTTGAAAAACGGCTTTATGATGGAGGATTAAACTTCACCGAGTGTACTCAATTGAGGAGCAACTTATAGATGGATCTTGATAAGAGGGGTGGCTCAAAGGAAGGAGTGCTTTCTTGGGAGAGTGGCTCTGTGATCGAGAGTTGCACTCATTGGTCACCTCTTCCTCTCTAAATTTCCTGGCCTCTCCAAGCCCCCCTCTTCCTATGGAGGAAGAGATGTATTTGAAGGGTGATAGTTGGATTGCAGTTGCTACATCTTGTTGGGTGGATCTTGGTTGTATAGTTTGGACATTGAATCTTGAGGAACTTCTCCTAAACTGTGGCTTTTGAGGCACTTTTTCGTTACAAGTTTGATTCCTAGTTGTCCCATAGGTTACCAGCCCATAGGCACCTTAGCCTATACATGAAAGTAACTTTTGATGAAGAAAGGGGTGGTGCTAAGCAGTTCAATGAAAATTCAAAGATGATTATGTTGTACTTTTTGTTTTCATTTTTAAATTTTCAAATTTTATAAATTTATTGGGTAGTGTTTTAACATATAAAAATACTACAATATTTGAATGACTATTGTAAATGATTATAACATTTCTATGTTAAAAATATTTATATTTATGGGGTGTTGAACCCGGTTGAGCAACCTCACAAGACAGATAGTTTTCATTATGATGAGTAATGAATAGCTATTTCAAAGTCAGTGTTCTTTTAAGAAGTTAATTCTTTTAGGCTTAACTTTCACATTTATCAATGTGATTGAAGAGGTGGTTCTAGATGGTTATGTTAGACTATTATGGTTGACATGGTTCCAGTATTAGTATTGGCCTCTCTGATTTTAGTTGGCCATTCTGTCTCTTTGGCTTGGTCTAATAGAGCGGTATTCCAATAGAATGACTAACTTTATTTTCATGTTTGGCAAAGACCATTCAAGCAGGAAAGCATGATAGGTCACTAGCTTGTTATTAGGTAGCTCAGTGGTTCTATGGCTTGTTTTGTTATAAACTCGAATCAAAATATGTCTAATAAATTATTATACGCAACATTTAAAACCTATAAATAATTATATAACAACAAACAAATACCAAATCGGGTGTGACATAACAGACCAACCAGTAAATTTTATCATTCAATTAACAAAAATAAATTGAATCCAAAACTAATTATAAGACCTTATCGGATAACCATCCAGACAACAAAATATATAATCTACTTCATAAATATCATAAGGAAGATGATTAACCAATAGAGACAACCAAAAATCCAATACACAAAACCTAATTGTTCTCGTATCATAATTAAGGGTTACACTCGGGCAAACACAATATCTAAATCACATCTAATACAAATTCAAATCATAACGAAGCTAAAACTCACTAATCGAACGAATATCGGTTAGATCGCGACCAAACTCTTACAATGTGTCTAAACCCACTAAATCTAAATGATAAAAATAGAAAATATGAGTTTAAAATTTAACAAGTATCAGTACAGAAAAACTATACATATATATATACATACGTGTCCATAAAAAAAGAGGGAGGTCAAATGTCACAACGAAATTATATAAAACAAATCATACCAAAATCCTAAAGGGGTTTGAAATCCCATCAAACAAATTAAGGGGTCTGATAGTTATCAGAAAGCCTGAAGGTAGTCTCATAGTCAAATCATAATCTGTATCAAACGTGGTCCCCTCGGGACATACTCATATCAAATTGTGATTGAGAATCAAATCATAACCAAATCATATCAAATAACAAATATAATCCGATATCATATCTGTATGAAGTGCGCACTGAACAAAACAAAGTCCGAATCAAATCATATATGAATGAATAAAGTCAAAATGAAATCATATAAATTAAATATGTATCGGGATAAATCACATATTTAAATGTACCAGACTAACCAAATATTTATCTATGGACAAATTTACAAATCTCAAATCAAAGTCTGAATGCAAATTCATACTGAAAAACAAAGCATGCACAACAACAGAAAACCAAATATTTTATTTTAAAAGACTAATTTAAGGAAATGTTATATATACTCTCGGTAACCTTAAACCAATACATCTACACTTTAGGCTAGTAGGTAAGGCCATCTATAAATACTGTCTCCCATAAATTCGAAACTTTAATGTTATATTTTACCACCTGTAATTTTGGGTGTAATTCTAAAATTTATATAATATATTAAGATGTCTAAATATATAAAAAATTTTCGTAGTTATCTTATGGCGGTTCTCATTTACAAAAAGTAGGGTAGGTCCAATTACAAACAAAGCCTCTTCTTGCTAGCAAAAGAGGGAGAAGTCACGAATCCACTTGATCAATCAGGGATTGACCGAAATTGGCACTGTCGTCAATATATACTTCAACTCTTAAAAACTCATCTCACAATATTTATCCCAAATAAACACTGTCTTCTTTTATGTCAATTGAGTCAAAAGGACCACAATCTTCAAAAAAAAAATTTTAACAAATCGCTTGTAATATCCAACTAAACCCAAAAAACTCTAGACCTCTGTAACATTTGTTGGTCTCATCCAATTTGTCCCCGCTTCAATCTTCTTCGAGTTTATAGATATGCCACCTTAGAAATGATATGACCCAAGAATGATACTTACCCCAATCAGAATTCGTACTTCTTCAATTTAGTATACAACTGTCTTTCTCTCAAAATTTGCAACGAAGTCCTCAAATTGGTATTATACTCCTGAAATTTTCTCAAATAAATTAGGATATTATCGATGAAACCACCACAAATTAACTCAAATATGACCGAAAGATCTGATTCATAATATTCATAAAAGATACTGGAATAGTCAACAACCCGAAAAGGCATCATCAAAATTTTGTAATGGTCGTACCTTGACCAGAAAATTATTTTGGGCACATCCTCCCACTTAATCCTCAACTGGTAGTATCCCAATTACAATTCAATCTTAAAAAATATCTGAGCTCCTCATAACTAATCAAACAAATCGTTTATCGATTTCCAATAATTACTTATCAAAAAAATCACCTTTCAAACAAGTAATCTTATTTTTGATTGAGATCTTATTCAATTTTCAATCATCCATACATAACCTCATCGACCCATCTTTTTTCTTCACAAATAATACCGGAGTGCCTCACGGCGAAGACAGTTGGCCAAATGAATCCCTTCTCCCAAAAATCGTGTAATTACTTCAATATACTTCAATTCAAATGGGGTCTTCTATACGGAGTCCCCAAAATCAATATCAATCTTGGTATCACCTCAATAGTAAACTCAATCTCCTGATCCAAAAAATAATTTAAGCTAATCTTTTGAAAAGAAAATATTCTCAAATTTGCATACAACTGAAATATCTTTAATGGCTACGGAACGATTCCCAAATATGGTCATATATACCAAATAAACTCAGCACCTAATCTTCATCAAATAACTTTGCATGCAAGACCAAAACCAGAATGACAATTAACTATAGGGTATCTAATATATCCAGAATGACAAATATCATCAAAATAACTTATACGGGAGTCGGATATTACGTTTTTCCTTGGCAATTAGGCCACTCAGCAATCTAACAATTTGCCAATCCTATTATTGAGTAATTTGTATTCAAAGGATCTACTATCTCTGGGTATTCAAGGGTGAGACAGGGGATGGAGAATTCTTAGGTATCATGGATGAATTTTTTAGGGTAGGGGACATTATTGAGAATTTTTTAGGTGTCTTGAGCTAATTGGTGGCTATTTGGGGTAAAAATAAGGTACGAAAAAATCTCAAATATTGAAGAGTATTTTTTAAGTTTTTATGTTAGAATTGTTTCATAAAATATAATTTATATTGCTAATTTTTAAAATAACTAAAGTTACAATATAATACGATTTATTTATATTTAATTTAGGGACGTCATTTTCTCAATGCATCTCATTTTTGATGAATAGAAAGAAAATAAGTAAGGAGTGGGTCTTCCTTTTACTATATTTAAGTGGTAAATTTAAATAGTTAAATGGGTAATCTTTTTTCTTGATATATACATAAAAAAGAACAGCCTGTAAGAACTAGTACCCCTTTCATTATTGCTTTGCCAATTCTTGGTTTATGTCAGGGGCAATAAACGTCCTGTTTGACTGACATTTCTGTACAACTTTCATTAAGAAATGAAGAATGGAAAAAAGAGAAGGGAACTAATTTCAAATTATAATTAAGGGTTTATGCTTATTGCTTACGCATAATTTGATATTATTATTTGTAAAATAATGAGGTAATTTGACTATCCTTATAATGTCATATAAAGTCTTACAATTCACATATAAGATACAGAGGGTTGCTGAATTAGATTAATCTCGTTCTTGACTGCTTCAATAGCACATGTAGTCTATACAAGAAAGTGGCTTTTGATGGAGAAATGGCATATGAGAGAGGCGAAACAGTTGGATGAAAATTCAACTACTCCGTCAAAAGAGGTGAGCGCCCCAAACCAACCAAGAGAAGTCGCATCGGTCCCATTGCAAGCACATTGGTTTATCCTTTTTCCTTAGTCGTACAATAGACGACTTGAGCTAGTCGTCTGGAACCATTAATAGTTGATGTACCGTGTTGTAATTGATAGTGACTATTCAAGGTATCGTTGGCCAGTGACTAATGACGAGTTGGGATGTCATGGGTCAATAAGGTATCATATTTGACGAAATTCTTTCACTAATAAATATTAGTAGTTAACACATGCAGTCTATACAAGAAAGTGGCTTTTGATGGAGAAATGGCATTTGAGGGAGGCAAAACAGTTGGATGAAAATTCAACTACTCTGTCAAAAGAGGTGAGCGCCCCAAACCAACCGAGAGAAGTCGCATCGGTCCCATAGCAAGCACATTGGTTTATCCTTTTTCTTTAGTTGTACAATAGACGACTTGAGCTAGTCGTTTGGAACTATTAATAGTTGATGTACCGTGTTGTAATTGATAGTGACTATTCAAGGCATCATTGGCCAGTGACTAATGACGAGTTGGGATGTCATGGGTCAATAAGGTATCATATTTGACGAAATTCTTTCACTAATGAATATTAGTAGTTAACACATGCAGTCTATACAAGAAAGTGGCTTTTGATGGAGAAATGGCATTTGAGGGAGGCGAAACAGTTGGATGAAAATTCAACTACTCAGTCAAAAGAGGTGAGTGCCCCAAACCAACCGAGAGAAGTCGCATCGGTCCATAGCAAGCACATTGGTTTATCCTTTTCCTTAGTTGTACAATAGATGACTTGAGCTAGTCGTCTGGAACTGTTAATAGTTGATGTACCGTGTTGTAATTGATAGTGACTATTCAATGCATCGTTGGTCAGTGACTAATGACGAGTTGGGATGTCATGGGTCAATAAGGTATCATATTTGTCAAAATTCTTTCACTAATGAGTATTAGTAGTTAATAATAAGTAGTGAATGAATTTAGAAAAAATGACGTCATGTTTTAAAAATAGGAATTCTTTTTGTCTTAGAATTTAAATATTTTATGGACTTATTTTTTATACGAGACCACTACTAAAAATTGTAAGAAATATTTTTCTTGTAAGTATAAAAACTATATAACAATTTGATATATTTTTTAATGAGTCATTTTTTTGATAAAAAAGGGAGCATTGATTAGATGTTAGGATGCTGATATTTATTTCATCTCTTCTGCTCAGTCAGCCACGACAAGCACATCCTTTGGGCTAGTTTGATGATTTAGTTTTCAAATTCAAGCTTTTGTTTTTAATTTATATCTTAGTTTTAAGAGAAACATTAAGTCTTTATTCGGATCAAAGAATAAATAAGCTTATTAATATATTAAAGATTTATATTTTTAGTCTCTTTAGTTTTTTTTGGTAATCAAATAGGGTAAAAATATTTTTTTTAAAAAATTATTTTATTTTGAATGTGAATTTTAATAACATTTAGACAATAAAATATTTTATTTATTTATTTATTTATCGTTTCCTCACTAAGTTTTTCTTTTTTCACAATTTCTTTGGTCCAAAAAAATTTTGTTTTCCAATATTTTGTTTTCCTCACTATTTTATTTTGTATGTTTGGACTGACGATGGTAAACTTTAGTCTCTAAGGGTGAATAAAAAAATAATATAAATTTTTTTAAAAAAAGATGACAAAAAAAAGGCAAACTTAATTTGGAGAGTTTGCGTGAGAAATTTTTTAAAAATTAAAGAAAAAAAAAATGAGACATAGATCTAGAATATTCAAAATTGTCAATAATAAATACATTATATAACTGATGCATATCTAGTTTTTGGACTGGTATGAATTAGGGGTCCATTCAATCTTTCGCTACACGTTGAATTGGAGTGATTCTAATCTCTGTCATTACTAACCAAGAACCTGCGCATTACAAATTATAAATGAGAAGTCATAAGATTGTCAGGACTCATTCCATGGTATATTCAATGAATTTCAAGTCAAAAATCTTTCTCAGGAAATAAAAAAAATATAAAGAAGATACTAGACAATGCAGAACTGCACATAAGTATGGGAAGTGAGAGGAGGACTGACTCCTATTGGTATGCCCAACGTGGGACGGCTTGGAGAGGAAGGAAGATTGGGCTCCTTTCTGATTGCACACGGCCGGTAACTCACTAAGGTTGCACTCATTGAGTGACTCACTATGGATGCGCTCGGCAGGGAGTGGTTCACTGTGGGAAAGAAAGTGCTATATTGGGAAAGAGAGTTTGGATTTTTTTTTTTACTATTAAGTCTCGTTCGTGGGCGATTTTTTACTGAGAATTGCTCTCTCTTCTTCCGATGGACGATGAGGAGATTTATAATGCCTCACGGAGAAGGCTTTGGCACCAAAACTGATGACAAGTGTTCCTCCGGGATTCGCCGGCTATTAAGTGTTGACGAAAGCCACTGTGTCAGATGTCGTCTTTAGGCATTGACGCCATTGGGGCCAGTGGTGGCCGAGAAGCGCCAGGTCTCCCTTCACGTGGGTTGGCTAGATTGCCGTTGGTTTGCAGCACGTCGATTTCCTATGGTTGACCACCAACTCCATTGGTTGGGGCCTACCATGCTGATATCTTTTATACTGCCAGACTGCTATCGCTAAGGTAGATGGTGGACTTTGTTGTGATTTTTAGAGTTGTAGAGGCTATCTCCTAAGGTTCGGTCATTTGTCCCTCGTGGGCCTATACGCAGCAAATGGGTTGACTGGATGATTTATGGGCCTCGCTTTCGCGTTGGGCCTCACTGGTCAATGGGATGACCGCTTGATCATGTATTGTTGCGACTAGATCGGTCCGTGTTTTGGGTGGACCCATCACTAGCCCCCCTGCAGGGAAATTGGACCTTTCTGATCTCCGGCATGTCAGATGATGGGACGTTCCCTACAGGCTCTGCTAGCACGCCTCTTCCTGAAATGCTTCAGTTGCCAGTTCCCTAAATTTACGTCCCTTCCCTAAGCTTTTGCAGCCTTTCATATGATGATGCAGGGATTCGATGCTTTGTTTAGAAAAATTTTGCTCTAAACCGAGGCCTAACTCCAATTCCTTGTCGACAATCGATGGAATCATATTTTCACTCGGAGCTCGCTATCCTCTTGCTATGGCTATAAAAAGGGAACCCTCTTGTTTTCTTTGCCTCAAGGTCCATCATCATGCTAGCTAAGTGATGTGAGAGTTCATAGTTGCCTTAGTCTTTTCGAAGCCTTGTGCTAGGATTGGGAGGAATCTTGGAAGACTCAAAGACTAGCTTGGCACTTACAGTGTCGCTGTTATTTCAGTTGTTCTTATGCCACCCGGACCCTACTCTGACTATTCTCGGGCCGCCATGTTTGGTAGCTCGGTGTTAGGGTCCCTTCTTTCTTTCCTCCTCTAGCTAGTTTTTGGATGTCGCCCTCCAAAGGGGTCCCCGGGGGTGGGCGTCTTCCGCAATCCCTTCTGATATGCAGAAGTGGCTCTGCCTCGACCTCTTCTTTGGCGGGTCATCACCGGAACTCGTTGGAGAAGTTCTTGGGTGGGAAGCTTCTTTGGTGGCAGTGTTTTGTTTCTCCTCCAGAGAATTGCTTCCCACCGGCATCCCGCAACACCTGGTTTCTGGTCGGGCATGTTCCATATTTAGGTAGGCTCAGTTTGCATAGTGTTTGACCCGTGGTTGCCCTCCCTACACGTGTCCTCCCTACACGCATTTCTAAATAATCGCTGCCCTTTTTTGCTTCATTTATCTTCTTCTACTATGTACTCTTACTGTTGTAAGCTTTGTACTTTGTAAAAGAATTCAATGAATGGAACACCGAGCATTTTCTTGCCTCGTATGTTTCCATTCTCTTATCCTTTTATTTTTATATTGTTGCTATTTGATTGGGATGTATTCGTACCGTCATGTGTGACCTGGTATCTAACAAACAGCCAGGTCATGCTTTCAGCGACTCGATTTTTCGATGATTGGCTTCTCAAATGGCCATCATAAACGTTTAGCCGGGAAGCAAGCCAAGTAGAACATCGTCGAGCTGGCTTGGTCATGTTTGATCCACTTCCTGTCCCGAGCGATATCCCGTGATGATGGCCTCACCTTTTATGTCGTTGCCCTTCTAGCGAGACCGTGTATTGTCATGATTACCGCTTCAGTTGGCAGTGTTGGCACTTTTGGGGTCTACGTGCTGCATTTATTACTGACAGAACAGTTCGACTGACCGTCACTGATACTGGAGCACGGGAATTCAAGGCGTCAGGTTCAAATCAAGTGGCTGTGAGAAGTGGCGTGTCGTGGTGCCTTGCAGTGCTGACATGCGTGGCTGCCATCGTTAGGGTGGTCTTTTAACTTCCCTACGACATCATTTTCTACTTTGAGGTTTCACTTATTTAAGCCATGTGCCCTTCATCGTTCCTACACTTTGACTTCGTTTGCGACCCATTTGCGAGCTTCTCTTTTTTTCGCAAATTTTCTTCTTTTTTCCTTCCAACTATGGCCATCGACAATGTCAAGAGGATTCGATAGATCCTCACCGTTGAGGATCCTCACAGTGTTCCTATTGCTTGGTGAAGATGGCAAGGCTTGTTGTCCACTGGAAGGCTTCATTATCGTCTATGAGATCCATTTGCAAGATGGACTCCACTTTCCAATGCCAGAGAACCTTTATGCGATCCTCACAGCCTTGGAGGTGCCGGTGGCAAGGCTCATGTCCAACGTAGTATGATACCTGGTGTCCCTCTACGCCTTCTCCAACTGCCATGGTTGCAATTTTACCATTACATCTATAAGGGCGATCTTCACCTTTTTGTAGAAGGCCAACTGGATTTCCTTGTCTCCCCGCCTTGGCTTTAACTTCAAAGGGCCGACTCCTGATTTGGTCAAACGTTGGAAGGACCTTTTTTTTTTTTACCTGGAGATTCCTTCTGACTTGGCTATTTCACATGAGTGGGGGAAAGTGCGGCTCAGCATCACTAGGTCCCTGGAATTGGATGAGAAAGCCCAGGAGGAGCTTCTGGTGGATCTGATCCTAGCCAATGTTAACACTTTCCATAAGAGGGGATACTAGCTGACCTCAGACACCTTTGCTACGGCAGCGTGGGGAGCCGGCCCCCGTGGTGACGTCTGTCGGTCTGAGGGATGCCAGGCTGCTAGTAATTAGAGAGCCCTTGGGTTCACCGTCAAAGCGGCATTACTCCTCCTTTGATGGCATATCCTCAAAGTCTACTCTTCATCAGGAGAAGATAAGACAGCACTGCAGCGGGTTTGGTAGTTTAGGAGCATGTTGAGGGGAACATGTTTTAGTTGCGCTTCCACCTTGGCCGTTGTGAGCGTTGTGGCAACAACAGCGCCTGTGCGGAAACGCAGTTTCGGCACCATCGATGTTAGAGTTGAGCTGATTCTAATGTTGGCGTTAGCGCAGTATGGTGCCCCTATTGTTGCCGGACTTTTACAGGGTGAGCAGTTGGCAGAGACTCCAGCTAAGCCGGCGGTGGACGTTGCAGGGAAGGTGACACTAGAGGCTGTTGCCGGGTTAGCATCGGAAGTTGACATTTGAGGGTTTGAGTCTCCTATCCGTGCAGCAGAGGATGACACCTTGGTCGACAACACGGTTGAGGTTGTGTTGGTCGTTGAGGACTCTAAAATTTCCAAGTAGCCCCCTTCCATGGAGACTATTGTTGCTGATGTGCCTCCTCTTTAGGTAGTCAAGACTGCAGGGGAGCTTCCTTCGGGGGAGATAGTCACCATTGGTGGGTGTCCCATGGAGGCAGGCGAGGCTGTTGAGGTGCATTCTTCAGACATTTTGGAGTCATGGGCTCAAGAGTCGATAGCTACTGTGGTGCCAGCCCCTGAGTTCTCAGAGTCAGAGGACATTGCATCTGCTGGAGCTGAGTAGGTGGTGGAGTTACTCGAGGCTTGTTCGAGATATCCTCCCTTCGAGGGGCTTTCCTTCGCAAAGGTACTCAGTTAGTATACCTTTGTCCCTTTTCTGCATTTTCCTTCGTTCTTCTAATGTGCTTGCTGCCAGCAGGTTCAGGAGAGGGATCTCTAGCTTTCGGTGGCCATTGTCTTCCTAGCTCGTGGGCACATCAGTGTGTCGAAGCATGGAGCTGTTGTCGAGCGGGTCAAGGCCTTGGAAGGCAAGTCATGCGCGGCTAGGGTGAGGATTACTTCCCTTGAGCAGTCACTACATGATTAGTAGGAGCAGTACCATCTTCTCCACGAGCACTGCCTTCAGCGTTAGGATCAGTTGAGGTCCTCCATTCCAATAGCGGACCTTGGGAAGGTGCTGGAGGGTAAATTTTAGGATGGCATTTGCCTCTACCGGCGAATTGTGTAGCTAGTAGCTTCAGACTTTCCAGTCTTTTTGCTTCACCTAGTAAACACTAGTGCTACACAGCGGTCATACCTATTTTTCCCTCTAGTGGGGATGGGCGAGCCTTCATCTTTCTAGTAGGCTGATGACCTGCCCCAGAGCCTGACTTCTCTAGCCCGCTAGATTCCCTCTCCCCATTTTCTTTTGGAAATGGAACTCTTGTATATTCAGGACAGATTGTAATAAAATCGGTCTTATTGTTATGACCTTTGTGGCTAAATGCATGGACTTCCATGTAGAATTGCTTTTTCTTTGTTCATTCAGCTAAGCATTGCAACAATTGTCGTCAACTTCGTCTGAAGCACATTGGCCTAGTGGCGCTCATTCCCTCGGGAAGGGAATGTTGTGGCACTTTTATCTTGTTGGGTGCTCTATCCTATAAGTAGGACGTCGTCGCACGCTCGGGGGTGAGCTTCGCTAGGGCTAGCTGGGTTTCGTGGCCATAGCAATCCAGCCTTGGCAAAGTCGTAGGCAGCCATCCGTGCATTACATATTAGCTCTTGGTCCTTTCCCTGGACATCGTTGCCCACGCGCTTTTGGTCCTAATCCGCCGATCGTCATTAACTGAGGGTGCACTCTCCATCTACGGGAGGTTGTTGCAGGCCTGCTCAAGAAACCCCCTAAGGTTTTGTAGGTCGTTTGGTTAGGAGCTTCAAGAGCTCCCAAGCTTGGTTTTTGGCTGCCGTTGGGTTGCCTTGTGCAGAACCGAGGTTTAAGATCCAACCGCTTAATGGGCTGCTCAGCTTGGGGCCAAAGTTCTCCGACCACCAACGGCTTGCAAAACAAGCTAGGATGAATCCTGCCTAACTCAGAGGCTGTTTGGGTCACTTGATTTGATAGAATGACAAACACACATGCAATCATATGGCCAAGTACACATGAATAAACAACAATTTTATTAATTAAAAACGTAATACAGTTACAAGCATTCACAATGATGCATGAGGTTCTTACTTGGGTTCAGCTGAGTCTCATTAGTAGTACTTTTTGAGGTGAGTGGTGTTCCATACCGTTGGGACGATGTTGCCGTCCTAAGTGCATAACTTGTATAAATTATTCAGGAGGATTGTCGAGACAATGAATGGTCCCTTCCAATTCAAAGAGAGCTTGTTCCTGTTAATAGTTTTTTTGGTTGCCTCTATGCTATGTAAGATGAGGTCCTCCACCTCGAATTGGTAGGCTTTTACCCTTTTATAATAGTACCGTGTGATCCATTACTGGTACGCTACAGTATGAAGGCGTGCTGCATCTCGAGCCTCCGCAATCAGGTCGAGGTACTCCCTGAGCCTCTGAAGATTGCTAAGGGGGTTGAAGCTGTCGACCCACAGGCTAGGCAAACCAACCTCCATAGGGATGATCGTCTCTGTTTTGTAGCACAGGCTGAAGGGCATCTCGGAGGTCGGCTCTCTAGGGGTGGTTTTGTATGACCAGAGGATGGAAGGCAACCCATCAATCTAAGAGCCCTCGGCATCTTCTAGCTTGGTCTTCAATCCATGGAGCAACGTTTCGTTCATCACTTTTACCTGCCTATTGGCTTGCGGGTAGGCAATTGACGTGTAAATTAGCTTTATCCGCAAACTTGCACAGTATCTCAAAAATTGCCTACCGGTAAATTAGGTTTTGCTGCTAATCACTATGACCTTGGAAATCCCAAAACGGCAAATGATACTCTGGCGAACTAACTCTGTTGCATTCTACTCAATTATTCACACTAGTGGGGACGCCTTCACCAACTACGTGACGTAGTCGATGCCTAGTATAATGAATTTTCTTTATTTGTATGCCACGAGTAGTTGCCCGAGAATATCAAGCCCCCATTGCGCAAATGGCCAGGGCGTTTGGAGGGCTTGCAACTCCATTTGCGGATGGTGAGGTATGTTCCCGTGGAGTTTGCAATTTTCGTACTTCTTCACAAACTCCATGGCATCACGCTTCATCGAGGGCCAAAAGGAGCCTTGTCTCGTTACTTTGAAGGCTAAGTTCTTCCGCCCTATGTGTGAGCCGTAGACTCTGAGGTGTACTTCACTCAGCGCATAATCAGCCTCTTTTGATGTTAGGCACCTCGTATAAGGGATTGAGGTGCACTTTCGATCTTGTGCGCCTAAAAGTAAGGCCTCAACTTTCGGATGGAGTATACTAGGGTTAATGCTATCCTTTGGCATGCATGTAGTGGCTCTTGATATCGATCAAGACCTTACTAACGTAGTATACTGGTCATTGCACACCGAACTGCTACCAGATCAGGACCGATCTTAGTGTCGTGCTTGAAATCACTAGATACAAATGTAACTCTTCACCTTGCTGAGGCGAACTCAGGAGAGGGGGATGGGAGAGATATTCTCTAAGCTCCTAGAACGTGGTATCACACTCGGCCGTCCACTAGAATCCAGCTACCTTGGTCCCCCTCAAGGCTTTGAAGAACAATAAGTATTTTTTTGCTGATTTTGCCAGAAATTGAGAGAGGGCAGCAAGCCTCCTGGTGAGCTTTTTGACCTCCTTTATGATCTGAGGAGGACTCATGTCAACGATGGCCATTATCTTCTTAGGGTTATCATCGATTTTCCACTGAGACACTATGAAACCTAGGAACCTTCCAGAGGTCACCCCAAAGACACACTTGATAGGATTGAGTTTTATCTGGAGCGCCCGGAGGACCTCAAAGGTCTCGCTCAGATTGTAAACATGGTCGATGGTGACTTTGCTTTTGACAAGCATATCATCCAACTACACCTCCATGTTTCGACCGATCTGAACTTCGAATATCTTGTTCACCGACCATTGGTAGGTGGTCCTAGCATTCTTCAGATCAAAGGATATGATTTTATAGTAGTAGGTCCCCTGGTCCTTCATGAAGGACCACTAATTGTATCCCGAGTAGACATTCATGAAGCTTAGTAGCTTGTGGCCGACAATAGAGTCTACTAACTAGTCAATCCTTGGCACTGGGAAGCTATCCTTCGGGCATGTCTTATTCACGTTGGTAAAGTCTACGCACATCAGCCACTTCCCATTGTTCTTCTTAGTGAAAACAATGTTCGACAACCAGTCGAGGTATTGGACCTCTCTAATGAACCTCGCGTCGAGTAGCTTTTTAACTTCTTTGAGGGTGGCGACCAATTTCTTGACTGAGTGGTGTCGACGCTTTTGTCGAATGGGCTTATAACCAGGATCGAGACTTAACTTGTAAACCATAACTCCAGTCAGTGTTCCTGACATGTCAGCGGGAGTCCATGTGAAGGTATTAGCATTTTGTTTGAGGTAAGTGACTAGCTTGTCATGGATGGGTCCTGAAAGGGAGATACTAATGCATATGCACTTTTCTAGCTCGGTGAGGTCTAAACGAATCTCATCAGTTGACTCTCCTGATTGAGCCTACTGAATGGTAGCTTCTTCTCGGAAGTCAATGTCCCCAATCAACTAGGTTGGGTTTGTTGGAGCGATCACTTGATCTCCCATAACTTTTCCTATGCCGCAAGGTGTCAGAAATCTCATCTTTAGGTATAAAATCAACATCACTGCCCCAAAAGTAGTCAGGCAAGGCCATCTCAAGATCGCATTGTAGATAGATGGGAGGTCGATGACAAAGAACATAAGCATCCGGGAGGCTGTGCATGGGTACGTCCCCAATGTCACCTCCAATTGAACATAAGTCACTGGTTCATTGTCCAGGCTATACAAGGGTCCCTCGGTGGGCCTCATTTGGCTCTTTTTTAGTCCAAATTTAAAGAAAGTATCAAGATACAGCAAGTTGCCAGAGTTAACATTATTGACGAAAACTCGTTTTAGTTAGTAGTCTTTCGTACCGTTCGAAATAAAAGCATATACAACCAAGGGGTCAGAATAAAGAGTCATTACATGTATCATATTATCATTACTAAAATTAATGACATCAATTCTAACCCCTACCCTACCCTTTGCTTCTTACTATTGGAAGTGATCTTTGGGCATTCCAGGGTATTTCCCTTCGCCGACCTAGTTGTTATCATGTTGACAACCTCGGCCGCTACTCGATTCCTCGACTGCTCTTGCACATATTCCTCTGCGGCTGCGAGAGCATGTCTCAGGTTTCATAGGAATCTTGCCAAATGCCCTCAGCCGATCAGGTCCTTAATCTCCTTCTACAGGGTCCGGCAATCTTTAGTTTCGTGACCCAAAACCGATGGTAATGACAGTATTTTGTCTAGTCTTCCACCTCTAGGTTCCTTGGCGCCTTGGACCATTTCAGAAAATTTTCATTCCAGACGTACATCAAGATATTTATGTGTGTATTAGTGAGGAGGGTTAGGTCCCGCGGTCGAAAATCCTTACGGGGCCCCGGCACTGGCGATAATTTTTGCGCTGCCCTCAGGGATGGTAGTCACCCCCATTCTTCTTCTTCTCATTGGTTGGCCTCTTTGACGGTTGGTCTACGCACTTTGGGTATATCGCTTCATTGGCCTCCTCAGCTGTAATGTAAGCCTAGGCGATGGCCTCGACTTCCCCGAAAATCTGATATTTTGGTGCGCCAGGTGCTTGAAGAAGTCTCTGGGCTCCAAGGTAGCGATGATAGCGCAAAGATTCACTTGCTCAATAAGCCCAAATATCCTTTGTGCCTTGGCGGTGAAATGGGCTAGGAAGTACTTCAAGCTCCCGTCTCATCGCTGCCAAAGTCAGACCAGGTGCCACTGTTGTTTCACCTCCATTTGGCTGGAGGCGAACTTGGATAGGAAGCAGTCGGCAAGCTTCACGAACATCCGAATGAAATTCGACTTGAGGTTATAGAACCAAAGGCGAGCATCCCTTTTGAGTGTCAAATGGAAGTACTGGCACATGGCTTCCTTGCCTAATACCTGGAAGCTCAGCAGTTAGCAAAAGTGGTCCAGGTAGTCTATCGGGTCAGTACTCCCATCATACGGCTCAAAGGCCATATTTTGAACTTGTGGGGGAACAGCTTCGTGCGGATCTCTACCACGAAGGGCGGTCTCTTGAGGTCCGTGACCCTTCCTCTAGCATCGCCCCTGAAGAAGCATTGCCATATCTTTTCCATCTTCTCCTCTATATGTCGAGGAAAGTCCTCAACTCTGAGTGGTTTCGAGAGGGGTGTGAGGCCGTGTGCGAGGATCTTCAGTCGGGGATTAATGAGGGTTCTACCTCTCAGGGCGCTCGTCTCGTGGCTTGTGGCTTGGGTGGCCCTCTGGTAGTTTCCAAGCCCTGCTTCTTGAGGCCTCCTGGGCCCCAGCATCATTGGGCCATGAGGTCTTCTGGGTTAAGGAATTTAACCTTCGGCTCTTCTCTTTAGAAGCCGACACTTGTGCCGTGGAGGAGGTAGCCACATGTTGCTATGCATTAAGTTGGCTGTTGATCCTCTAGAGCATTTTGAAGACATCTATCTAGGCTGCCAACATGCAGACATCAGTCTCAGGATGCTCACCCACGTGGCTACCCATGGAAGGGTCATTGTCTTGGGTGGCGGTGTCCCTAGGCGGAGCACTGATTTGCGTTCTCGTGTTGACCATTTTTGCTATTAAAAGTATGGTGATTGCTGGTTATACTTTTATGTCGTTTCCACAAACAACACCAATAATGCGTCTCTAATTCTCGAGTTATGGTACAGATTAGGGAGCCACTCGATCTTTCATTACATATCGAATTGGAGCAGGTCCGGTCTCCTTCACTACTATCCTGAAACTTATGCACCATTAATTACAAATGAGAGGTTAGAGTATTGTAGGAACTCGCTCTTTGATATATCCTTCGACACTCAAGTTAGAAATTTTTCTCAAGAAACAGAAAGATATAAGAAAATATTAGATAATGCAGAATTGCATGTGAGTGGGGGAAGTGAGAGAAGGATTGGCTCCTATTGGTTTGCCTGATATGGGACGGCTTGAAGAGGAAGGAGGACTGGGCTCCTTTTCAGTTGCACGCAGCTAGTGGCTCATTAAGGTTGCACTTGATGAGTGACTCACTATGAGGGAGAAAGTGTTGTGATAGGAAAAGGAGCTTGGTTTTTTTTTTTTTTTTTGCTATTAAGTCTCATTCCTGGGAGGTTTTCCACTGAGAATCGCTCTGTCTTTATCCTGTGGACGATGAGGAGACTTATAATACTTTGTGGAGAAGGTTTTGGTATCAAGACTAATGATAGGTGTTCCTTTGAAATTTGCCAGCAATTGGGGGTTGACGAGAGCCACCGTGTCGGATGTTATATATATATATATATATATATATATATATATATATATATATATATATATATATATATATATATATATATATATATATATATATATATATATATATATATATATATATATATATATATTACAAGCTAGATAATAAATTACTTTATCGAAGTCAAAGTTGAGTTTTTAGAAAATTTTCTTACAAATAAATAACATGTAGGAACATTTACATAAATATTAATGACATGTAAGAATAATAGAGTAAAGATTATTGATATGTAGAAACATAAATGTAAATTTTAATAACATGTAAGAATATTTATACAGAAATTTTATTATTTAAATATAATTTGTATGAATTTAAGACATTAAATTTATAAAATTTTATAAAATATGAATAGATTTACATGCATATGGTTTAAGTGAGAAAATAATTCACGCACGAGTATTGAAATAAGAAATGTTCAATGACTTCAAAAAAGATCAACAATAAAAGAATAATGATACTTAAATATACTTATTGTCATTTGAATTTACTAGAAATTTACTAGATTGCTCCTTAAATTCACTTCCTCTTTCATTCTCACTATTCTTCTCTCTCTCTCTTTTCTTTCTCTCTCTTCTCTCAATACTTGGCAAAAAAAACTAAAATCTACCAAATATCCTATTTATAACTGTTAGGTTTATTTTTAGTTGGCATATTCCATAATCATGTTAGATTATTTACTTGGTCTCTTGTCGGTGCTTTCGAACATTGCGATAACATATCGGCCTGGAAAATTTTTATCCATTTCATACCCGAAGATCGTCATCATCCAATTCAGACTTTCATTTGCCTCATGCTAGAGGATCCTTATCGTCACATCTCAACGTTCACGCCGCATTATCCTCCATTTTGGCCCTTCCCAGGAGCGGCGCCCAGTGGTGCCAACTAGGGGAGCTCCCTTGCAGCGTGTGCTCGGTGAGCGCTCGAAGCGCACAGCGAGCACATTTAATAGAATCGAGCGCTTGCTGTGTGCCCCGTTGGGGCTTGAGTGCCACACCCGAAATCTCCTAAACCTAACCCATGCTCGCCGTGCTCTTGAGCAGCACTCGAGTGTCGCGGGTCTTTGTGTCTAACGGCTCTCTATTTTTGAAATCATTTTTGGCTCTATATATATATATGTCTTATGTTTTTTAAACCCTAACTCTTCCAGCAGAAATTTGAGAAGCTTTTCTCTCTTGCAAATCCATCTTTTTTATGCTATATTGTTGAGAAAACTTGATACCAATGCTCGTGCTCCATTAATAAAGTTTTCTCTTCTCCTCGTGGTCCCCTATTTACATTTCTTTTGTTGTGTAACCTTCGTAACTACGTCGGTGGCGTGAACACTGGGATCCAATGAGTTTGACAATTCAAGTGGCACGAGAAGAAAGATTAACGTGAAGATTGGAATGTATCCAGTTCCGTTGCCGTGAACAAATCCAAGGAGTTCCTTGGTAGGGATCACAGAATGAGAATAAGTCGGCTAAGTTAGCGGGTCGTTACCACCTGGTCTGTAAGTTGATTTTTATAGTGCATTTCTTCCCTAGCCATTGAAGTACGAAGGGTTTTTCTCGATTACCGTGAGCATCTAGTTTTTCCTTCGTCATCAAAAAGCTTGTATTATTATTATTATTATTACTTTATTTTTATACTCGTATTGTTCCTACCATTTAAATATAAATATTCTTTACCTGTATTGAGTATTTGATTATGTACTGCTTCTACTAATTTATTTTATGGGTCAAAACATTTATTGTATAATTTGGACCGAAACGGTCTTTTCAATAACAAATTAGTGTACTTGTACGCATGCAAAAGATACATATATACTGCACATGAACACTAATATCTTGGTCTAAATATGCACAAGTATCACTTATGTGCACCGTAGATGCGGATATTCTGTCCAAAATATACTCATGCGTGGATCAGGTGCCACTAGGGTCTAACTTATTTCTGTCCAATATTTAATCTTTTGGCTTGAATTTACAATTACCCTCAAAATTTTATCATTTTAATTAAATTTAGGATCGTAAAAATAATTTTTAGAATTCATATCTTATATTTCTCTCTTCCTTATAAGAAATTATATTCTCAAAATTTCATATACCTTAATGAATAAATAAATGTGGATACTTATTTTGGATTTCATCTTCTCTCTCTCATGTTGCTTCTTCAGATGAATAGTTGCTCCATAATACCTTGACTAGTGGAATAACATTAATTTGAAGTACTTGATCCCGTCTTTTTAAAATTTGAACTAGTTCTTCAATGTATATTAAATTGTTATTAATCCTCAATGATTCATATTCAATAATATCCGAATGGTCATAAATGTATTTGCGGGGCATTAATATGTGAAGGACATTATGGAGCCCACCTAGGTTTGGTGGCACAGCTAATTTGTAAATCATCTCTCCTATTTTTTCTAAAATTTTCATTAGTCCAATAAATTTTGACCTCAAATTTTCATTTAACCCAAATCGAAGGACTTTCTTCATTGGAGATATTTTCAATAATACATGATCTCTAACATTAAATCTCAATTTGGACCTACTACAATCTGTATAACTCCTCTATCAACTCTAAGCAACTTAAAGTCGATCTCAAATCATATGGACTTATACAGATGCCTCCTAAATCAACTCTGGTGCTAAAAATCTCCAACCTCTAATTTCTTTCCAAATGATTAGGAAATGACATTACGTTTCCTATAATGCTTTAAAGAGGTTATACTGATAGGCAAACTCAGTTAGCAGTAAGTAATTGTCCCAATTTCCTTTCATTTCTAAGATTGACGTTCTTAGCATGTCTACCAAAATTTGAATCATTTGTTTCGACTGTCCATCTATTTGAAGATAGTAAGTTGTGCTAAATTTTACATTGGTACCCAAATTCTTATGTAAACTTTCCTAAAATATGTATATAAATATTGGATCTTGATTTAATATGATTAAAGTTGGGATCCTACGAAGTTTGACTACTTCATTGATATACAACCTCACCGAATGATCCTTTAAAAATGTCGATCTCACGGCAATGAAATGGACAAACATGATTAACTGATCAACGATCACCCATATTATATTATAAATTTTTAACATTTTTGGAAAACCAAAAACAAAATATACATTATATGCTCCTAATTCTAATTAGGGGTTGGCATTGGTTGCAAAAGGTTTGGTGATTTCTTACACTCAACCTTTACTTGTCAATAAATTATATACCATCGTATAAAAGTCACAATTTCTCTCTTTATATTTCGTCATTGAAAGATCTTTCATAACTATTGGTTTATTTTATAGATCCATAGGTGAATGGTGTATTTGGATTGTGAGCTTTATTTAAAATTTATTCATTTAATTCTTCAAAATTGAATATATATCTAATCTTGAAACCCCAAGATTCTATCAGCCTAAATATTAAAATTAGCTCTCAACTCCCTATTTAAGTCTTCAGTTATATCTTTTAAGAATGTATCTTTCATTTGCATTTTCTTAATTCTTTTAATTATCTCTTATTGCACATGAAAATATAACAAGATTATATGCTTACCTTGAGAATATTTTTAAAGACAAATTCCTTTATGCGATCAAGAATCTCTCTTTCTTTAATATTTTAATAGATTTATTCATCTCATTTGTCTCATATTCAGTTTCTTTAAAGAGAATAGATAATTTAGACTTCTATAATCTGAATGCCTAAAAGTCTCTCTTTATACAGATTATGTCTCTAAATTTTCAGTACAAAAATAACCGCTACTAACTCCAAGTCATATGCAAGATGATTCTTTTCATAAGTCCTTAATTGACTCAATCCATAAGTAATTACCTTCCCAGACTGCATTAAAATATATTCCTGCCATTCTTGTACATATCACAACAGAAAATGTATCCCCCAAATCCTTTTGGAAGGGCTATGATCAAGATAGTCATCGAACGGTCATTTAATTCTTGAAAACTCCTTTTGCAATCTTTGTCCCAACAAAATTTCACCTTCGTTTGTATCAAGTGGGTCAGTCCGTTAGAAAGTTCTTCACAAATGTAAGATGTGAATTCTAAAGAAGTATTTTAATGATTATTAATTTAATTAAATTAATAAAATTTTAAAATTAATTAATATTTTGAGTTAAAAATTAAGTTTTGAATCAAATTAAGTAAGGCTGAGTGGCATCCTACCTATACTTGTACCATGATTATTCGTATTTTGATAGTAAGGGTGTGCCTCATGGATATCTCTGGGCACTCGCATGCATTTTAAATAAAATGATCGTGGTCGATATACACTATATCGGTGTATGTGTATATTTGAAATAGAATATTGTCACTTAATGCACATCTAATGGGCACTTGTAAGTGGTATGTATTTTGCCTTAACGCTTAATAGATAAATAACAAGCACTAATGCATTTGTTTTTATAAATTAGCCATTTAGCCAATTTTAACTCATTTTAAGTAAAGTTTTGAGAGAATGGAGAGAAAAACAAGAGGAAAAGAGAAAGAAGAAGAGAGAAAAAAAGAGAAGGAAGGTTTAATGTGAAATTAAAGACCTTCTTTTAAAAATTAAGTAAAGGTAAATACATTTAAACCTTTTTTTTTTTATTGCTATTTATTTTTTATTTCTTTGAGAATTTCTTATTCAAAATACTTATACATATTATAATATTATACTTAGATTGTTTTAAATTTTGAATGTATAGAATCCCATTACCATTTCATAAATTTTTATAAAATATATGTTTTAGATTCATATAAATTATATTTAAGTAATAAATTTCAGTAATAATATTTTTACGAGCCTCTAAATTCTATTTAATATTTTTGCATGTCTTCAAATTTTATGTATAAACTTCTATATGTCTTAAATTCTAATACAATTATTCATACATATTTTATATTTAGAAAATTAAAAAAATTACTTAGACTATCTTAATTTTTGTTTCTTCTCTATACCAGTTATGAATGTCTATAAATTATACAATATAGTTCCTATATATTTTAAAATGCTAAACATGGTGGCACATAAGCACTGCCTGAAGCATCTATTGGGTATTGGCATTTTGTCTCAACGCCCTTGAGTGTGCATTGAGTGCAAAGTGTGCTTAAACTCCGTTCAGGCAACAATCAAGCGTGACCTCCTATCTAGATACGTATGGGCACAAGTCAAATACCGGATAGGCATCCATCATCTCAAAGTAACCCAATCTAAAATTAACTTTTGACCTAATTTTTTTAACCTTAATTTTAATTATTTTAATTTAATTAATTATAATTAAATTTAAAATTCAAAACTCATACCTTACATTCTTTGAGCTTATCCTCAAGCAAGGTGATCCGATCCACTATTACAGCATTTTTGTCCAATAGCTCATGGGATCTTGCGAACTATTCAGACAGCTCTATCTCCAAAAAAGAGGCCTAATCCTAGAGTTGTTCGACCTTGGTGACAGTGGCTTGGATTTGAATCTCCAACTCTTTAAGCACAGCAAGATCAGTATAAGATTGGAAGAGATGGGCGATTTCCAAGTCGTGTACACATGTGTAGCCCATCCCTGATTAAATGCAACAGCCCCTGTGACTACCAAAAAAAAATAGAATGATTAGTCAAATATGGCAATGCTAAGAAAAGTGTTTGAATATAAAAAAACTTAGAAAAGCAATACTTCACTAACAAAAGACTTCTCCCAAAAAGTGGGATCCGGAGACATGCCAGGCTCAGAATTGGGTGGAATCCTCCAACACAAAAGGGGTAAAGCACTATGAAAGAGAGGAACTTTGAATCCGGGGAGAGAGGAGGAGTCAAAATCCTCAAGGTGCCCAGACGGCGAAGGATCAACCTAAGAGGTCTCCTCATCCTTCAAAACCTCTGATGAAAAATGACAATGACCAGAAACCCCCACCGAAGCCTCTGGTTTATAGGCAAGCAAATCTTCTACCGTCCCTTCATTATTAATGGACTCCACTACAAAAGCAATTGGAGGTTTAGAAACATGCTCGTCGGGGGATGATCTATCAAAAATAGGGACCCCATATTTGGCTAGGAATGGAGCAGTAATCGGTTCTCCTTCGTTCGAGCCGCTAACAACATGGACATTTATTCCCAAAGAAGTGGGTGGAGAAGCCTTGCCTCCCTCAACAAACGTGGGCACTCCGACCAAAATAGCGCTCCCTCGCCTCCCTCATTTATTCCCAAAGAAGCAGAAGACAAGCGGGTAGAGCAGCAATTAGTTCTCTTGGTTTTTTCTTAGATTTGCGCAGAGGCATATCGGCAATCGCCTCTCCACTAACTCTGACCTCCCAAATGATATCGTGGAGAACCTGCCAAGTTAAAACATTGCTCGTCTTCTGAAGTGACATAGCATTTTCTTCCATCAATTCAGTCAATATTTGAGCCATGAAAGACTCCGTCTCCAAAACTTTGCTAGTATAGACAAAGTTGGATAACTTTCATTTATTAAAGAGGGTCTAGTTAGAAGGAACCACAATGAAAAAATATCAATCCCTTCAACCTTTTATTGAATTTAGATTTCCTCTACTTATTCTATATCCTTCCTTGGAGTAAATAAAATCCAGTCGCCCTGCTAATTAAATCAAAAGATTACTTTAACTGCCCTAGCATCCAATCGAAGCCCCCAACAATGAAGGAAGACACACAAGGAGTCCAAATATCTAATAGCGTTGGGACGAAGGCACGCTATGAGAATCTTTAGGGCCTCTAGGATATCAAAGTGCTCCCCAGCAAAAGGGATATAGAGACCCTCCTTCATATGGAACTCATAGATGGCGATGAAGCCATGCCTTGAAGAACAAGCCCTCTAGGATAATGAGGGAACTTGGAAAGGAATAGTGATAGAAATATTATACTTCTCATAGATGTTCAGTACATTCTCAATTGTAAGGTTGGATAGGATCTCAGCAACGCCCTCAAAAGCTATTCAAGGACCATAAAAATAAGAAGGCAAAATTGGGACCGAGAAATGGAATGCAAAGAGATAGAAAGATAAAGGAGCGCCAGAATTTAAATAAGCAGACCTCAATCCAAAATGGCATCATCTGGAAATGACCAAGAGACAGGCCGTTATAATGACTAAGACGTGTGTCAACATAGAAAGATGTTGTAATACGTCCATTTTGCTGTGCCAGTAATGATAATTTGACACAATACTTCCCAATGTTACAAACTGGCACCATGTGGCTTTGTCACTTAATTGATTTTGATTAGACGGTAGAGTTCCAATTAAAACCGATCCAGTTGTTTCTTAAGTATGCTAATCCTGAGTTTATTTAAATTAAATTGTTATGTGTCGAGCTATTAGAGATTCGAATTATCAGTTGTCCAGATATCATTGGGAAGAAAAATAAATGCCAGAGCATACAGGTGGACATTTAATCAAAAAACTATAAACGTATAGAAGCCATATGGAGGGTACAAATTTTATTTATTAAATCATTTCATAATGTACAAGTATCAAATAGTAAAAGTACAATTAGGACAAAATCGAAGAAGACATTAAAAAAAAAAAAAGGAGGCACTTCTCTCCATGTACTCCAAAGGCACCACGGGATGAAGAGAATGAAAAGAAAAATCATCCACCCATGCCTATAACATCCACCCAGATCACCTTAAGGAAGATCAAAAGGATGAGGACCTTATTAAAATATGAAGGCCTGGCTTTGAGAATGGATGTAAAAGGGGGAAGTTAAGATGGCTTTCCCTATAAAAGAGGGTAACCAAGACAATCTTCGAAAGTCTCCTTGGGCTTTGGTTTCAAAACCTAAAAGAAATTCTCCACCGATTTTAGTGGCACCCAATTGCAACGGCAAATATGACATATTTACTAAGAATTGGCACACAATTAAGTAGGAGATGGCTAAGGGCCTAGGATGCGATCTGAAGGACCCTCAATTTATAACTGAGACAAAGGCCCAGCTGGCTAAGGACTCGAATCACACAAAAATATCAAATCACAGTCATTAAAGATAGAAAATAAAATTTTGCCAAACAAGACCCCTGATTAGCAAAGAATCCACGATAGAGATGCACATTGATGGCGTTCCAATTTGTTTTCTATCGAGGTTGGGTACAACCCAAGACAAATCGGCCCAATGTAAATCTAATTTGAGGCCCAAATCCTAACACCGCAAACGAAGAAGCAATAAAGTATTACGGCAACCGAATACCGACTCTATGGGGCATTAATTGAAAGTTTCAATCTAAATGGTCGGTTACCATAAAATTGAAGGATGACAATGAGCCAGTAAATGACCCTATCTAGAAACGGCTGAAACGGCTCTACTATTATTAATCAGACCATTTTCTCATTAAATTGGGATAGCAATTATACACCAAAAAGTAACTCCTCCCAATAACTATATTAAAACGGCCTAATGCTTGGGCAAGGATCCCAACTATGAATGCAACTCCTCCATGACTGAAGAGAGGAGGAGAAGAAAAAAAGAAAAAAAAAGATGCTCAAACAATCAAGTGGCCTAAGTAGAGAATATCCTTCTAATTCATACTCATCCCCATCCTCTTTTTATTTTTCAATATCTACTTTATTATCTTCTCATTCAAAGAGAAAGATCACTAATTTAAACGTTGGAGATATAATAAAAAGTGAGTCTCGTATATTTCTTTCTTGAGGTTAAATTAGTTATGATACATATGGCACGAATTTGAAGTTACAAAGACCGAACATATCACTATTCGGACCTATTGAAGAAAATTACAACTTATGTGAAAAAATATATAACTTGTCAATAAGTAAAGGCAATATATATGAAGCCGCTAGGTCTTTTGCAATATATGTCGACCCATAGTAAAAAATTTGACCATATAACGATAAATTTTATAATCGCTTTGCTGAGAACATCAAGGAATCATGACATAGTTTAGGTGACCATTGGTCGGCTAACAAAATCATGGCATAGTTTTTATTATGGTCAAATTTTAGTAAATAATTTAGTTTTAATACGATTAAATTTATATATATTCTATATGAAGACACATATTCTTATCAAATCAATATGGTTAATCTAGATAATTAAACAAAAAGTTGAAGGGGGATTAATCCATTGACTAAGTTTATTATAAAAACTTTGGAAATCTATAAACAAAAACAAATTTCACTTTGAATACCAAGACAGGATGAATGTGCAGTGCACTTGGTGGCTTTTGCACGACAATGCCCACGCAAGTTCACCAGAAAATATACGCATCCGCAGCCTTTTTATATTGGGAGGTAGGTTCTCTTTAGGTTATTCCTTTTTATTTAAATTCTACTGATTAATAATTAATCATTGGAAAAAAATGAATATTTTTTATAATGTTAAAATATTAAAATATTTATAATTAAAAAAATTAAAAATCTAATTTTACATTTTTAAGATTTTTAAATTTTAAAATTTAAACAATGGTCCAAACAAGTTGAAAGGGCTCGGCCGCCAACTCACAATAGAGGACCCCTATCGGAATTAATCATCAGAAAAAGATATGATGAGAATTGATCTCTGATCAAATGCATAAAGTAACGAGGCCAAAATGAATGTTATTAAACCCAATTCTGGCTCGGAATAAGTCGACTTCTTTCGGTAACTTTGTTGATCGAAAACAATCTCCGAAAAGTCTTACTGTGCAGATTAATCATTAGTAGTTATAATTTTTAACCCTTATTTCTATTTCGTAAATGATTAACCATTAGTAGTTATAATTTTTAACCCTCATTTCTATTTCGTAAATGATTAACCATTAGTAGTTATAATTTTTAACCCTCATTTCTATTTCGTAAATGATTAACCATTAGTAGTGATAAAAACATCTTAATTTGAAAGAGAGAGTGAATGCGCTCTTGGTGTCTTAAGTTGCTTTTGAAAATGCGAATCGATTGATCTCCTTTCCTTTTGGAAAGGTAGGGTTTTTATAGATGTTAGGGGATAGTTGATTCATCTTGCTAACCGTTTAGGAAACTGTCGGATGAATAATATTTAATCCAGAGGTGATTTTAACCAATGTTTGAGATCATTACTTTGAGATAAGAATAGGAAATCACCCTAGCCGTTAAGTTGGTTCTAGCTCTATCACAAAATCGAACTGTTTAAAGCCGCTAGACATATTTGCTGAAATGGGCTGCGTAGGTGGTTTGGCCCACTGAAACTTGTCCCTTGACTTAGGGTTACTTTGGGCCGATTTTCTTGGGCCATTGGATACAATACTCATCACAGCCCCCCATGCCAGGAGGCTTGAAACTCAGTCTTCTGGTAAGAAGTCCGAAGGCAACTTCTATTCGAACCCGAGGTCTAGTTTAACGAGTTTCATTGGCTCGTCGAACAAAAAACTTTCGGTCCAAAGGCTCTCACCAGACGATGGAAATTAATCTGACAGTCTAGTATGATGAGCTTCATTGGCTCGTCAAACAAAAAACTTTTAGAATGAACGTTCTTACTAGATGAGGGCAATTAACCTAATAGTCTTTGTTCTTGCTGTCAGTTGCTACATTAAATGTAAGCCTCTTCGAATCCTGCACCACTTATTGGAAATATGCAAGTCATCATTACTGATATCGGGTGATTTGACGTGCGGCAGAACTAATGAGCAGTCGACAAGTATCAATGTCATGATGAGGCGCGTCTTTTGAATTTCCAATTCAATGGCATTGTTTCGAGCCCTATACCTCGTCTATAAATAGACTTTCAAGCTTTCATCTCATACTTTCAACTCTTGCATCTTCTTCTTTCTCATTTGAAAATTTTCCCACCATTTTCTTTCGCTTCCAGAGATCTTCTTTCTTAATGGATCCTGGTGTCAACGATATCTAGTCCATCTTGACTTCGGGTGACGTTGAATATCTTTGTGCTCAGTATAGAATTTTGAGTTCGTTGATATATCTTTTGCCTGGAGTCAATGGGCAAGATTCTTCTCTATCGGAGGGTTACATCACCGTGTATGAGACCCACTTAAAAGGTGGCCTCTGATTTCCTCTGACGCTGGAGCTGTGTAAAATAATAGGGGAACTCAATATCCGAATGGTGTAAGGTATCTTATTTCTCTATCTATTTTTATCCGTATTCACGGCCTTGTATTTAACACCATGATTGTAAAAGTTATTTTTCATTTCCATCATGGATTAGACTGGATTTCAATCTCTCTATAGCCGATTTTTTATTTGAGTAGGAAAATTTCTAACTCAACAAAAAGGTGGAAAGATCGATTCTTCTACTTGGCCGTTCCTCCTAGATGTGAACTCTGTAGTGAGTGGGGTCGGGTCTCCGCATCCTTTCATTCTGATGATGTAATGGAGCACAAGAAGGTGTCTACCCAAGCGTTGACAAATCTTCTTCAGGAAAAGGCTGACATCTTTAACGAAAATAAGAAGAACCGATAACTGTTAGCCGAATCCCTTACTCTTGCTAAATGGGAGCCTGTTCCATAGGGGTCAAACAGTCTCCTAGCACCATTGGTTCGTAAGAGAAAATATAAGAGGAAGGCGAAGGCCCTTCAAGTAAAAGAGCCATCGGCCAAAGCGACAAAGCGTAAGGGGCCTCAGCTGAATCCACTTTTGAAGACAAGGCCACTATTGATTAGTTAATAAGGAGAAAGCGGCCGTCGGTCAAATTGGATTGAACTTCTACAACTTCCTTGGCCAAAACCTCTGGGGCCGTTGGACCAGTTGAAGGTGGTGAGCCTTCGGAGTCTATTACTGAAACTAAGGCTGAAGACATGTCGATTCCTACCCCAATACTTGCTTCATATTGGGTACTGATTGTCCTGCCCCTGTTGTCTAAGGAGTCCCTGCCTGAAATTCCTGCTAACTTTTCTAATGGTACATCTTAAATTAATGAGACTCAGTCTGGTGAAACCGAGGGGATACCAAATATCAAGTTCCAAGTGGCCAACATTCCTTGCTATGTTTTGTATTATATCTTGCTATGATGAGCAACCACAACTCCGAACTGCTACCAAATCAGGACCGATCTTAGTGTCGTGCTTGAAATCACTTGATACAAATGTAACTCTTCACACTGCTGAGGCGAACTCTAGAGAGGGGGATGGGAGAGATATTCCCTGAGCTCCTAGGATGCAGTATCTCACTCGGCCATCCACTGGAATCCAGCTACCTTGGTCCCCCTCAAGGCTTTGAAGAACAATAAGTATTTTTTTGCTGATTTTGCCAGGAATTGAGAGAGGGCAACGAGCCTTTTGGTGAGCTTTTGGACCTCCTTTATGATCTGAGGAGGACTCATGTCAACGATGACCATTATCTCCTTAGGATTATCATCGATTTTTCACTGAGACACTACGAAACCTAGGAACCTTCCAGAGGTCACCCCACAGACACAATTGGTAGGATTGAGTTTCATCGAGTGCAAAGCGTGCTTAAGCTCTGCTCAAGCAACAATCAAGCGTGACCTCCTATCCCGACACGTATGGGTGCACGTCAAATACCGAATAGGCATCTATCATCTCAAAGTAACCCAATCTAAAATTAACTTTTGACCTAATTTTTTTAACCTTAATTTTAATTATTTTAATTTAATTATTCATAATTAAATTTAAAATTCAAAACTCATACCTTACATTCTTGGAGCTTATCCTTAGGTAAAGTGATCCGATCCACTATTACAGCATTTTCGTCTAATAGCTCTTGGGATCTTGCCAACTATTCAGATAGCTCTATCTCCATAAAAGAGGCCTAATCCTAGAGTTGTTTGACCTTGGTGACAATGGCTTGGATTCGAATCTCCAACTCTCTAAGCACAACAAGATCAGTATAAGATTGGGAGAGATGGGCGATTTCAAAGTCGTGTACACATGTGCAGACCATCCCTAATTAAATGCAACAGCCCCTATAACTGCCAAAAAGAAAAAAAATTGAATGATCAGTCAAATATGGCAATGCTAAGAAAAGTGTTTGAATATAAAAAAGTTAGATAAGCAATACTTCACTAACAAAAGACTTCTCTCAAAAAGAGGGATCTGGAAACAAGCCAGGCTCAAAAATGGGTGGAATCCTCCAACACAAAAGGGGTAAAGCACTATGAAAGAGAGGAACTATGAATCCGGGGAGAGAGGAGGAGTCAAAATCCTCAAGGTGCCCAGGCGACGAAGGATCAACCTAAGAGGTCTCCTTATCCTTCAAAACCTCTGATGAAAAATGACAATGACCAGAAACCCCAACCAAAGCCTCTGGATTATAGGCAAGGAAATCATCTACCGTCCCTTCATTATTAATGGACTCCACTACAAAAGCAATAGGAGGTGTAGAAACATGCTCGTCGGGGGATGATCTATCAAAAATAGGGACCCCATATTTGGCTAAGAATGGAGCAGTAATTGGTCCTCCATCGTTCGAACCGCTAACAACATGGACATTTATTCCCAAAGAAGTGGGTGGAGAAGCCTCAATTTATAAGTGAGACAAAGGCCCAGCTAACTAAGGACTCGAATCACACAAAAATATCAAATCACAGTCATTAAAGATAGATAATAAAATTCTGCCAAACAATATCCCCGATTAGTAGATAATCCACGACAGAGATGCACATTGATGACATTCCAATTGATTTTCTATCAAGGTTGGGTACAACCCAATAATTGAAAAGGAAAAAAAATGGATTTGAAAAATAATAATTTCTGCAGTGTGATTAAAATTAAAAGTGTGGGTGGGTCCCACCTCGAAGAATTCTTGCTCCTCAAACATTGTAAGTACGATCATGCATGGCAGTGGTGCTCGCCACCAATTTCCATCCTCCATCAACGAGTAGTCGAGTTTAGCGCCATCAACAATATCTGAGTAATGTTATCTTGCGAGAACTTCCTTCTTTTTTTTTTTTTTTTTAGTGTAATATTTTGTCTGTTAATCTATTATTATATTGATCGGTTAATTTAGATTGGAAGACATTTACGATGAACACATAAAAACCAGAAGATGAATAATCGAATTGAACATTTACTAGCTGTTATTTTGAAATTTCAATTGGAGGATTTTTTAAGCATGGGCTATGTCAAATTGATTATCTATACTTAGTCAGTAAATTTATTATTATTTTTTTTTTAAGATTCATTTTGATAATAATTTACATATAAAAAATATTTTTCATAAAAATACAATAACTTCATAAGGCACGAGTATAGAGAACAGAAGCTCCATCGCCCATTAGTGATTGGAGCCACTTCAATTTTTTGTGACCATAGGATCATAGAAATATAGCTATTCATATTTTAAAGATTCAATAATATATATAAATGGTTTTTTTGATTTTTTTATAATGTTAAAATATTAAAATATTTATAACAAAAAAATCTACCTTAATATTTTAAAGATTTTTTAATTTTAAAATTTAAACAATGGTCCTAAGAAGTTGAAAGGGCTCGGCCACCAACTCAGGATAGAGGCCCCCAAATCCTTGAATATAGCAAAATTAAAAGTTTTATAGTATTTAACATGCTTGTGCATTAATTAGGAAAGCGAAAATATAGCATGGGTCAACCTAAACAGGGAATAAAAATAAAAAATAAAAAATATATTATCATATTAACAAATATATATTAGCTTTGGTATTAATGTCCGAGGACATGTCCTTCTTGGGAACTAAATTAATTGATAAAAAGTAAATTATAAATATTAGAATAAATCATCAAAATGTGAAATAAAACATTACTTTTTTTGTTTTTTATTAAATAATTTGAACCCTTAAAAAATAAATATTTACTTTTTAACCTTTGTGAAATAATCTAAACCCTTAAAATAATAAAAGAGAATTTAAAAAAATAACGTACAAAAATCTCACTATATAGCATAAATAATATCTCTGTCCCCACGTTTGGGAGAGACGACGACGGCGGAGATATTACAAAGTTGGAGGTGCATCACAGGGCCACACGTTTTGGCCGTTAGATCAACCAAGATAAGAATTGGAATGGCCAAAGAGTACATGAGAAATTCATCTACATATATTCAGTGTATTATGTACACTACTATTGGATCAGTTACTTTTACACAAATCTCGTATCTATTTTTATTTTAATAAGAGATCAAAGCAAATGTCAAAATATATTTCTGTTGGATTAAAAAAATTTATCAAAATCTATAATAAATAAAATATATATTAAATTGGATTGCCCGAACCATAATTGTCAAACTGGGACTTGGATTATCGAACCCTAAATGCGAGCTATCATACTAGGGCCTTGTGTTATTGGAACCGACAATCTAAGTTGTCATTGTAGTGCAGATTTTAGAGGAAGACCACTCAAGGTGCGTCAAAAGGATGTTTAAAGAGTCAAATCCAGTTGCCTTATGCACAAAATGTGTCTAATGAGCTTTCAAGCACGAAAAATAGTGGATGTGGGCTCAAGGCGCCCTTGAGAGGTACCTAAGATAGTGATTCTCATGGCACACACACTCGAAGCATGCTTGACGGGTACTCAAGTGCGGCTCGCAGTATAAAAATACATCAATATATTTTAGAATTAAAATCTACTTATAATTCTAGACCATGATAGCGTTGTTTGTGAAAGAAAAAGAAAAGAAAGTGAGAGAAAAGAAAAAATAAGAAGATTCAAATATCTGATTGAGTTTTAAATCGTATTTCAATCTCGTCTACCTTGAGTATGCTATTATTGAAGTTGCGAAGAACGTTTAACGATTTTATTTCTTCTCTTTTATATTACATTTTCTACTATTCGAGCTTATTTGTGATAAGATATTGTGATCTTATATTTAAAATTTATTTAATTAAAATATTATATAGTTGAGATATTTATAGACTTTTAGTTTCGTAATTTTTCTCCTTCATTTTAAAGGAAGTTTTTCAAGTAAATATAACACTTATTTCATTGTCTGTGATTATTGATTACTTATTTTGTGTTATAGAATATTTTTTCACAATTTAAATAAGCGATTCAAACCTTAATACTAATTTGAAACGTTTGCAGAGAAACACCATTTACCATCATAAACACCTAAGGAAAAAGGAAATAAGGAGAGGAGTGATTTTATTTTTTCACCAATTTTTAAGGAAACATCTACTAATTTTTCTTTATTTTTATTTTTCTTTTTTGGCACTCCCTTTGGATATTCTGGAGTCTCATATATAATAATTTTTAAAGAATATACTTGTTGGGTAAGATCTAAATCTAGATCCAACTCCAACTCGATTAGAATACAGAATTCACATGTCAACAACCAAGAGGCGGGTGTTAGAGCAATCGAGTTGCTAAATTTGAAATAAAATCAATTTGGGAATTAGTGTAGATGATCTCAATGAATTGACTAAATGGTTTGGTGATCAAACATAAAAGACCAAGAAAATTAATAACCAGGTAAAAAAAAAAGTTCTAAATTTAAATTCTGACGAACGATTATATAAAGTCGAGAGATACCAACCACATTAAAATAGGTTGTAACGGCCAAATAAAGCCAGAACATTAACTATTTGACGATTAAAAAATCAACATAACAGTAAGAGCTCAAACAATGTAAGACTTCAGACAGAAAATACGCAAATTCAAAAGCGTTAGATAGGGTAGTGTCCAGGTAATAAACATAGAGCCCTTGTTCGATATAGAGGTAAACAATCTTGAAGCCATAAAATATATTTTTCTTGATCTATCATAATTGGGGAGCTGAACCGTCTAAAATTATTTTTAGTAGTACTCATCCCTTTTTTTTATATAATTTTTAATTTTTAAAGAAAAATTATTGGCTTAAATTTTTAAAAAAATATGGGAGAACAAATTTTATATATCTTTCATCTCGTAGTAATTATTATAATATACGTGATCCAGATAAGGAGGTTCAAAATTTTTAAAAAAAACTCAGTTGCTATGCGTTTAACAATATAAGTTTATTTTAAAATAAAAAAAATTGAATAAAGGGGTTTGATATGTTTGCGAAAAAAATAAATTCATATTTTCGAAAAATAAATTCCTACCTTCGAAAAATAATTGCCTTACAAACTTGGTTAGCAACCGTACGATTGGACACTAAACATAGATATTTGAATTTTGAAGGGAAAATATTTAAAGAATTAAGAAATATGACAATTAATTATTACCATTCCTTTTCTTCCACGGCACAAATTTTATTAAATTTGTAAAAAAAAATTAAATTTGTAGGAGATGAAGGCTGCTCTCCTACAGAAAAAAATGGCCCCTCGATAATGAAATTAACTCAAAAGTCAAAAAGTATTTTCTTATTAAATTTTGTAAATTGGGAAAACTCTAAGGCTCAATTTATTTTTTAATACACGTATAAAAACAAAAAAAAATTAATCCAACAAAAAATTTTAACATTTAAACGTAAAATTTTAATTAAAAAGTTATGTGGTGATGTTATTTACACGTTACTGTCACTTATTTGAATTTTAAGATGCTTATTAATCTATTTATTTTTATATAAATTTGTTAAAATAATTAGATAAATAATACATTACGTACCTGAAGGTGGACAAAGAATACACCTAATAATGTTTAATTCAAGTAATATTATATTACTATTATATAGACTTTTTATATAGATCGGTATTAAAAGGAGTTTTAATTCGGCTAGAGGACCCGACCTAAAAATATTAATCTCTAAATAATATTCATCGCAGCCCAAGTTTGACCATAGGGGAGGGGCTGAACTACTACGACAATGATGGGCATTTTCTTGCTAAGTTTTGTATTATATAGATATATAAAGTCACCAACTTCTTTAAACAAATAAAAAATATATACATTAGACAATTTTTTTAGACATTTTAAAAAAAAAAGTCTAATAGAAATATTCTGATATAATTAGTATATTAAGATCACATGACAGATTAATCCAGATACATAATTAAATCATGATTGTTGATCCACTTTTGGTGAAATTAAAATTTTCTTAATAAATTAATAGGAAAGGGGAGAGGAAAATTATCAATATAAATCATTTTATTATGGTTGCAAAATTATCCATTTTAGTGTAATTAAATTTATTTAAACTTTATATTCATTTCGTTTGAAATATTAACATTTCTATACGAGAAGAAATTGGTGAGCTTGTTTCAGCCTTACCTATGACAGCTAATTGTCATTCGCAGAGTGTAATTACTAATGATATTTAATTGTTAGTGACGATACTTTATGATATTTAAAAATTATTATTATTATTAGGTTTTTTAGAATCATATAGACTACAAGTATACTAATTTGGTCTAAAATTTTAAAAAGACAAATTTAATCTAATTTTCTTAAGTATAGATTGGTTGATAAGCTGTTATGTTAGTGTAAATTATTTTCACAAGATGATATTTTTTATGATTTTAGGCTTTGACCCCTTCATTTTCAAAAAAATAAAAATATAAAGAGTCAATCTATATGATTTCGATCTTGCATACATATTATTTGATGAAACGTGGGTATTAAATACATCTATTCTATGTTGTGTCTGCCGGAAGTTATAATGTGTCAGTCGAAGAGATTCTTATGGTAAGAGACTTTAAGGATGTATTTCTGAAGAATCTACCTAAATAACCGCCAAATAAGGAGATCATGTCTAAGATAGAAATAATATTAGAATCGACGTTAATGTTTAAAGATCCATATAAAATGGCATCATCATAGCTAATAGAATTGAAGAAACAATTGTAAGAGTTGCCAGAAAAGGATTTCATTCAACCAAGTATGTCACCTTGAGTGCATTATTGTTGTTTGTGAAGAATAAATACCATTGTCGAGGATAGATAATTTATTTGATCAATTATATGAGTTCTAAGTGTTTCCAAATATTGATCTCTAATTAAATTATCATCAATTAAGATTTAAGAAAGATGATATGGCAAATATGACTTTTTGAACAAGATATCATCTAACGACCATTTAATCCATTGACTAAGTTTATTATAAAAACTTTGGAAATCCATAAACAAAAACAAATTTCACTTTGAATGCCAAGAGAGGATGAATGTGCAGTGCACTTGGTGGCTTTTGCACGACAATGCCCACGCAAGTTCACCAAAAAATTTACGCATCTGTCAAAGAATGGATTGGGATATATATTGATACAATTTGAGAAGGTAATTGCTTATAAATTACAGTAATTAATGACTTATAAATAGAATTACCAGACCCATGATTTAAAATTAATATCGGTAATTTTTTTTACTAAAAATTTAGATATATTATCTGTATGGAGAGAGATTCTAGTGTACTTGGACCATAAAATTTTAAAATATTTATTTCCTCAAAAGAAGCTAAACATGAAAATAAGGATGGACGGATCTTTTAAATGGCTATAAATACGAAATTCAAAATCAATCATGGAGGGTCAAGGCAATAGCAGATGCCTTGAGCCTCAAAATGAAAAATTTAATAGCTTACTTAAAGATTAAATAAATAAATACAATTGACAGTATAAAGGAGTCCAATATCAACAGACATTCATAAGGTAAATAATTAATCTTATTATATTTTTAGGTGCAACCGGAGATCATTGAAAGAATTAAGAGAGCACAAATGAACTATCCATTCTCGGTTTTAATGTTTGAATAGGGAGTTGAGAGTCAATTTTAATGTTTGAGCGGATGGACATTTGAGTTTTTGGAATCGGACATGCATACCCATTTTTGAAGAATAAAAGGAAGATATTTTTAATGAAACTCATTAGTCTAAGTACTCTATCTACCTAATAATTAACAAGATGTACTAAAACATATAAAAGATCTTTCAATAACAAAACACGTAGAGAAAAATTACAGCTCATGTGAAGAAATATATAACTTGTTAATAAGTAAAGGCAATATATATGAAGCCGCTAGGTCTTTTGCAATATATGTCGACCCCTAGTAAAAAATTGGAGCATATAACAATAAATTTTACAATCAATTAGCTGAGAACATCAAGGAATCATGACACAGTTTAGGTGACCATTGGTCGGCTAACAAAATCACTACATAGTTTTTATTATGGTCAAATTTTAGTAAATAATTTAATTTTAATATGATTACTTGAGTAAATTTATATATATTCTATATGAAGACACATATTCTTATCAAATCAATATGGATAATCTAGATAATTAAACAAAAAGTTGAAGGGGGGGGATTAATCCATTGACTAAGTTTATTATAAAAACTTTGGAAATCTATAAACAAAAACAAATTTCACTTTGAATACCAAGAGAGGATGAATGTGCAGTGCACTTGGTGGCTTTTGCACGGCAATGCCCACGCAAGTTCACCAGAAAATTTACGCATCCGTGGCCTTTTTATATTGAGTGGTTGGTTTCTCTCTACGTTATTCCTTTTTATTTAAATTCTACTGATTAATAATTGATCATTGGAAAAAAATGAATATTTTTTATAATGTTAAAATATTAAAATATTTATAATTAAAAAAATTAAAAATCTAATTTTACATTTTTAAGATTTTTAAATTTTAAAATTTAAACAATGGTCCGAATAAGTTGAAAGGGCTCGACCACCAACTCACGATAGAGGACCCCTATCGGAATTAGTCATCAGAAAAAGATATGATGAGAATTGATCTCTAATCAAATGTGTAGAGTAACGAGGCCAAAATGAATATTATTAAACCCAATTCAGGCTCAGAGATAAGTCGATTTCTTTCGAAAACTTTGTTGATGGAAAACAATCTTTGAAAAGTCTTACTGTGCAGATTAACCATTAGTAGTTATAATTTTTAACCCTTATTTCTATTTTGTAACTGATTAACCATTAGTAGTTATAAAAACATCTTAATTCGAAAGAGAGAGAGAATGCACTCTTGGTGTCTTAAGTTGCTTTTGAAAATGCGGATCGATTGATCTCCTTTCCGTTTGGAAAGGTAGGGTTTTTATAGAGGTTAGGGGATGGTTGATTCCTCTTGTTAACCGTTTAGGAAACTGTCGGATGAAAAATATTTAATCCTGATGTGATTTTAACCAATGCCCGAGGTCATTACTTTGAGATAAGAATAGGAAATCACCCCGGCCGTTAAGTTGGTTCTTGCTCCATCACAAAATCGAACTGTTTAAAGTCGTCAAACATATTTACTGAAATGGGCTGCGTAGATGGTTTGAGATAAGCTGTCGTCCACATCCGTGCCACGTCCCGAGATTCTTTAAGTAGATTGAGGTTCTCCCAAAGCCTTTGTGACTTATTGCTGGAATCAAAAGATTCAACCCGGAGATTGGGCAGTCTAACTTTTATTGGAATAATTGCCTCAGTCCCATAGCATAAATTAAAGGGTGTCTTTCGAGTCAACTCTCTAGGTGTCGTCCTATATGACCATAGAATAGATGGGAGTTCGTCCACCAATGAGCCTCCATCATTCTCAAGTTTTGTCTTCAAACCGTACAGTATTGTACAGTTAGTAACTTTCACTTGTCGATTACATTATGGATAAGCAACAGATGTGTCAGCCAGTCTTATCTTTAAACTAGCACAATACTTCATGAAATACTTGTTGGTAAATTGGGTCCCATTATCGGTTACAATAATTTTGGGTATACTAAATCTACATATGAGGTTTTTTCGGACGAATTCAGTCACATTCTATTCTATAATTTTCGCTAGTGGGACAGCCTCAACCCATTTCGTTAAGTAATTTATTCCAATAATTACAAACTTTCTTTAATCGGATGCAATTAGAAGTGGTCCTACTTACCAAAAAAAAAAAAATTGGAAGTGGTCCGAGAATATCGAGCCCTCATTGCGCAAACGGCCAGGGTGACTGCATAGCTCAGAGTTCTATATGTGGCTGATGGGTAAGGTTCCCATACATCTGGTAGTTCTCACATTTTCGAACGAAATCTAAGACATCGTGCTTCATGGTGGGCCAATAATATCTTTGCCTCATGAGTTTAAAAGCAAGGCTTTTGCCCCCCAATATAAGATCTGTAGATGCCAAGGTGTACTTCTCCGAGCACATAGTCAATCTCTTCTTGCGTGAAACACCCTAGATACAGGATTGAGTACCTACATCGGTACAATTTTCCATCCATGATAGTATTCCAGCCTGTTGGCATTTTCACATGCTTGACTTCATTCAAGTTCTCTAGTAATATACCATCGGACAAAATACTTGACATAAGGAGTTATCCAGTTGTCGGCATCGGTTATCTACATAATTTCTGGCTTTGAGTCATTGAATACTTTATTTTTGTTCCATCGGGAGTTCTTAGCACCACTTGAGCACCACAACTGACTTACATTGAAAAATTGTCTATGTACAAAGTTTATGCTGGAGTATTTTGATGACCATCGGCTTTAAAAAGGTCAAGGGTTTCCAAAGTCAGGGTTGTTGTTCAACAATAAAGTCTACTAGGCCTTAGCCTTTCATGGTCGACCTTGGTCGAAACTCCACGGTGAGCTCACCCAACTCAATGACCCACTTGATCAGTCGTCTGAACATATCTGGCCTTTGTAAAAAAATTTTCAATGGTTAGTCAGTTAGGACAATAATTTTATGCACCTAAAAATACAGTTGGAGTTTTCAAACAGAATACACAAGCGCCATAACTATCTTTTTTTCATGGAAATATCAGTTTTTAGGTCGGTCAAGATTTTGTTGATATAGTATACAGGCCACTGTTCATCGGGATGTTATCGAATCAAGACTGAACTAAGTGCTGTATCGGACACAATAAGATATAAGTATATCTCCTCGCCCTCTTGAGAAGAAGTCAACAGTGGTGGGTTCAAGAGATGCTCCTTGAGTTCTTGGAATGCAACTTCATATTCGGTCTTTCATTGGAAGCCAATGGCCATTACCCCCCTCAGAGACTTAAAAAAGGCAAATATTCTGAGCCAACTTAGCCAAGAATTGGTAGAGTGCCACTAGCCTCTTAGTTAATTTTTGGACTTCTTTTACAATTCGAGACGAATTTATATTCAAGATTGCGTCGATCTTTTCAGAATTTGCCTCGATTCTCAATGTGAAATAATGAAATCCAAAAGTTTTTCTAAAGTTACCCCAAACATACACTTAGTTAGATTGAGCTTCAACTTGTGTGCTCGAAGAACATTGAACGCCTCATCCAGATCGTGAATATGGTCATCAATTGCCTTACCCTAAACAAACATGATATCCATATATACTTTCATATTTTGTCCAATTTTGGCCTCGAATATTTTGTTAACCAGCCATTGATAAGTTGCATTGACATTCTTTAGACCGGAAGGCACAACTTTATAATAGTATGTCCCTTAGTCGGTCATGAACGCTGTGTGCTTCTCATCTTCCAAACTCATCCGAATTTGATTGAAGCCTGAGTACTCATCCATGAAGCTTAATAATCCATGTTCGGATGTCGAGTCTACAAGCAAATCAATCATCAATAATGAAAAGTTATTCTTCAGATATGCTTTGTTAACATTTGTGAAATCAATACACATCCTCCTTTTTTCATTACTTTTCTTGACTATGACCACATTAAATAACCAGTCTAGATATTGAACTTCTTTGATGAATCTAGCATCAAGCAATTTGTTCACCTCCTCACGAATGGCAATCAATTTTTCAATTGAGTAATTCGTTCGCTTTTACCGGACTAGCTTAGGACCAGGATTTAGGCTCAATTTATAGACCATTACTCTGATCGGTATCCCTAGCATGTCATTGGGTGTCCAGGTAAAGACGTCAAAATTCCGTCAAAGAAAACTTATAAGTTGACTTCTGAGGGGTTCGGATAGAGAACTTCTAATCTGTATGCACTTTTTTGGATTATTTGGGCTCAAATGGATTTAGTTTGTAGACTCTCTAGATTGGGCTTGCAATAATGTGGTTTCATCACAGAAGTCAAGGTCCTCAATCGACTGACTAGGGGGTGTTTAAGTTATTTGGGACAAATAACATGTCTGCCCAGTCACTTGATCACCTAGGACTTCTCTAATGCTAAATGGAGTCAGAAACTTTATCTTTAAATATGGGATCAAAGTCACTACTTCAAACATCGTTAAACAGGAACGTCTAAGGATGACATTGTAGACCGACGGGAGGTCTACTACCAAGAAAGAAAGTATCTTGGTGGCCATCATCGGATAAGTGCCCAACATAACTTTGAGGTGAATGACCCCCTCCATAGGTACTGGTTCGTTATCTAGTCCATATAGGGGTCCCCCGGAGATCTTCAATTGACTTCTTTTTAATTCTAATTTAAAGAACACATCAAGATAAAGTAAATTTTTTTAGTTTTTATTATCAATAAATACTTATTTCAACTGATAGTTTATGTTACCAACAGAGACGAGTGCTGTTATAACCAAGGGGTCAGAATGTAAGAAAGTTACTTGTGTTAAGTCTTCATCATTAAAACTAATGACATCATTTCTAAGTTCTACCCTTGGTTTTTTGTAGCCGACAGCTATTCTTGAGCTCTCTAGAATTTCATCCAGAACAGGACGCATGGTGATCATGTTCATGACTCCAATTGTCACTTGATTCCTTGACTGCTCGATTTTATCTCCATCTGCTCCACTGAAAGTCTATCTGAGTCTTTGCAAAAAACAAGTGAGGTATCCCTTCCGGATTATCTTTTCAATTTCCTTCTGCATCATCCAACAATCTTCAGTGTTTTTGCTTCCGCACCAATGGTAGTGACAATATTTTGACTAGTCACATCCATCTGGATTATTTAATACCTTCAACTATTTAAAAAATTTTTCATCCCAAATCTGTATCAAGATGTTGGTCTAGGAGTCATTTAGAGGAGTCAAATCCAGATATCTGAATTCCCTTCGTGGTGCAGGTTTGGACTTATGTCACTTCCTTGGTCCTCGGGGACCCATGTTATCCCTGTTTTTTCACTTTTCTTCCACTGACTTTTGGTGGAGTTGGTCCCCTCATTTTTGCCATTTTGCTTCATTAGCCTCCTTGGTTGCTATGTAGGCTCAAGCAATGGCCTCAGACTCTCGAAAGGTCTGCAGGTCTTATAGGTGAGATACTTAAAGAAGTCACTAGGCTCCAACATTGATATGAAGGAAGTAAGTTTCAACTCATCGGTGAGTTTCGATATCTTCTAGGCTTCGGTTGTGAACCTGGCTACGAACTTCTGTAATCTTTTATTCGGCCCATGTTTAACCCGGGTCAGTTACCATGGCTGCTTTTTCTCCCTTCTACTAGAGGCGAATTGGGATAGGAAACCATTTGCTAGGTCTTAAAAAGTTCTGATGGAGTTCAGCTAAAGTTGACAGAACCATCCTCGGGCATCCCCTTTAAGAGTAGAGGGAAGTAAAAACACATTGCAACCTCATCTAAGTCTTGGAAGATAAGAAGAGTATAAACATGGTCTAGATAATCCATAGGGTCAGTGCTTCCATCATACGGATTCAGGGCCAACATCTTGAACTTCTGAGGGAGCGGATGGGTTTAGATCTCCATAGTGAATCGAGGTCTCCACAAGTCAGCGGCTCGTCCTCCAGTGTCTTCTTCGAAAACGTGTTGCCATATTTTTTCAACTTTTTCTTTCATTTGAGGAGCAGCCATTCCCTTCTCATTGAGAAAAATTCTCAATTCCGAATGGTTTTGTTGAGCCTGAGAGATTAGACAACTCACAACTCTCAGAGGGGGTGCACCGTTCTAGGTCCCGACCTGCTGTGTAGGTTCCCAATCACCCCGGGAATAACGTGAATTTTTCCTCTCGGGGTTATCCTCCTGGGTCCTATAATTGAGATGACCCTCCAATCGTGTTGGGACTTTATTACTCGAGGCAGTTTGGGTCCTGAGATCTGTGATGTGCGTATTTTTAATCAAAAATTCGACAGAGTTTTGACTGTATTACAGTCATCGGCCCAATATAGACGATGACCTTCCACTATAATATACTAAGACATGTCAAGAAATATCACTCGCTATAAAACACGACTGAGATAATCCTTGAGTTTTTACTATACTATCTATAGTATGCCAAAATATACTATCTATTGAACGATCATCGGTCCAAGTTGTTAGTTTCTTATTTCTTTTGGAAATTCTACTCTTAAGTACAAAATTCTTCATTCCCTCTCTACTGGAGAATGGTTCATAAGTCCATCAATTTTTCGTTCCGAGGAACGGTTCATAAGTCAACCAGTTCTTCATTTCGGAGAACGGTTTGTTAGTTTATCATTTAATCACAGAATATCCATTCTTGGTTCTTTTCAGTAAAATTTATTCAAATTCATATTTTTATATTCCACGTGAGATTAAATCTTCATGTGTTTTTAATTTCACGCATAATTTTCTTTAAAGCTTGATAGAATTACGAAATTCTTTCCATATCATGCCAAATAGAATTGTAAAGCTTTTGAACGATAATTCTTAACAAATGGTTCATAACATGATTTTTAAAACGTGCAAAATTAAAATATCCACGATACATACATAAATCATCATAAAACTTGAAACATATAAGAAATTCTTACTATCGTTGGTTAAACGTAACTTCAGAGTATCCGGACAATCAATACCTTCACAAATGCATGTAACATAATTTTCAAAGCATATGCAAGATGACATGATTACGTATATGCGGTTAAACATCGTTGTTCATGTCCAACAATATTTTTAAAATATGTAAAACTGACATATATAAATCTGTGGGTATAAATATGAAATATACATGGTGCCCGCATCCATAAAACCAAAATTATAAATTTTTAAAGCCAAATCATGCATAAATTATAATTAATTCAGGTGAAATCCAAAGCGGGCACAGGTTACGGTTCCAGTAAATATAAAACCATACAAAATTTTTAATTCGGATTACCAATTGATAAATTAATATGTTCGAGATAAGGGTAACAATATTCTAAAACCAATTTATGCAAAATTTTCAAAATAATCGATGAAATCGTTCGGGGCGTGGAGTTAGGGTTCCATGTCTGAAAACCGATCAAAACTACGAAATCAGATATAAAATTCAAATGTGTACATACTCAAATCATGGGTTTTTATTATCTAAAGTCAAATCATGCATAAAATCTAAAATAAATCGGTAAAACGGTCCAGGCATGGGTTATGGTTTTTTAGTGTGAAAAACCGCACAAATCTCACAAATCGGATATGAAATCGAAATATTTTCATACTTAAGTCATGGGTAATACAAAATATAAATTTATTCAGGAATCGGAACGTGAATATTTAAAAAAAATGGAACAAAAGTGTAAAAAAAATGAAAGAGAAAAGTATGGATGCACTTGTCTCGACTTGATCTATCACTTCTCTAACTAGCTCGAAGTCGAAATCTGACTCCTACAATTATTCAGTATTCATACGTCTCTAATTTGAATCCTGTGTAATTATAAAATATAGTCAAATGATTGGCGAAACTTACTCCCTGATATATTCTTCGACGCTCAAGTCAGTATCTTTCTTACAAAAGAAGAAATATAGAGGATGTAAGATAAATATGTTTTACTTCTTATAAAGGCTTCTTAATTTGAGAGAGAGAGAGAGAATACACTCTTGGCATCTTAAGTTGCTTTTGTTCTTGTCTTAAAAATGTTGATCGGTTGATGCCCTTTCCTTTTAGAAAGGTGGGGCTTTTATAGAGGTTGAGGGACAGTTGATTCCTCTTATTGACCGTTTAGAAAACTGTCAGATAGATAATGTTTAATCCAGATGGCAGTTTCAACCAATGTCTGAGGTCATTACTTTGAGATAAGAATAGGAAACTGCATCGACCGTTAAATTAGTTCCGACTCCATTACAAAATCGAACTGCTTAAGGGCGTCTGACGTATTCACTGAAATGGGCCACGCAGGTGCCTTAGAGTTACTTTGGGTCGATTTTCTTGAGTCATTGGCTACAATACTCATCACTTATATAAGTTGATATATTTCTCTATTTTGAATAAAAAATATTATACAGTGTATCGATTATCGATGTAGTTGAATATTCCCAGACTTGCTTTCCATGATTTTTCTTTCCATTCTAAAATACTTTTCATATAAAACTGTCGATATTATATTTATCCTGTGTTTTGTCATATTTTAATTTTGTCTTGTTTTTGAATAAAATTCCACATAGTCAATACAAACGACTATGCGTGGGGAGGTTAAGGAAAATACAGAGATTGCACACCATCCTAATCTCAGAATATATTGACCATATAATTTAGCCTCGTATCATTCCAAATATAGGGAAACATCTACTAATTTTCCTTTATTTTTATTTTTATTTTTCTTTCTTCGCACTCCCTTTAGATATTCTAAAGTCCTATGTATAATGATTTTTAAATGTTACTGTCACTCCTTCGAATAATGAGATGCCTATCTATCTTTTTATCTTTATATAGACTTATTAATATAAATAGATAAATGAGATATTATGCATCTGATGGTAGACTAATAGTATCCTAACACCTTTGATTCATGTAATTTTATATTAATATTACATAGACTTTTTATATAGACCGGTATTTAAAAGAGTTTTAACTCGACTAGTGGACCCAACCTAAAAATATTAATCTCTAAATAATATTCTTAGTAGCCCAAATTTGACCATAGGGGAGGGGCTGAGCTACTACAACAATGACAGGTATTTTCTTGTTAAGTTTTGTATTACATATATATATATATATATAAAGTCATCAATCTCTTTAAACAAATAAAAAAAGATATATATGAGACAGTTTTATTTAGACATTTTAAAAAGACAGTCCAATATAAGTACTTCTAATATAATTAATATATTAAGATCATACGACAGATTAATCTAAACACATAATTAATTTATGACCGCTGATCCATTTTCAGTGCAAGGGCAATATTTATTATGGAATTTGAAATTTTCATAATAAATTAGTAGGATTTTCAGCGCAAAGGCAATATTATTATAGGATTTAAAATTTCCATAATAAATTAGTAGGATTCTCAGCTAACCTGTTGAATCTTCACAGGAGAAGAAATGATGAGTGAAAGGGAAAGCGGAGAGGAAAATTATCAATATAAATCATTTTATTATTGTTGCAAAATTATCCATTTTAATGTAATTAGTTTTATTTAATCTTTATATTCATTTCGTTAGAAATATTAACATTTCTATAAGAGAAGAAATTTGTGAGCTTGCTTCAGCCTTACCTATGACAGCTTTATTTAATCTCTAAATTTGTCATTCACAAAGTGTAATTATTGATGATGTTTAATTCTTAGTGATGGTACTTTATGATATTTAAAATATATTTTATTTTTATTATATTATTTTTTAAGTTATTCATAACCAAACAGAGTATGAGTATACTAATCCAGTATAAAATTTTAAAATGATAAATTTGATCTAATTTTTTTAGGTATAGATCGGTTGATATACTATTATGTTAGTGTAAATTGTCTCCATAAGATGATATTTTTTTTATGATTTTAGGCTATAAGCCCTTCATTTTCAAAGAATAAAAATATAAATAGTCAACTTATATGATTTTGATCCTGCATATATGTTATTTGTTCTAAAGTGGGTATCAAGTATACTTATTATATGTTATGTCTGCTGGAAGTCATAATGTACCAGTCGAAAAGATTCTTATTGTAAGAAAGTTTGAAGATGTATCTTTCAAAGATCTACCTAGGTAACCATTAAATAGGGAGATTAAGTTTATAATAGAAGTAATGTTAGGATTGATGTCAGTATTTAAAGCTCCGTTTATAATGGCACTGTTAGAGTTGATAGAATTGGAAAAAATAATTATAAGAATCGTTAGAGAAGGATTTCATTTAACCAAGTGTGTCACCTTGAGTGCATTGTTGTTGTTTGTAAAGAATAAATAGCATTACTGAGGATAGATAAGTTATTTGATCAATTATAAGAGTTCTAAGTGTTTTCAAATATTAATCTTTGATCAGATTATCATCAATTGAGAATTAAGAATGAGGATACAGCAAATATAACTTTTTGGGTGAGGTATTGCTTAACAACCACCCCAATATTAGCTATTCTAGAAAGATTTCGGAGATACATAGTTTACTGTGATCCGTCAAAGAATGGATTAGGATATATATTGATACAATATGAGAAGATAATTGCTTATAGATCACAACAATTAATGATTTATAAATAAAATTACCCGACCTATAATTTAGAATTAGTATCGGTAATTTTTTCACTAAAAATTTAGATATGTTATTTGTAGGAAGAGAAATTCTAGTGTACTTGGATCATAAAATTTTAAAATATTTATTCTCCCAAAAGGAGCTACACATGAAAAAAAAGGAGATTGATGGATCTTTTAAATGACTATGAATACGAAATTCAAAATCAATCATGGAAGGTCAAGATAATGGTAGATGCATTGAGCCTTAAAATGACAAATTTAATGGCTTACTTAAAGATTAAATAAATGAATATGATTGACAGTATAAAGGAGTACAATATCAAGAGACATTTATAAGGTATATAATTAATCTTATTGTATTTTTAGGTGCAACTGGAGATCATTGAAAGAATCAAGAGAGTGCAAATGAACGATCCATTTTTTGTGAATATAACCAGAGATTTGAATAGGGAGTTGAGAGCCGATTTTAATGTTTGAGCTGATAGATTTTTGAGGTTTCACAATCGGACATGCATATTCATTTTTGAAGAACAAAAGGAAGAGATTTTGAATGAAACTCATTAGTCTAAGTACTCTATCTTCCTAACAATTGACAAGATGTACTAAAACATACAGAAGATCTTTCGGTAACGAAACACTTAGAAAAAAATTACAACTTATGTGAAAAAATATATGACTTGTTAACAAGTAAAGGCAATATATAGAAAGCCGTCAAGTCTTTTGTAATTAGTGTCGACCCCTAGTAAGAAATTGGAGTATATAACGATAAATTTTATAATTGGTTTGTTGAGAATATCGAGAAATCATAATATAGTTTAGGTGACCATTAATTGGCTAACAAAATTATGACATAGTATTTATTATGGTCAAATTTTAGTAAATAATTTAGTTTAAATATAATTGCTTGAGAAAATTTATATATTTTTTGTATGAATGACACATATTCATATCAAATCAATATGATTAATCCATTGACTAAGTTTATTATAAAAACTTTGGAAATCTATAAACAAAAACAAATTTCACTTTGACGACCAAAAGAGGATGAATGTGCAGTGCACTTGGTGGCATTTGCACGACAATGCCCACGCAAGTTCACAAGAAGATTTACGCATCCGTAGCCATTTTATATTGAGTGGTAGGTTTATCTTTAGGTTTTTCCTTTTTATTTGAATTCTATTGATTAATAATTAATCATTGGAAAAAAAATGAATATTTTTTATAATGTTAAAATATTAAAATATTTATAATTAAAAAAATAAAAAATCAATTTTTACATTTTTAAGATTTGTAAATTTTAAAATTCAAACAGTAGTCCGAATAAGTTGAAAGAGCCCGGCCACTGACTCACGATAGAGGCCCCCTATCAAAATTAATCATCGGAAAAAGATAAGTTGATTATTAAACCCAATTCAGGCTCGGAGATTAGTTGATTTCTTTCGGTAACCTTGTTGATCAAAAACAGTCTTTAAAAATTTTTACTATGTGGATTAACAATTAGTAGTTTTAATTTTTAATCCTTATTTTTTTTTCATAAAAGGTATTTAGAATTAAATTTCTTTTAAATATTTAAACCTCCCAAAAAAATTTACCTTTAAAATCATAAAATTTAAGACTTGAAAAGCAACAAACCATTCGATAAATAGCTTAAATTTTGTCCGCAAGTTGGGAAAAAAAAATAAATTTAAAGAGGAAAAAAATTGATTTAAAGATTAATAATTTCTTCAACATTGTCAAAATTAAAAGCGAGGGTGGGTTCGACCTAGAAGTTCCGTACTCCTCCAACAACATAAGTATCACAGACATGATGGCATTGGTGTCCCCGGGACAGGGGATCCTTCTTTTTAATTCAATCCAATGGCTATTTTGAGCAAATCAGGAGATCAAGAGAAGCAGGATCCCCAAATCCTGATGTCCCCTACCAATTCCCAGCCCCATCAGCAACTAATCGAGCTTAGCGTTTTACTTTTTCTTCTTCATTTTTTTTAAGGTAGATTGACAATTTAAATCACTTATTATTTGATTAACTGTTCAAAATATTTCTCTTATCCTGATTGCTGTCATTTTAAAATTTCAATTGCGTGATTCTTCAAGCGTGGTCTATGTTAAACTGTTTATCTTTACTTAGTCAGTAAATTTTTTATTTATTTACTTTTTTTATCTAAAAATTCTTTCTGATAGTAGATCGAATATAAAAAAATCTTTTTTTACGGAAATGCAACAACCTCACAAGGCTTGAGTATAGGGAATAGGAGCTCCATTGCCCCCTTCAATTTTATTTATGTGATAGTTACATTATAGAAATCTAATAATTTATAATATTTTAAAGTTTTAAAAATATACATAAATGGCTTTTTTGTTTTCTTAAAATATTAAAATATTTATGATTAAAAAACTAAAGAAATATATATCTTTATATTTTAAAATTTTATTAATTTAAAATTCAAACAATGAGTCGATGAATTTGAAGGGGCTCTATCACCAACTAACGCATGATAGAGGCCCCCTACTCCTTGACTATAGAAAAATTAGGAATTTTATAGTATTTCACGTGCGTGTACATTAATTAGGGAAGTAAAATAAAGCATGGGTCAAAATAAGTAGGGAATAAAACAAACAAACAAATTGTCATATTAACTAAAATAATAGATTTGGTATTAACGTTCAAGGATATGACATTATAGAGATCCAAATATTTTTAGAATTAAGAAATATAACAATTAATTATTATCATTCCTTTTCTTCCACGGCACAAATTTTATCAAATTTGTAAAAAAAAATTAAATTTGTAGGAGATGAAGGCTGCTCTCCTGCAGAAAAAAATGGCCCCTCGATAATGAAATTAACTCAAAAGTCAAAAAGTATTTTCTTATTAAATTTTGTAAATTGGGAAAAAAAATGACCAAATTATATTTTTAAGATTATATACCAAATTATAGTTATAAGAAAAACACTGAGGCTCGATTAAATTTTTAATACACGTATAAAAACAAAACAGATTAATCCGGCTAAAAATTTAAAACTTTGAACGTAAAATTTTAATTTAATAAGTTATCCGGTGATATTCTTTATACTTTATTGTCACTCTTTTGAATAATTAGATGCCTACCAATTTATTTATTTTTACATAAATTTATGAACATAAATAGATAAATAATACGTTAGGCACATGAGAGTAGACAAAGAGTACACCTAACACCCTTTGATTCAAATAATACTATATTAATATTATATAAACTTTTTATATAGACCGATATTAAAAGGAGTTTTAACTCGGCAAGTGGACCCAGCCTAAAAATATTAATCTCTAAATCGTCTTCATAGTAGCCCAAGTTTGACCATGGGGGAGGGGCTGAGCTACTACAACTATAATAGGTATTTTCTTGTTAAGTTTTGTATTGCATATATATATATATATAAAGCCATCAATTTCTTTGAACAAATAAAAAAATATACATGAGATAATTTTATTTAGACATTCTAAAAGAAAGTCCAATATAAGCATTCTGATATAATTTATAGATTAAGATCATACGACAGATTAATCCAGACATAGATTTAATTCGTGACTGGTGATTTATTTTCAATAAAATTAAAATTTTTATAATAAATTAATCGGTTTCTCAGCTAACTTGTTAAATCTTCACAGGAGAAGAAATGATGAGTGAAAAGGAAAGGGGAGTGGAAAATTATCAATGTAAATCATTTTATTATCGTTGCAAAATTATCCATTGTAGTGTAATTAGTTTTATTTAAATTTTATATTCATTTCGTTTGAAATATTAATATTTCTATAAGAGAAGAAATTGGCGAGTTAGCTTCAGCCTTACCCATGACAGCTAATTGTCATTCACAAATGTAATTATTGATGATATTTAATTCTTGGTGACGATACTTTATGATATTCTAAAAAATATATTATTATTATTATTATTATTATTATTATTATTATTATTATTATCTTTTCAGAGCCAAATGGAGTGCGAGTATACTAATCTGGTATAAAATATAGTATTTAACATGCCTGCGCATTAAATAGGAAAGTCAAAATATAGCATGGGTCAACATAAACAGGGAATAAAAATAAAAAAAATAAAAATTATTATCATATTAACAAATATATATTAGCTTTGGTATTAATGTCCGAGGATATGTCTTCCTCGGGAACTAAATTAATTGATAAAAAAATAAATTATAAATATTATAATAAATCATCAAAATATGAAATAAAACTTTGATTTTTATTTTTTAATCAAGTAATTTTAACCCTTAAAAAATAAATCTTTACTTTTTATCTTTTGTCAAATAATCTAAACCATTAGAATGATAAAAGAAAATTTTAAAAAAATGTATAAAAGTTTCATTATATGTCATAAATAATATATTTTTTCCTACATTTAGGAGAGAAACGACGGCAGAGATTTTTTAAAATTGTAGGTGTATCACAGGGCCACACATTTTTGGCCGTTAGATCAACAAAGACAAGAATGGGAAAGACCAAAGAGCAGATGAAAGATTCATCTATTTATATTTAGTGTATTATATACACTATTATTAAATTTTTTACTTTTATATAAGTTTCACAACTATTTTTATTTTGATAAAATTAAAAAAAATGTCAAAATATATTTTTATTGTATTGAAAAAAATGATCAAAATGTATAACAAATAAAATATATATTTAATTGGGTTGGCCAAACCAAAATTGTCAAACCGGGACTTGGGTTATCGAACCCCAAATGCGAGCTATCGTACTGGGCCCTGTCTTATTGGAACTGACAATCTGATTTGTCGAGTTGTCAAGTATCCAAAGTGTCTTATTAAGAGTGCATGTCTGAAAAGGACATAGGTACAATATATAATCAATTAAGGATATTGAGTTCCCCCCCCCCCCCCAAAGGCATGCATTACAATGTACTAATTTCACCATATAATTTCCATTTGTGTTGATTCTATGTAAAGAGATGAAAGATTAGAAGTTTTAGTATATTCAAAGTTTTGGGATTCAAAATATTAGAATCTTGTAAGAACAGAGATATTGTATATATCTCTAGGGTATTAGAATCTGCTGAAGTTGGATATTTATAGGGAATGTAATGCCGTAAGGAAGACGACACGTGTTGCGGCCCACGCGTCGAGGTTATCTGCACACCGTCGCCACCATTGTAGATGCAATTGTGGCGGGGGACATTGTCGCGGTCTGTGTTCGTGGCTCAGAGGCGCGTATATGCTGCAGTGCGGCGTGTCGGGGCCGTTGGTGGGTAGTGGCGGTTTGCGTTATCTTTGGCATCCCGGTTATTTTGGTCTTTTCTGGTCCCGTCAAAGAGGTCTCGGCGTCCGTCCAGGGTGTGTGCGCTCGGACAGAGCTACCGCTTGAATTTGATCGGGCTTATGGGCGCTTTAGGGCCGCCTCTTTATGTGATTTTTTTGGCTGCGTCACGATTTTGGGCGGGGTTAGGAGACCCATCAATTTGATTACCAAAAAAACTAAAGAGACTAAAAATATATTTTTTTAATATATTAATAAGCTTATTCTTTCTTTGATCCGAATAAAGACTTATTATTTCTCCTAAAACTAAAATATAAATTAAAAACAAAAGCTTGAATTTGAAAACTAAATCATCAAACTAGCCCAAAGAATGTGCTTGTCGTGGCTGATTGAGCAGAAAGGGGGTAGGGGATTAAGGAGAAGCAGGATCTTGTTTCTTTCATTCACACTATTAATTTTAAAAAATTTAACGGTTAAAATTTAAGTATTATATAATAACATATAATAATTATTTTTATTAAAAATATTTTTAATATTTAACTTAATATTCAATAAATATTAATATTTTAAAAAAATAAATTAAAAATATAATTATATTTAACATTTTTTATTTTTTAAATCTTGACCATTGAATTTTGATCTAATGATCCTATAAGAAAAAGCATGATCCCCAAATCCGAGCAAAAGAGATAAAATAAATATTAGCATCCTTTTTATCGAAAAAAATGACTGATTAAAAAATATATCAAATTGTTATGTAGTTTTTATACTTACAAGAAAAATATTTCTTACAATATTTAGTAGTTATCTCATATAAAAAATAAGTCCGTGACAAATTTAAATTCTGACAAAAAAAATTCCCATTTTTAAAACATGAAATCATTTTTTCTAAGTTCATCCACTACTTATTATTAACTACTAATACTCATTAGTGAAAAAATTTCGTCAAATATGATACCTTATTGACCCATGACATCCCAACTTGTCATCATTCACTGACCAACGATGCCTTGAACAGACACTATCAATTACAACACGGTACATTGACTACTAATAATCTAAAATGACTAATTCAAGTCATCCGTTATACTACTAATGGTACATTGATTGCAATGGGACTGATGCGACTTTCCTCAATTGGTTTGGGGTGCTCACCTTTTTGGACTGAGTAGTTGAATTTTCATTCAACTGCTTCGCTTCCCTCAAACGTCATTTCTCCATCAAAAGCCACTTTCATGTATCGGTTATATGTGCTATTAAAGCAGTCAAGAACGAGATTAATTTCCTAAATTGTAAGACTTTATGACATTATAAGGATAGTCAAATTACCTCATTATTTTACAAATACTAATATCAAATTATACAGAAGCAATATACATAAACCCTTAATTATAATTTGAAATTAATTCCTTCCTCTTTTTTCCATTCTCCATTTCTTAATGAAAATTGTACAGAAGACGTTTATTGCCCCTGACATTAATCTGGAAATGGCCAAGCAATATTGAAAGGGGCACTAGTTCTTACAGGCTGTCCCTTTTTATGTATATATCAAGAAAAAAGATTACCCATTTAACTATCTAAATTTTTCCACTTAAATATGGTAAAAGCAAGACCCGCTCCTTGTTTACTTATTTTCTTTTTATTCATCAAAAATCAGGTGCATTAAGAAAATAACATCTCCAAATCAAATGTAAATAAATTATAATGTATTGTAATCTTTTATTTATTTTAAAAATTAGCAATACAAATTATATTATATAGGACAGTTCTAATATAAATTTCTAAAAAGTATTCTTCAATATTTAAGATTTTTCCATACCTTATCTGTTATCCCAAATCGCCACGAATTAGCTTCGGACACCTAAAAAATTCTCAATTAGTGTCCCCTACCCTCAAAAAATTCATCCATGATACCTTGAATTCTCCATCCCTTGTCTCACCCTTGAAGACCCAATAATTACCTCTTGGTAATAAATTTTAATTTTATGTTATAATTTAGTAATATAAATTATTTAATATACTTACAATGGGTTCGATAAATAATAACAAGATTCAAATTTGAGATACCCAGAGATACCAGACCCTCTGAGTACAAACCACTCAATGATAGAATTGGCAAATTGTTAGATTGCTGATCGGCCAAATTGCCAAGGAAAAATATATTATCCGACTCCTATATAAGTTATTTTGATGATATTTATCATTTTGGATATATTAGATACCCTATAGTTAATTGTATTTTGTAAAATATTTGAGAGAGGTTTGACCCAGGGGCCTCCATCCTAGGCATGCCCAAGGGCCGTGCTCGAGTGTGGAAACTCGAGAGGCAGTGCTCGAGTTGTACCTAAGGCAACGCTCGAACACTAGACTGTTTATAAAAGGCGTGCTGGTGGGTTTGCACGGCAGAAGCGTGCAGTAGAAGTAGAGATGAGAGAGAGTGGGTGAGTGAGAGAGAGAATAGAGGAGGTGTAATTCGGGTATTTTTGCAGTATTTTTTTATTAGATCTGCTTTATATAAAATTAAGATAAGTATTCTCTAACCCTATATTTGTTAGATTTTGTGTCTGATAATGTTTGTTTCTGTTTTCGGGGTTTAATGTACCTGTATGTCATTTTGATTACATGATTTGTTTCCTATGGACATGCATGTAATATTTACCGGTTGATTTGGGGTTTTTGTTTGATTCTTGTGATTTCGGGGGTCCTATTAATTTTATAAAAATTAGTATAAATATCTGAGTATGTATATATTCAGTACAAGTATATTTATATAGAAATGAACATGAAACTTAAATAGACCATACATTAGTACACATGCATGTGTCGAGGATCAGGTCGCTACAATTGTGGTACGATATGTGGTCCAATTTGGATATGTGATTTGTGGCATCTCTTTCGACGAAAAAATTTGTGATTTATGACTCCCTCTTCTACCGGTAAGAAGAGGTTTTGTTCGTAGCTAGTTTTACCCCACTCTCTATAAATGAGAACCGTCATAAGATAACTATAAAAATTTTATATATATTCAAATATCCTAATATATCAAATAAATTTGAGAATTATACCTAAAATCACTGGTAGAAAAATATAGTATGCAAGTTTTATATCTATGGGAGACAGTATTCATAGATAGCCTTACTTATTGGCCTAAAATGTAGATGGATTGGTTTAAAACTATCTGGATTATGTATAATCCTTCCTCAAGTTAGTCTTTCAAAACAAAATCTTTGGTTTTTCGTTGTTGTGCATACTTTGAATTTCAATATGGATTTGTATTCAAACTTTAATTTGGGATTTGAAAATTTACCCATAAATGAAAATTTGGTCAGTTTTGTATATTTGGATATATGATTTGTCCTCGAACATATTTGATTTATATGATTTTATTTCGGCTTTATTCATTCGTATATGATTTGATTCGGATTTTATTTTGTTCCATGCGCACTTCATATGGATATAATATTAGATTACATTTTTTATTTGATATGATTTGATTATGAGATTTAATTCAAATCACGATTTGATATGAGTAGTCCCAAGGGAACCACATTTGATACAGACTGTGATTTGAGTATGAAATTACCTTTAGCCTTTCTAATAACTTTTGCACTCCTTGATTTGTTTGGAATGTGTATTGATGATATTTACCCCTATGGGTAAATCTTTGTTTGTTGAGGTTGTGTACCCTTGATGTCCGGTTGGGTTTGTAAACTTAAATTGTTGATGGATCTAATTTTGTTTGATATGATGGACTCTAATATTATTTTGGAAATGATTTGATTGGCGTACTATTGTATTAGTATGGATTATTTTAGTAAGATGGCTTTATTTTACATTCAGGGTTGCAGGTCTTTTAAGGTTCAATGAAGAATTGGTAGGGTGATTTTGGGATTGGTTTAGGTCTTGCATGCAAAGTTATTTGATGAAGATTGGGTGCTGAGTTTATTTGGTATATTTGACCACATTTGAAAATCGTTCCATGGCCATTGAAGATATTCCAATTGTATGCAAATTTGATATTATTTTTTTTTCAAAGGATTAGTTTGAATTATTTTTCAGATCAAGAGATTGAGTTTACTATTGAGGTGATGCCCGGATCGAAATTGATTTTGGTGACTCCATTCAGAAGACCCCATTTCAATTGAAGTATATTGAAGCAATTACAGGATTTTTAGGAGAAGGGACTCATTTGGCCAAGTGTTTTCGATGAGGTTATGTATAGATTATTGAGAATCGAATAAGATCGTGATCAAGAATGAGATTACTTGTTTGAGGGGTGATTTATTTGATAAGTAATTATTGGGAATTGATAAACGATTTGTTTGATCAGTTACGATGAGCTTGGATGTTTTTTAAGTTTGAATTGTGATCAGAATACTACTAGATGAGGATTAAGTAGGAGGAGTGCCCAAGATAATTTTTAAGTTAAGGTACGACCATTACAAAATTTATCCATAGATGAATATTTGGTCAGTCTTGTACACTTAGATATGTGATTTATCCCATTACATATTTAATTTATATGATTTCGTTTCGACTTCATTCATATATGATTTGATTCGGATTTCGTTTTGTTTAGTGTGCACTTCATATTAATATGATATCGGATCACATTTGTTATTTGATATGATTTGGTTATAATTTGATTCTCAATCATGATCTTATATGAGTATGTCCTGAGAGGACCACATTTGATACGGATTGTAATTTGAGTATGAGACTACCTTCAGCATATCTGATAACTTTTGGACCCCTTAATTTGTTTGATGTGATTTGGAATCCCTTTAGGCTTTTGATACAATTTGTTTTAAATAATTTGCTTGTAATATTTGACCTCCCTCTCTTATTATAGACACGTGTGTATATATATATATATACACGTATAGTTTTTCTGTATTAATACTTGTTAAATTTTAAACTCATATTTTTATTTTTATCTTTTCAGATTTATTGGGTTTGAATGCATTGTAGAAGTTTAGTCATCATCTGATCAATATTTATTTGATTTGGTGAGTTTTAGCTTCATTATGGTTTGGATTTGTATCAGATGTAATTTGGATATTAGGTTTGCCCGAGTATAGCCCTTAATTATGACATGAGAACAATTAGGTTGTGTGTATTGAATTTTTTATTGTCTCGGTTGGTTTATCATCTCCCTTATGATATTTATGGAGTAGGTCAAATATTATATTATCCAGATGGTTATCCAATAAGGTCTTATAATTAGTTTTGGGTTCAGTTTATTATTTTTAATTGGATGATGAAATTTGCTAGTTGATCTATTATATCACATCCGATTTAGTATCTATTTGTTATTATATAATTATTTATAGATTTTAAATTTTGTGTAAAATAATTTATTAGACCTACATTGATTCGAGTTTGTGACAAAACCAGCCATAGAACCGCCGAGCTACCTAATAACAAGCTATTGAGCTATCATGCTTTCCTGCTTGAACAGTGTTTGTGAAACATGAAAATAAAGTTAGTCATTAAGTTAGAATACCACTCTATTAGACCAACCCAAAGAGACATAATGATGGACTAAAATCAGAGGGGCCAATACTAATACAGGCACCATGTCAACCACAATAGTCTAATACAACTATCTAGAACAACCTCTCAAACCACATTTATAAATGTGAAAGTTAATCCTAAGAGTTTTAACTTCTCAAAAGAACACCGGCTATGTAGTTGCTATTCATGACTTATCAGAATGAAAACTGTTTGTTTTGTGTGGTTGCTCAACCTGGTCCAACACCCCTATAAATATAAATATTCTTAACGTAGAAATTCTAAAACCATTTACGATAGTCATTTAGATATTGTAGTATTTTTATATGTTAAAATTCTATCCATTAAATTTATAAAATCTGAAAATTTAAAAATAAAAACAAAAAAGTACAACAATAATCATCTTTGAATTTTCATTGAACTGCTTAGCACCACCCATTTCTCCATCAAAATTTACTTTCATGAATAGGATAAGGTTCCTATGGGCTGGTAGCCTATGAGCCAACCCGAAATCAAACTTGTAGCGAAAGAGCACCCTGGAAGCCACAGATAGGAGAAAGTTCCTTGAGGCCCAATGCCCAAACCAAACAACCCAGATCTGCCCAACAAGATGTAGGCCCTTGGAGTCACCTGTCGATCAAAGCCCAGTAGTGAGTGCCTTAATAAGTCCGACTCAATAGATAATCTCATGTGGCCACACTCCTGATTGTCTGGCTTAGTGTAACTCATCGGGGGACTACAAGCCCTGACCCCTTTAGCAAGCTAGGACCGTAGAGCCATGCTATCAACCACTCACCACGATTCCTATAATGTTTCAGCAACCGCAATCCAACTCTCCTCCTTCAAATACCCCCCTTCCTCCGCAGGAAGAGGGGGCTGAGAGAGGCCAAGAAATTTAAAACGGAAGAGGTGACCAATGAGTACAACTCTTGATCATAGAGCCACCCTTCCAAGAAGGTACCCCATCCTCTGAGTTACCCTTTTGCCAAGGTCCATCTCTAAGCTGTTTCCAGTCGAGCACATTCATCGAAATTCAATCCTTCATTTTAAAATCGCTTTCCAACCAAACGTACTTGTCGGAACTCAATCTTCCATCTCAAAACCACTCCACAATCGATCACACTCATCGGAGCTTAACTATCCATCTCAAAGCCGCTCCCCAATCGAATGCACTCGTTAGAGCTTTGCCTTCCATTTGAAAGTCACTCCCCAACTAAGCATAATCGTTGGAGCTTTACTCTTCATAAATATTTAATCCCCTGAAACTTACATCAGTACATTATTCACTCATCCTTCTATATTTCTATCTGTCTAACAAAGATTTCTGATTTAAGCGTTGGAGGATATATTGGGGAGCGAGTTTAATGATCATCTGACATTTTATTTATTAGTTATGGTATATAGGATTCAGGTTCGTAATAACGAAGAACAGACCCGCTACGGCTCAACCTATCAAGAATATCAAGTGACTCTTTAATTCGTTCGATAATCCGAATCTAGAGACGTATTAGGTCCCAATTTGTCTTAAAGTTGGAATTGAATTTCAAACTTAGGGATAAGCCCCCTTAGAATCAATCATTCATGAATTTTTCAAAATTTATTTATTTCTTGTGGTGCAGATACTCTAACCCATTCATCATTTGGGCCGTATATCACTTTTTTGGATGATAAATATTTACCTTTATAAATCAAATATGATCACACATGGCCCTATTAAGTCTTCAAAGTGTATCAAACCTCCCCCGTCATATTTGAAATCTTGACAAATGGACAAAACTTTACCTATCATTTAACAACTTGGTATTGGAAATTTTGATCAGGCGATCATGGAGCCATGAAAAGGAAAGCAACGGACAGGATTGTTTTGGTGGAAAATCTCTTTTATTTTTTACTCTTTTAAAAAACACCAACTTTGAGACTTTGGTGAATTTTGATATTAACCAACTCCAATGTTGAAGATGGGCCAGGAAATGAGACATGGGAAAGCTAAGAGAGAAATATTGCATTCATTTTTTCAACGTTACGAAATTATGACAGGCAAGACAGAAACATTACCACCTTTTGGTATCACAGGAATTAAACAGCAAGAGAAATTTTATAAGACGACCAATTATATTTTCTAAATTAAAATATTAGACAATCAAATAGTATATCTAAAAAATTAAGTGCTACAGAGATTAAATACTGACATGAATGGATATAAAATAATAATTATAACATTCATAAATATTTAAAAAATATTCCTATATAAAATAAAATAAGAAAAATACATTCAAATGAGAGGAAAGGATGATGTAGGAAATCTTATAGCGACATAATAAAAAATAATTTAATAATAATTATATTATAAAAAGATATTATACTAAATTGAGTGAAATAATAATGAAAATTAATCCATATTCCAAAAACTCTTGAAATGCACTGACAAAAAACAAATTTTCCTTTCAAAAATTATGACGAGAATTGAACTCCGATCAAATGCGTAGAATAACGAGGCCAAAATGAATATTATCAAAAGCGAGGGTGGGTCGCACCTCGATGGTTGGTACTCCTCCTGCAGTATAAGCATGCATGCAAGATGGCAGCGGTGCCCCCAACCAACTCCCACGCCCATCAACAATTAATGGAGCTTAGCATTTTACTTTTACCCTTTTTTTATGTAGTATTTTATTTATTAATTTATTATTATGCTAATCGGCTAATTTAGATTGATGGTTTAAGTGACTCGTTATTTGATCAAATGTTCGAAATATTTCTCTTACCTTGATTGCAGACCTTTTACCTTCCTATATTGCTCGAATTTTTCGGAGTTCACAACAAAAATCAATCTCTATTAGCTTGTGCAGAGCCTCTAGGGCGTTTTCATGATCACAGTGATGCTACCCTAGTGGATCTTCGACGATATGGCCAAAGAGTACGGCCCCGTGATCCATCTCCGGCCGGAAGAAATCTCCATCCTAGTTGTCAATTCATATAAGCGATGGAGGATATTTTCAACCCACACAAAAACACGAGAAGACGAACAAGTAAACTTAATATTTATTTAACTGCCCTTTCAAAATTTCAATTGGATGACTCTTCAAGTATGGTCTACGTCAAACCGATTATATTTACTTGGCTGATAAACTTTTTATTTATTTATTTTTATCTGAAAATTCTTTCCGATAGTAGATCATATATAAAAAAATCTTTTTCATAGAAATACAACAATTTCACATGGCCCGGGTATAGAGCATAGGAGCTCCATCGCCCGCCAGTAATAGAGCCCCTTCAATTTTTTTTTTTTTTGTTTTGATCGGTAGATTATAGAAATCTAACGATCTATAATATTTTAAAGTTTTAAAAATATACATAAATGACTTTTTATTTTCTTATATTATTAAAATATTAAAATATTTATAGTTAAAAAATAAAAAATATATAGATTTTTATATTTTATATGTTTTTTTAATTTAAAATTCAAACAATGACTCGAAGAAGTTGAAAGGCTTCTGTCACCGACGAACGCATGATAGGGGCCCCCTAATCCTTGACTATGGAAAAATTAGAAATTTTATAGTATTTCACTTGCCTGTACGTTAATTAGGGAAGTAAAATATAGCAAGGGTCAACATATGCATGGAATAAATATATTTTTTTTAAAATTGTCATATTAACTAATATAGTAGATTTGATATAAAGGTTTTAAGGATGTGTCTTTGTAGGAATCTAAATTAGTTGATAAAAAATAAATGATAAAAATTAGAATAAATTATTGATATATAAAATAAACCTTTACTTTGTATATTTTTCATCAAATAATTTAAAAACTTAAAAAATAAATATTTTCTTTTTATCTTTTGTCAAATAATCTAAACCCTTAAAATTATAAAAGAAAATTAAAAAAAAATGTACACAAGTCTCACTATATATCATAAACAACATATCAATCCCACATTTGGAAGAGAGATGACGATCGAGATTTTACAAAGTTGAAGGTGCATCATAGGGCCACACTGTTTTGGCCGTTAGATCAACCACGACAAGAATTGTAAGGGCCAAAGAGCAGATGAGAAATTATGTATACTGCAATTAAATCAGTTACTTTTAGATAATTCTCATATTTATTTTTATTTCGATGAAATTTAAAAAATATCAAAATATACTTCAGTTGTATGTATCAAGATGGTCAGAATATATAATAAATAAAATATATATTAAACATGGTCCAGTAAAGACAGGGAGCAATTTTTTTTATAAAGGATGTAAATGTGATTGAAAAAAGTTTTCCAAAAAATAATTTACTTAGTAAGTTGTTATCTAAAAAGGGTATCCTAAGTGTTGATTTTTTCCAAAAGTATGCCTTACAGTGTACTAATTTTTTTTTAAAGAATCTGTTTTAATATTTTTAAAATTTTTTAATTTTAAATTTAGTTCATTGGATCATTAATCTAATAATTTTAAGTGCATCTATTATTTTCGTATGTTCATATACACAATTGGGATACAGCTATTGATATCTTAAGTTTGATAATTTATATTAAAAACTTTTCATCTCATGATATTTTTATTCCTGAAATAAATTGTCACATCCCCGGTATATAAAACGTAGGTCAGAATAATTTTTCTAATATAAAAATCTGATAAATATATTAATACTGACAAAATCCAAAAGCGGGCGTAACAATCCATTCATAACATAAGACCCAATATTAAATAACCCACATAGGACTTCAATGGATATAAATCTGGACAACATAAAAAGAGACCTGCTGTCCATATATTGTAAAGGAGGTTTTCAATATAACGACAACTTATCAATATAATATAACAATTTCAAGATGCCTTATATATAGACCAAGGCCCTCATCTTGCCATAAAATAACAACCATAATGCATCTCTAAGATCTAAAACATAACTAACATAAATATCCATGCTCACCAAATAGATAGCACCGCAAAGGATCATCACCGAACTCATGTAGGCTTATCAATGCCATTAGTTTGAATGGACAAAATATGAAAACGTGAGTTTAAAACTCAATAAATATCATTACATATAAAACAGTATGTATAAATCAGAGAGAAGGGATAATATATCACAACTATATAAAACAAAATATAAGGTTTGTGAAATCACTGAAAATTGAGGAATAGTCTCATACTAAATTATTACTGTATCAAATCGTTCATTCAGGACATAATCATAAATCACGATTCGGTCAAATTTTATAAACGATATCACATCATAATATATCATGATTCGAGGTTATATCACTAAGTCGTAGCTGTCACCACATCCACGTGAGATACATACTATTGTCCTAATCCAAATATCATAATCGCATACGCAAAAAACAAAGGAAACCAAAACCAAAACATAAAATCAAAACATGTTTCAGGCTTAGCACATATCCATGCGTACGAGATATTCTATCGCCCAATTCATGAGCCAAACCACACATCTCAATTGCAGTTTAATGCAAATCCATATAGAAATATAAAGTATGTATGCAATCGGAGAATTGGAGATTATTTGACCAACTTGAGGAAGTGTAACACTCGTTCAATAACTTTAGCTATATCACCTGCGTTTAAGTCGACAACTCAAATCCCAGCTACGTTTTAGCCCGACAGTTCAAGGCTATCTATATATCTTATCTCCCATAGATTAGAAACTTTTTTACTATATTTTGCTACCTACGACTTTGAGTGCAATCTTAAGTTTAATTATATATTAGGACTACCAAATATATTAGTTTTCGTTAATTCCTTATGATGATTTTCATTTAAAATATATAGTGGGGTAGGTCAGTTATAACATGTCTCAACCTTCCTACCGATAGAAGTAAGATGACATATCACATACGTCTCCGTTAGGACTAAGTATCCCCATTGGGAGCAATACCAAATGTCACATATCTCGGATCACAAATATCAACCTATCGGATCTCAAACCACCATGGTCCCGTAGTGACTCTAGCCCCAGCAGCATGCATATAGACTAATATAAGGCCTTGTTCATGGTTCCATAATATATAGATACACAATATACATATATATTATTTTGGATTTTCATAAACTACAAAACTCACCAAAATTACAAATACCAATGAAAATTCATCAAAACATTGGTAAAATATACATGCAATATGTTGTCTGGCAGACTTTGAAAATTGTGCTTGAGCGAGCCTTAAGCGCTTCTTGGGTGCACACATTCTGGTTTTTGCGCCTCAGGCGCACTGCTAGCAAGCCTTGAGCACGGAACACCAAATTGAAATCCGTCAAAATTCTATAAAATACTATTAATCTGACACATTTAATAAACTCAAAATATTAAATATATTCAAAATATATCAAATAGAAATTTGGATATTACAATTTTTCTCCACTTATAAAAATTTCATTCTCAAAATTTAAGTACCTTAATCATCGAATAAATAAGAATATTTCTCTCAAATCTTGCTCTTGCGCTCTCATGTCTCTTCTTCAACTTCGTGATTCCTCCGCAACACTTTATAACCAATGGAATTACTTTATTTCTCGGCACCTAATCCTTTCGGTCCAAAATCTAAACCGAGACCTCGACATACGATAAATTCTCATCGATTTTCAATGGCTCAAACTTAATCACATGAGATGGATTATTGACAAATTTTCTCAGCCGAGAGATTTTCCAAAAACATCATAGCCAAAGGGGCCATCTTATTTCTCAAACACTTAATTCTTTCTATCTCAAAATCTGAGTTGAAACCTCAACAAAAAAAATAGTTCCTTGAAATCAACAATAGCTCACATTGAATCACATACAAAGGACCATCCACATAGTTTCTCATTATAATACATAGAACACCTCATGCCCATCCACTAGACTTGGAGGCAGGGCTTATCCATCGGTTGGCTCTCCAATTTGCTGCAAAACCTCAAATAGTCCCAATCAACTTGACTTCAACTTGCCTTTCACTCAAAATTGTGAGATTCATTTCCTTAGAGATACCTTTAAAATACATTGCTACCCACTTCAAATATTAAATCTGACCTTCTCGTATTTGCTTAGCCCCTTTGACGACTTTCTGCAACCATTAGCAATTCTCAAATGATCTCAATCTTTTCTGACATATCTTGAATGATATCAGCACCCAAAAGTCCCCCATTGCCAACCTCTTCCTAATTGATAGGAGACTTGTATCTCCGATCACATAAAGCCTTGAAAGGGGTCATCTCGAATCTCGATTGATAATTATTATTATAAATAAACTCAGCAAGCGATAGTTGAGATAACATATCACATATGTCTCCGTCAGGACAAGCCTCCCTGTTGGGAGAGCTATCCAATGTCATATATCTCGGATCACATATATCGACCCTTTGGGTCTCGAAACACCATGGTCCCGTAGTGATTCTGCCTCCGACTGCTTGCATGTAGACTAATGTAAGTCTTGGTTCATGGATCTATAGCATACTGATAAACAGTATACATATATATTATTTCAAATTTTCATAAATTATAAAACCCTCAAAAATCACAAATACTAATAAAAATCCATCAAACAACTAGTAAAATATACATGTATGTAAACAATAAATAAGAGGTGGTGCATAACAATTTCATGCATGTCAACAAAATCTCCAAAACATACACAAACATTGTCAGACACTAAAATAAACCAAGAATTTAGCTTACAAATACTTGCCTCAATGTTATATTTAGCAGATCTTAGGAAAGGATACTCCGAGATACCTGATCGTCACTTTCTGTCACGACCCGGGACCACAATATACGCAGGTCAAAAATAAAATCAACAATAAGATTTCCATCAACCACAATAACCCATCCCGGATGTGACAATCATACACAAGCAGGACCCAATATAAATAAAACCCGCACAATATCTCATCGGATAAGAATCCGGACAAACATAATACACGACCTACTAACCATAATCGCAAGGGAGGTATCCAATTTACAACAACTCATCCATAACTTCAATATTTTACATACAATGATCAAAGCCATCATCCAGCCATAAATAATAACCATAACATATCATCGAGATCAGAAATATACCAAATGTAACATCTCCACTCGCCAAAAGGAATATCTAAGCCCAATCACGTCCGAGCTCCTGCAAGCGTATCTATGCCACTAGTCTGAAGGGATAAAACATAAAAATGTGAGCCTAGAGCTCAACAAGTATCAAGAATCGTATAAAACGGTACACATAAATTAGCAGCAGGGATATCGCATAGAAATCACATAAAACAAAACACCATGTCCGTGAAATCCCTGAAAATCGAGGAGATGTCTCGTACTAAATCGTCGTCCGTAATAACTCGTCCCTCCGGGACAAAATCATATAAATCACGATCCAGTAAAATCTCGTAGACGATATCATATCATATGATCCAAGGTCACATTACATAATCGCGACCGTCACCACATCCGCGTGGGACACATACCGTCATCTAGATCTAAAACTCATAATGCAGAAATCAAGAGAAAACTGCCGGAACTAAAACATAAATAAAAACACGTTTCGGGTTTTATCACATCAGTACGTACGAGACATTCCTATCGCCCATCCGTGGGCCAAACCACGTATCTCAAATCACAGTACACCCAAATACGTGCAGAAATACAAAGCATGCACGAAATCGGAGAACCAAAGATCAATGATACCAACTTGAGGAAGGGTTACCCTCGTCCAGTAACCACGGCTATATCGGCTACGAATTAGGCCAGTAGCTCAAGGCCATCCATGTACTCTGTCTCCCATAGATTAGGAACTTGCTCACTATGTTTTACCACCCGCGGCTTTGGGTGCAACCTCAAGTTTTAGTTATATATTAGGACGTCCGAATATATTAGTTTTTCGTCAATTTCTTACGATGGTTCTCAATTAAATACATAGTGGGGCAGGTCAGCTACAAATATCTTCCTTACGGCGGAAATAGCCTCAACCTTCCTTACGGCGGAAGTAGCCAATCATATACGTCCCCGTCGGGACAGCCTCCCCGTCGGGAGCGGCGCCACAAATAGCCAATGCCTCGGATCACAAATCGACCCCTAGGGTCTCGGACCACCATGGTCCCGTAGTGATCCCACCCCCGACAGCATGCATGGTTAGTGCAAGGCCTGGTTCATGGTTCCACAATGTACGGATATAAAAATGTACATATACATCGTCCGGGTGTCCAAAAACCCTCCAAATTATAAATACCAGTACAAAATCACCGCACAACCGATAAAATATACATGCATGTACATAATTGATAAATTGAGGGTATTTAAAAATAAATGCATGTTAGTAAAATCTCCCACAGTAGTTAAAATGTATCAGAAATTAAATCAGACCAAGAATAGGGCTAGAGGATACTTGCCTTAACATTATACTCTGCAGATCTGAAGAAAGTATGTCCCGAAGCACTCCAATCTAGCATTTCTCTCTCCTGCCACCGCGTGCCTCTCTCTCCTCCGCGCGCCCCTTCTTCTCCTCCGCGCACGGCCTCTGCCAGCCGCTGCCGACCGCTCCGCTGCCGCCGATCGACCACCGCACCGCCTCACGTGGCAGTCACCGACCTCCTCGACACCACCCAGCCACCGTCAACGCCGTTAAACGGCCGTCTCTCTCCTCACGCGACTTTGCCATCGCCGTCCTCGTCCAACCCGCACCACACCCACAATCGCCTCAGCCCACACCACCGTCGCCTGCGCCGCAGCCTCCGCTCACCATTGAGACCATCGATTTTGCCGCTACCACCTCGAACGGCCGCCGCCGACTCATCCGGCACCAATTTCCTCACCCAACGCTGTCGCCGCCTCAACCCACAACTACCGTAACAATCGCGGCCACACCCACAACCACCATCAACCGCCGATTCACCTGCAACGCCGCCGCCGTTGCCGCCCTCCTCTTCCTCCTCCTTCTTCCTCACGCAAACCCTAGCTCCCCTTTTCCCCCTCACTTTCTCTCTCCCCGACTCTCTTCTCCCATTCTTTTTCTTTTGTTTTTCTTTTTCATTTACTTTTATCATTATTATTATTATTATTATTATTATTATTATTATTATTATTATTATTATTATTATTATTATTATTATTATTATTATTACTTTTATTATATATATCTATATATATATAACTTTCTTTTATTATTAATTTCAACTCGGCCTCTGGACAACATTACGGGTACACACCGAGCCCCGCTCCGCACCTCCGATCATTCCCGAAAATTTTATGATATTTTAATTTATTTTTAACACGTCCGAAATACTCAAAAATCATAATTAATATTAAAATAATCCAATTGAGATCCGAAATATTACACTTTCTTTCTCTCTTTCCTCATCTTCCTTTCTCTTTCTGCACCAGCTACACGAAAATGGCAAAAACTTAACCCGCGTGCACTTTTATACCCAACATTGCTCTCGAGCATGCATCGAGTGCGAGCGCTCGAGTAGCCCTGCATTTAAGTGCCACTCTAGGGCTACTCAGGCGCGACACACTCTGGAATTTGCGCCAAGTGAGTCTCGAGCCCTTCCTCAGGTGCACACTTTCTGGTTTTTGTGCCTCAAGCACATGGCTAGCGAGCCTCGAGTGCCAAACATCAAACCAAAATACTTTAAAATTTTATATAATACCATTAATCTAGCACATAAAATATACCTAAATTATTAAATATATTCAAAATATATCAAATGGGGATTTGGATATTACATAAATAAAATAATTCGAAGATAATTATGAAATTATGAATTAACAATGCAAGTAGATTTTATTTTTAAAGACAAGCTGTTGGACCAACCAACATTTTATCAAGAAGCAGTCCACTACAACAACAACAATAACAAAAGTGTTTTTGGTTGCTTGTTTGTAGCTATAAATTAATTTATTTTTAATTAAAAGTACAAAATAAATATTTCTTTTTTATTTTTAGTTTAATAATCTAAACCCTTAAAATAACAAAAGAGAATCTAATAGAAGGACCTTCATGAATCCCATTATATGTTCTAAACAATATCTCTATCCCGACATTTAGGAGAGAGACGACGATAGAGATTTCACAAAGTTAGAGGTGTATCATGAGGCCATACTTTTTTGACCGCTAGGTCAACCAAATAAATTATTGTAAAGGCTACGGAGCAGAGGAGGGATTCATCTTCTTATATTTAGTGTATTATGTACACTACTATTAGATCAATTACTTTTACATAGGTCTCGCATCTACTTTTATTTCGATGAGACCAAAGGAAATGTCAAAATATACTTTAGTTGGATAGAAGAAGATGGTCGAAAATGTATAAAAAATAAAATATATTTTAAATTGGGTTGATCGAACTGTAATTGTCCAACCTAGACCTGGGTTATCAAACCCTAAATGCGAGCTATCATACTAGGGCTTTATGTTGTTGGAACCTAGATCATACACCCCACAATGAACAAACGAAAGGTTAGAGGTTATCAAACTGTAATTGTCCAACCTAGACCTGGGTTATCAAACCCTAAATGCGAGCTATCATACTAGGGCCTTATATTGTTGGAACCTAGATCATGCACCCCACAACGAACAAATGAAAGGTAAGAGGCATACGAAATGCACTCCTTGTTATATTATTTAACGTTCAAATTAAAAATTTTTCTTTGTTGGAGAGAAAGATGGAAGAATGTAGAATACATGGATACAAGCGTGAGAGGGGAATTGGGTGTGCTGTGAAGGATTGGGCTCCGAGTTGTACGCTTGGCTAAGAGTGGCTTTTGGATGGGTGCACTCTTTAGGAAGAGTGACTTTAGAATGAGTGCATTTGTAGGCAGAGTGGCTTTGTGATATGTGCACTCACCGGTAGATTGGCTTTGCGAGATCTTAGTGTATATGAAAACCTGAGTTTAGGGATTATGTTCTGAATTCGAGGTTTGATTGATCCCCCTTTCTCTTAGTGGAAAAGGGGTATTTATGGAGCAAGGGGCGGCTTAGCCTTTTTTAGACCTCATGGTTTGTGACAATTGTCTACGTATATTTGCTCCGCTGTCTGTGTGATCCTTACGAGTGATATATGGTAACCGCCATGTGAGAATATTTATTGGGATGTCATTGTAATTCTAGGACGATCTGCAATCATGGGTTTATATTCCTTGTACATTTACTGAGCTATGAGGGTAATCATGGGATTAAATTATCGTAATCATCGCCCGAATATATGTACTCAACTATCACGACATCAGTTGATTCGGGGTTGCGGCTATCAAGGGAAGCCATTGGGCAGCCCTAATTGTCTGTTTATTGTTGGATGGTATCCCATCATGCTCTTGGGTCGACCGTGGTACCAATTAGATCTTGGACTAAGGGAGCTTTCAGCTAGGCTTTTGTTTCTTGGCCTTTCCTCCTTTAGTCAGCCATGTTTCAAGGTTGGCTCATGGATCATCATACCCATCAGGTGTATAGACTTACAACAAAAGAAAAATATATAAAAATAATTTTTTAAACATTGAGAGTATGAGAAAATACATTTTATTTTGCTTGTATGAATTACTGGGTTACTTTATTTTGAATAAAAATGTTATATAATGTATTCATTTTTGACAAATTTGAATATTTTTAGATTTATGTCTCATGTTTGCATTATTTTTTGTCTTTTTTTTTTTAATATTTGTCCTTCTATTTATTCACCGTTAGAGAGTAAAGTTCAACATTGTCTATCCAAACACCTTTTTTTTTGGTAAGTATTGTCTATCCAAACACACAAAATAAAATTGTGAGGAAAACAAAATATAGGAAAACAAGATTATTTTGGACCAAAGAAATTCTAAGGAAAAAAAAAAGAAGGCAAACATAGTGAGGAAAAGATAAATAAATAAATAAATAAATAAAATAGTTTATTGTCTAAGTGTTATTAAAATTCACATTCAAAATAAAATAATTTTTTTTAAAAAATATTTACATTAGGGCTAAAATCATTTACGACAGTCAATCAAATATTGTAGTATTTTTATATGTTAAAAACATCACCCAATAACTTTACAAAATGTGGAAAATTAAAAATGAAAACGAAAAAACAAAACAAGTACAAAAATAATTATTGTTGAATTTTCATCGCTGCTTAGCACCACCCATTTCCACATCAGAAGTCAATTTCACGTGTAGGCTAAGGTGCTATTAATGCCATCAAGGAGATCAATCCCGTCGATGGACGCTACCCTAGATATTCAATTATGAGAGCTTAGTATAACAAGAAATCATTAACCCTTTTGCCCTATTTCACGAATAATCATATCAGATTACGCATAAATAATATATATAAAGTCATCGTTATATTCTTTCTTGAGAAAATTAGGATCAATTTTTTTCCTTTCCATTTCTTCCTTTTTTAATAACAGTTGCATAGAAGTCTTAGTTAAAGAGAAAATTCATTTCTCCTTACTTAATCGTAAAACAATAATGTAATATCCAGATTTCCGTTTAATTTATTTGTTATTTGGGTTAATTAGATATATTAAAATTAATTATATTTGGTAAAATTTTAAAAGATATTAGAACAACGGGCTAGCACGTGAAGCACATCCAAGAGGCATCTTGGTGTCGATTGTGGTATGCCAGCGCCCATGGCCGCGCTTGAGCGCTGAAAGTTGTGGGCTGCCACTCGAGGTGCGTTTGAGGTGACACTTGAGTGCTATTTGGAGTTTGAAAAGGAGAGCAGCAGCCCTTTTTGGCTATTTGTGTAAGGCCCGAGTGCTTGATTTATGATAATCATAATCAATTAAATTAATATAATTAAATTTAAATCAAAAGATGTAAAAAATTGAGTCAAATAATAAAATTTAAATTGAATGACTTGTGCCTGATTCAGGCCTAACGCAGGCTTGAGGCGCACTTGAAGCACCAAAAGTAAAATGCCCGTGCCCAATATACACTTGAAAAGGGGCCCAAGCTCCTTTTCCAATAGGACCGCACTTGATGTACGCCCGAGCAACATTCAAGTGCGACAGTTCTGTAGTACCATGCCTGACGTGTGCTTGAATGGCTCTCGAGCGCCACTGTATATGTATACAGCTGTAGCACACTGATTTTCGTCATTTTATAATAAATTTTGAGAGAGAGAGAGAGGTAGGAAAGAAAAAGAGAGAGAAGGCAAAGGAACTCCAGATTAAGTGCATCTAAGGTAGATTTTCGTGTGCATCAAGTCAAGGCAAGTACATTTCGACCTATTTCTTCTCTTGTTATTCCTTTGCTGATTTCTTGAACATTCCTTGTTTCGATATTTATGCATGTTTTAATTTTTGAAGTTATGGTGTTATTATGTGTATGCATGTCAATTTTTCCTTCATTTTGTTAAGAAATTTCGTGAAACCGATGTCTAAGTTCATGGATGATGTATAAATAGAACGATTTCTACAATTCAAATTCTAAAAATTTGATAATATGCACCTACATGTTTGATTTTGTGAATAACCTTATTGCATGTTTAAATAATTGTTAAAGATATGTTTTTTTTAATTCTAAAAAACCAAGTAGTGTGCTGAAATTTCAGATTTTCTGCATACATGTGCTAGATTCGAAATTTAGTAGTTTTATATGTGATAAATTTTGTATTTCTTGTTACTATATATTGTAAACATAAATATGTATGGTTGCATGTCAAAATTTTCAACAAGTAAACCTCCATATTAAGGTGAAACCATTGCATGCTGATTTTTTTATATTTTTGTTGAATTTTTTGTAATTTGATATTAAAATTTGCATTCCATACTTTAAAATCCATCATGGCTAAGTTCTGGCAAGTATAAGTATTAATTTATAAAATTTTGAAAAAAAACTCTATAATTACGTTTAACGACTACAAGCATTTTCTCCCGAAGTAAAAAAATTATAATATATAAAAAAAGTATAGAGTTTTTTTAAGAATAAATATTAAGCTATGGTTATATTTCAACGAATAGTATATTATGATATAGCTTAGTATATTATAACGGTATATCAATATCCAAACCTATATCACTGCGAGTTAAGAAGTGGCATTCAGTAAAAATGTCATATATGTTTAAAGAAAATATGTTGGCTAAATAAAAATAGCATGCACAAAGTTAAACCTTCATAATGGACACATTACATATCAACTACTGAAATAGAACAATGATAGGTTTAAAAGATACTTGCTTTGACCATATACTAAATAGATCTAACAAAAGAATACTTTAAGGTGCCTAAACTCCGCTTACACTGTCCTCCTCCCGTACACACTCTCTCTCCTCTTTGCCTCTGCTATGCACAAATAACGTGCATAGTATGCATGCCCTCTTATATAACAAAATGGCTTTTCAGTATGCCTCAGGCATGCCTCGGGCATGGGCTCTCAGGCAACACGGTGCTCAAAAATACCTCGGGCATGCCTTAGGTGCGAGCTATCGGGTAACCCAGCGCTCGATTGTGCCTCAGGCATGCATCAGGCGCTACGCTATTGAGTAAAAAATCCTTCAAAATTTCATTGTACATAATTATTTCAAAACATATTCAATTACCCCAAAATTATAATTAATATCAAAATAATCCAATTGAGGATCCAGGGTATTACATTCCCCCCTCCTTATAAAAATTTTTATCCTCAAAATTTATATACTTTAATCCTTAAACAGATAGGAGAACATCTCCCGAATTTTATCTTCACACTCCCAAGTTGCCTCCTCAACCGAATGATATTGCCAAAGCACTTTGATTAGTGAAATTGACTTATTCCTCAATGCCTAATCCTTCCAATTTAAAATCTAAATGAAAACCTCAATATAAGATAAATTCTCATCAATCACCAATGGCTCAAATTCAATCATATGAGAAGGATCATGCACATATTTTTCTCAATATCAAAACATGAAACACATCGTAACAACCTGTCAAATTCGGAGGCAAAGCCAACTTACAAGCCACCTCCCTGAACCGCTCTAAAATTTTTAAAAGTCTGATGAACATCAATTTCAACTTACCCTTAATTTCAAACCACAAAATCCCCTTCCTTGGAGATACATTTAAAAACACATTGTCACCCACATCAAACTCCAAACAAAATCTCCTCCTATCAGCGTAGATCTTCTAGCAACTACAAACCTCAATCAACTGATCTCTAATAAATTTGATATTCTCAGAAGTATCTTGAATAATATCAGGACCCAACAATCTATGACCTCCAATCTTTTCCCAATCAATGAGAAACTTGCATCTCCACCCATACAAAGCCTCAAAAGGAGTATTCCTGTACTTAACAGGTAACTACTATTATATATGAACTCAGTAAGTAGCAAATATCTATCCCAAGAGCCTCTCATCTCCAAAACCGATGCCTTCAATATATCTTTCAAAATCTGAACAGTCCTTTCAGATCAATCATCTATCTGCGGATAAAACGCCAAATTAAACTAAAGCTTGGCACCAAACTCCTTTTGCAAACTCTCTCAAAACTTCAACAAAAACCTTAAATCTCGGTCAAACACAATAAAAAATGAAATATTATACAGCTTTATGATTTCATTGATATACAAATGAGCCAACTTATCACTCAAATATGTCATCCGAATCGATAGAAAATAAACAGATTTTATCAATCTGTTCACAATTACCCAAATAGCGTCCATATTCTTCGCCTTCCCAGGTAACCCCGCAACAAAATCCATCGTTATGTGCTCCAACTTCCAATTGAGAATCGACAAAAGATGCAAAACCATAGAGGTTGAAATGCTCTGGCTTCACCTTCTGACACACGATGCACCTGGACACATAAGCCGCAATCTCACGCTTCATATTCTACCACTAGAAAGTCTTCCTCATATCTTGATATATTTTATTTATGTTCGGATAAATTGTATACATTAATCTGTGAGCTTCATTCATAATTTGTTCCTTTAACTTCTCAACATTTGTCATACAAATTTGATCCCAAAAATAAAGAATCCCATCAAATCGAATATGAAAATCTATCTACGACTCACTGTCTAAATCTCCCGTAATCTCCATCAGATATAGGTCGCCCATTTGATTCTCCTTAATCTTTTTTAAAATTTTCTGCTGAACCTCGAGGTATGATAACATCATCCATGATCCCTGGGAATGCAACTGGATCGTGCAACTCTTCATTCCATCCAGTATCTCCCATTATTTGATCATCAAATAAGCCATTAAACCCGAAGACTTCCTACTCAAAGCGTCAGCAGCGGCATTAGCCTTCCCCAACTGATACTAAATTTCATAATCATAATGTTTTAACAAATCCATCTGCCTCCGCTACTGCGTGTTCAACTCCTTTTATAAAAATAGATACTTTAAATTCTTATGATCAGAATAAATTATATATTTCTTCCTATACAGATAATATCTTTAAATTTTCAAAGCAAAGATTACAGTTACTAACTCCAAATCATGGGTGGGATAATTCTTCTTGTAAACCTTCAATTGCTTGGACCTATAAGTGACCACCTAGCCACATTGCATCAAGACACATCTCAGACCTATTTTGGAAGCATCACAATACACAACAAATCCACCTAATCCAGTAGGGATCGACAAAATAGGCACTAATGTCAATCTCCTCTCCATCTCTTAAAAACTCAATGAACACCATCTTCTTCTACGTCAAACGAGTCAAATGTGCCGCAATCCTTGAAAAATTTTTAACAAACTACTTATAATACCCAACCAAATCTAAGAAACTCTGCACCTCAATGACATTCTTACGTCTCTCCCAATTTGTCACTGCTTCAACCTTCTTCAGATCTACCAATATACTGCCATTCAAAATGATATGACCCACAAATTTCACCTCCTCCAACCAGAATTTGAACTTCCTCAACTTAGCAAACAGTTGCTTTCTCTCTCAAAATTGTAGTGCCGTCCTCAAATGGACTTTGTACTCCTCAATGCTCATCGAATAAATTAGGATGTCAACAATGAAAACCACCACAAATTGATTAAGATATAGCTGGAAGACCTAATTCCTCAAATTCATAAATGATGCCGGCATATTTGTTAATCCAAAAGGTATCACCAAAAACTCGTAATGGCCATATCGCGTCCTAAAAGCCGTCTTGAGAATATCTTTGGCTTAATCCTCAACTTGTAGTATCCTAAATGTAGATCAATTTTTAAGAAAACTCAAGCTCCTTGTAGCTGATCAAATAAATTTTTAATCCTCAGGAGGGGATACTAGTTCTTAATCGTAATCTTATTCAACTCTCGATAATGCACGCACAACCTAATTGATCTATCTTTCTTCTTCACAAATAGTACAAGAGTACCCTATGGTGAAACACTAGGTTGAATAAATCCTTTCTCCAATAGATCTACAGCTGTTGCATTAATTCCTTTAGCTCAGACGAAGCCATTTCATATGGAGCCCTCAAAATCGATGCAAATCCCGACACAATATCAATGGCAAATTTGATCTCCCGATCTAGAGGCAATCTAGGGAAATGCTCTAGAAAAACATCCTCAAACTCGTGGACAATCGAAATGTCCTCAATGGTGACAGAATGACTCTCAGATGTGAACATACAGGCCAGATAAGCTTGGCATTCATCTCTCATAAAATGACTTGTGTTCAATGCTAAAATCAACCCCCAACCCTCCTTGCTAATTCTTCTTTCAAACTCGAAGGACTCATATTGTGAAATACAAAATAGAACTATCTTATTGAAACAATTTACGATAACGTGATAATACGCCAGCCAATCAATTCCTAAAATCACAACAAAGTCGAGTATATCAAATAGAATCAGATCCTCTATCAACTCATAGCAACAGACCCAAACCAGACAATGAGAGTACATAATCTCAGCCAATAGTGACTTACACAAAGGGGTAGACACTATCAACGCACAATCCATATATTGGAGAGGCATACACAGATCACACATAAACTTCGGGGACACAAAAGAGTGTGTAACGCTGGGATAAACCAAAACATGTGTCAAGGAATTAAAGATCTGTAAATTACCTTTCACAACTGAGGGGTCGACTCTAGCATCACGGGTTGTGCCTGCAAATGCCCTGCTAGGAGCTGCCGACCGCCTCTTCGGACACCCTTGCATCGGAGATTAACAATCCATTGCAGGATGGCCCACCTGACCACACTTGTAACAGGCCCCACTCTGATGGAAACAAGTTTGTCTCGAGTGATTCTTTTCACAAAACTCATAGGAAGACCTTGCGAATTGGAACTTCAAAGGATATCTTGACTTAACTTTCCTTTATCTTAACCTCGAGACATCAAACGAAATATCCAATGAAAGACTGTACCCTTTTAGCTTTAGCTTCAATACTCTGATTTTTTCTGAAAATATTTTTTCGAAAATTGCTCGTACTCGATCAACAAGGCCCCAATCCAACACCTCACTATAAGTCCGCAATGGGAGTGCACCATTGCTTTCGGATTGAATCTTACAACCCTTGCAAAATTTTTTGAGCTCTCAGGGACTCATCTACGACCAAATAGGGAATAAACCAAGAAAGCGTTGAAAACCACATGTCATACTCAGCTATCGTCCTGCTCCCTTGCCACAGCTTATTGAATTCAGCTCCCTTAATATGCTAGATGCTTGATGGAAATAACTTCTCTAGGAATGCCTCCTAAAAGACATCCCAAATTATCTCCTTATTATTCTGGCCCAAGAAATGGGACTAGGAGTCCCACCATCTAATAGTCGCACCGTCCAACTTGTATGCGGTGAACCTCACTTTGTCTTCCTTGGGGCAATCAATAACCTTAAACACTCTTTCTACCTTCTTCAGCTACTTTTCTGTTTTAATCAGGTCGGACTCTCCCAAAACCATTAGAACGTGCTCACCTTTGAACCAATCGAAGGGTGTCCGACCTTGACCTACTCGACCATCCTCAAAATAGTCATATCCTAATTCCACCGTTAGATGATCCTATCTACTACGTCACTCGTGCAACTCATCATAGCAACATAATTTCCTTCACGACTTGAGGGCAATCTCCTACCCCTAATATCATCCCGACTTGTGACTCGTCTTCTACTCCTAACATCTTCTCGACTTTAGACTGACCTTCTGCTCCTAATCTCTTGTTCCTGACTGTAAAACGATCTCCTACTCCTAAAATCTCTATGATCTGTCATAATATTCACATAACATATAAAAGCTTTAATCAACAACCTTCCCAAAAGCAACCCAAAATCGTCCAAAGATACTTTTCGTTATGTCCCTCAATGATTCTATTTCTATCATGAATTTGGACCAAGTCGGTCAACTTAATAAATAATTAAAATCCAAACAATATATAAATAACAAATCCTAAACCCAAGCATGACAAACCAACATATATGGGACCCAAATATAATTCTCACAGAACCTCATCAAACAACTGTTTAGACAATATAAATATGACTTACTCCAAACAGTTGTAAGAGAAGTAACCAAATGACAATAACTACTCATTTACATAAACAACATATTTGGTAAATCAGAATATTACATTTCAAAGCCCTACACTAGGCTGATTCTTAATAATCAAAACATAATCCAATTCAAAAGAACCAAAATATAACCAATGCTATCTATCTAAATAGATACAATATTTATCCAAAAATACGATGCCACACCGAATCTCAACCAACTCCTGCTCAATATATCCAAGCCATCTACTCTGAAGGGATAAAGTAGAAAAATAAGAGTTTAAAATTCAGTAAGTATTATCATATACATATATAAGACAATACACAAAAATTATAGGGAGGGTAACGCCACATAACAAATTATATAAAATAAATCACCAAGTCCGTATCTCATACGCATATCTACTGGCGACATTTTAGGCCTACAACAATCGGCCATGTCTGGTAATATTTTAAACTTACAACTCTTTACCATCTTATATCATCGGATTTTGAGTATATTTTAGGTTTATAACTCTTAACTTGGATATATTTTATATCATCAACTCTCGACTATCTCATATCATTAAATCTCAGCTACATTTTAGGCCTACAGCTCTCAACCAAATTATATTTTAGGCCTACAACTCTCAACAATTTCATATCATCGGATCCCGACTACATTTTAGGCTTGCAGCTCTCAGTCATCTCATATCATCGGCTCTCAACCTGACTATATTTTAGACCTGTAACTTTTGACCGTCTTTTGATTATTATCGTTGCATTACATATTGACCCACCAGGACCTTAGGCAACTAAGGTCCAACACACACATTGACTAACTACGGCCTTAGACCACCATGTTCCCACAAAGTAACGACCACATCCCTGGCACATACATGAGAAGACGCACAGCCAATACTCATACTCATTTTCATACAAATACACATATATAAAAATATACGGTATGCGATATTTATCCATCTTTTAAAAAGTAATAAAACCTTTAAATATTAGCAGAAATAAAAAAAATCCTCAATCAACAAGTAAAAATGTTGTGTATGCTCAGAGAAAATATGTGGGATAAATAAAAATAGTATGCACGAAGTTAAACCTCTATAACGAACACAAAACATATCGAATACTGAAATAAATTTAGGATATGGTTAGAAAATACTTTCCTCGACCTTATACCAAGCTAATCTGATAAAAGGATACTCTGAGGTATCCAAACTCTGCTTCCTCTCTCTTCCTCCCACACTCTCTCCTCTCTGCCTCTACAGCGGGCAAATGACACGCACAGTGTGCATGCTATCTTATATAAAAAATTCGGTACTCGAGCGTGCATCATGTGTGCTTTGGGCAGGGGCTCTCGGGCCCCTCAGGCAACCCAACGCTAGAGCGCGTCTCAGGCGTGCCACTGGTGCAGGCTCTCAGGTAACCCGATGCTCAAGCGTGCTTTGAGCGTGTATCAAGCGCCATTCTGTTGAGTCAAAAATCTTTCAAAATTTCATAATATATAATTATTTTAATATACATCTAATTAACCTAAAATTATAATTAATATCAAAATAATCTAATTATGGATCTAAGATGTTACATAACTTCTTCTCATGATTGACAATAATAATCTGCCTATTTAAATTTATGTAGCTTGGATTTGCAGAAAAAGTATAACATATTTTTGTTGAATTAGTTATATTTGACCGAGGGGATGATGTGGAAAATCTTATAGTGACATAGTAAGAATTGATTTAACAGATAATTGTATTATCGAGTAAACGATATTATGGTAACCGCCGTCTGAGTATATTTACTCTATTGTCTGTGTGATCCTTACGAATGATATATGGTAACTGCCGTCTGAGAATATTTATTAGGATGTCATTGTAATTCTAGGACGATCTGCAATAATGGGTTTATATTCCTTGTACATTTACTAAGCTATGAGGGCAATCATGGGATTAAATTGTCGTAACCATTGCTTGAATATATGCACTCAGCTATCACGACGTCAATTGATTCGAGGTTGCGCCTATCAAAGGAAGCCATTAAGTAGCCCTAATTGTCTATTTATTGCTAGATGGTATCCCGTCATGCTCCCTGGGTTGACCGTGGTGCCAATTAGATCTTAGACTAAGGGAGCGTTCTACTAGGCTTTCGTTTCTTGACCTTTCTTCCTTTAGTCGGCTGAGTTTTAAGGTTTGCTTATAGATCACCATACCCATCAAGTGTGTAGACTTATAACAAAAGAGAAGTATACAAAAATAATTTTATAAACATTAAGAGTATGAGAAAATGAATTTTATTCTGCTTGTATGAATTACTAGGTTACTTTATTTTGAATAAGAAATGTTATATAATGTACTCATTTTTGACAAATTTGAATATTTTTAGATTTATGTGTAATGTTTCTGGCGTACCCGCATATAGATATTATCCGCTTTAACCTGGAAGAATTTCGCGGCGTCTCCAGCCTACAGGCCGAGGCCTGGGAGAACTTTACGGCGTCCCCAACCTACAGGTCTTACGGTTTTGTTCCTGACAGACGGAGTCTACCGCCCCCAAAATGCGTTTACAAGGGGGGAGGTGTCCACGCCTTATAAGGACGCTTCGTTCCCCTCCCCCAATCCAATATGAGACACTACAATCCACCCCTTTGGAGGCTCAGCGTCCTTACTGGCACACTGAACCGGGTCCCGACTCTAATACCATTTGTAACGTCTCCGGCGCACCCGCATGTAGTATTATCCACTTTGACTTGGGAGAACTTTGCGGCGTCCCTAGCCTACAGGTTGAGGCCTGGGAGAACTTCACGGCGTCCCCAATCTACAGGCCTTACAATTTTATTCCTGACAAACGGAGTCTACCGCCCCCAAAACGCGTCTACAAGGGGGGTGTCCACACCCTTATAAGAACGCTTCGTTCCCCTCCCCCAATCCAATGTGGGACACTACATTATGTCTCATATTTTTTTTCTTAATTTGAAATAAATTCTCACATAAAACTCTCCAAATTATGTTTGCCTTATTTTTTGTCTTTTATTCACCTTTAGAGAGTAAAGTTCAACAACGTCTATCCAAACACACAAAATAAAATTGTGAGGAAAACAAAATATAGGAAAACAAGATTATTTTGGACCAAAGAAATTGTAAGAAAAAAAAAAACAGAAGGCAAACATAGTGAGGAAAAGATAAATAAATAAATAAATAAATAAAATATTTTATTGTCTAAGTGTTATTAAAATTCACATTCAAAATAAAATAATTTTTTAAAAAATATTTACATTAGGGCTAAAATCATTTACGACAGTCAATCAAATATTGTAGTATTTTTATATGTTAAAAACATCACCCATTAACTTTATAAAATGTGGAAAATTAAAAATGAAAACGAAAAAACAAAACAAGTACAAAAATAATTATCGTTGAATTTTCGTCGCTGCTTAGCACCACGCATTTCCCCATGAGAAGTTACTTTCACGTGTAGGCGAAGCTGCTATTAAGGCCGTTGAGGAGATCAATCCCGTCGATGCACGCCACCCAAGATATTCAATTATGAGAGCTTAGTATAACAAGAAATCATTAACCCTTTTGCCCTATTTCACGAATAATAATATCAAATGACACGTAAATAACATATATGAATTCATGGTTATATTCTTTCATGAGAAAATTAGAATCAATTTTTTTTCTTTTTATTTCTCTCTTTCTTAGTAACAGTTGCAAAGATGTCATAGTTAAAGAGCAACTTCATTTCTCTTAACTTAATGGTAAAGCAATAATGTAATACTTAGATCTTCATTTGATTTATTTATTATTTGGGTTAATTTGATATGTTAAAATTAAATATATTTGATAAAATTTTGACAGATATTTAGAGTTACAGGCTAGCACTTGAAGCGCACCTTAGTTTTGGTTGCCAAAGGCCAGCACCAGAGGTGTACTTGAGGCCGCGCTCAGGCGACGAAAGCTGTGGGTTGGCACTCAAGGCGTGGTTTAAGTGGCACTCGAGTGCCATTTGGAGTATAAAAAGGGAAGCAGCAACCCTTTTTGGCCATTCGTGTAAGACCTAAGTCCTTAATTTATGATAATCATTAGTAATTAAACTAATATAATTAAAATATAAATCAAAAGATATAAAAAATTGGGTCAAAAAATAAAATTTGAGCGAATAACTCATACCTAATTCAGCCCTAACGCAGGCTTAAGGTGTGCCCAAGGCGTCAAAAGTAGAATGCCCGAGCTCGATGCATGCTTGAAAAGGGGGTTGAGCTCCCTTTTTTGTAAGGCCACACTTGATGTATGCCCAAGCTATGCTCTGGCGTGACAATTTTGTAGCGTTGCGCCTGACAAACGTTTAAGTGGTGCTCGAGCGCCACTTTACATGTATATAGCTGTAGCACGCTATTTTTCGTCGTTTTTTAAGAAATTTTGAGAGAGAGAAAGGTAGGCAATGAGAAGAAAGATAAGGATAAGACACTCCAGATTAAGTGCATCTAAGCTAGATTTTGGTGTGAATCAAGTCAAGGCAAGTATATTTCGAGCTTTTTCTTCTCTTGTTATTCTGTTGCTGATTTCTTGACCATTCCTTGTTTTGATATTTATGCATGTCTTGATTTTCAAAGCTATGGTGTTGTTATGTGCATGCATGTCAATTTTTCCTTCCATTTGTTAAGAAATTTCACGAAACCTATGTCTAAGTTCATGGATGATGTGTAAATAAGACGATTTCAACAATTTAAATTCTAAAATTTTGATAATATGCTCCTACATGTTTAATTTCGCGAATAACCTTATTGCATGTTTAAATAATTGTTGAAGATATGTTTTTATATTCTAAAAATTCATATAGTGAGCTAAATTTTCAGATTTTCTTCATGCATGTGCTAGATTCAAGATTTAGTGGTTTTATATGTAATAAATTTCATATTTCTTGCTATTATATATTGTAAATTTAAAATATGTATGGTTCCATGTCACAAATTTCACCAAGTAACCCTCCATATTAAGATAAAACCATTGTATACTAATTTTCTTATATTATTGTTGAACTTTTTGAAATTGATATTAAAATTTGCATTCCATACTTAAAATCTGTCATGGCTAAGTTTTGGCAAATATAAGTATTAATTTATAAAATTTTGAAAAAAAATACTATAATTATGTTTAGGAACTATGAGCATTTTCTCCCGGAATAAGAAAATTATAAAATATAAAAAAAGTATAGAATTTTTCTAAGAATAAGTATAGAACCATGGTTATATTTTAACGAATAGTATATTATAACATGTCTTACTATATTATAATAGTATATCGATATTTGAAACTATATAACTGCGAGTTAAAAGGTAGCGTGCGGTAAAATGTCATGCATGTTTAAAGAAAATATGTTGGCTAAATAAAAATAGTATGCACGAAGTTAAACCTTCATAATGAACATAAAACATATCAAAACTGAAATAAACTAAGGATAGGGTTAGAAGATATTTATTTCAACTATATACTAAATAGATCTGAAAAAATGATATTGTAAGGAGTCTGAACTCCGCTTCCACTCTCTTCCTCCTGCGCTCTCTCTCTCCTCTTGGCCTCTACTATACACAAATAACTTGCATAGTACACACACCCTCTTATATGACAAAACAGCTCTTGAGTGTTCCTCATGCGTGCTTTTAGCACGGGCTCTTAGGCAACACGGTGCTCAAAAACACCATAGGCATGCCTTGGGTGCGAGCTATCGGGTAACCTAGCACTCGATCGTTCCTCATGAATGCATTAGGCGCCACGCTATTAAGCCAAAAATCCTTCAAATTTTCATAGTATATAATTATTTCAAAATATATTCAATTAATCCAAAATTATAATTAATATCAAAATAATCCAATTGAGGATTCATGGTGTTACATTCTCCCCTTCTTATAAAAATTTTTATTCTCAAGATTTACATACCTCAATCTTCAAATAGATAGGGGAACATCTCCCAGACTTTATCTTTACGCTCCCAAGTCGCCTCCTCAACCGAATGATATTGCTAAAGCACTTTGACTAGCGGAATCGACTTATTCTCCAATACCTGATCCTTCCAATCTAAAATCCGAATGGGAACCTCAAGTTAAGATAAATTCTCTTCAATCACCAATCGCTCAAATTCAATCACATGAGAAGGATCATGCAAATATTTTCTCAACATTGAAACATGAAACACATTGTGACAACCTACCTAATTCGGAGACAAAGCCAACTTACAAGCCACTTCCCCGATCTGCTCTAAAATATGTAAAGTTCCAATGAACATGAATTTCAAATTACCCTTAATTCCAAACCTCAAAATCCCCTTCCTCGGAGAAATATTTAAAAACACATGGTCACTTACATCACACTCCAAATTATATCTCCTCCTATCAGCGTAGCTCTTCTAGCGACTTTAAATCTCAATCAACCGATCTCTAATAATTCTGATCTTCTTTGAAGTATCTTAAATAATATTAGCACCCAACAATCTATGACCTCCAATCTCTTCCTAATTAATGAGAGACTTGCATCTCTACTCATACAAAGCCTCAAAAGGAGTATTTCTATAATTGACTGATAATTGTTATTATATGCCAACTCAATAAGTAGTAAATATCTATCCCAATAGTCTCTCATCTCCAAAACCGATGCCCTCAACATATCTTTCAAAATCTGAATAATCCTTTCAAATTGACTATCTATTTGCAGATGAAATGCCAAATTGAACTAAAGCTTGGTACCAAACCCCTTATGCAAATTGTCCCAAAACTTTGATAAAAACTCGGATCTTGATCAGACACAATCGAAAATAAAATATTATACAATTTTATGATCTCATTGATATACAAACAAACTAATTTATCACTCAAATATGTCATCTGAATCGATAAGAAATAAGCAGATTTTATCAATCTGTCCATAATCACCAAATATCGTCCATATTCTTCGCTATCCTAGACAACCCCAAAACAAAATCCATCGTTATTTGCTCCAACTTCCAATTGAGAATCAACAAATGATGCAAGAACCCTAGAGGCCGAAATGCTCTGGCTTCACCTACTAACACACGATGCACCTGGACACATAAGTCGTAACCTCACGCTTCATATTCTGCCATCAGAAAGTCTTTCTTATGTCCTAATATATTTTATTTATGGTAGGATGAATTGTATACATCGATCTGTGAGCTTCATTCATAATTTGTTCATTTAACTCCTCAACATTTGGCACACAAATTTGATCCCAAAAATAAAGAATCTCATCAAATCGAATACAAAAATCTATATGTGACTCACTGTCTAAATCTCTCGTCATTTTCATCAAATACGGGTTGCCCATCTGATTCTCCTTAATCTTTTTTAAAATCTCCGGTTAAACTTGGAGGTATGATAGCATTATCCACGATCCCTAGGAGTGCAAGCGAATCGTGCAACTATTTATTTCACCCAGTATCTCACATTCTTTTATCATCAAATAAACCATTAAACTCGAAGACTTCCTACTCAAAGCGTCAGTAGCGACATTAGCCTTCCCTAACTGATATTAGATTTCACAATCATAATGTTTCAACAAATTCATCCACCTCCACTATTACGTATCAATTCCTTCTATAAAAATAGATACTTCAAACTCTTATGATTGGAATAAATCATATATTTCCTCCCATACAGATAATATCTCTAAATTTTAAAAGTAAAGATCACAGTTGCTAACTTCAAATCATGGATGGCGTAATTCTTCTCACAAACCTTCAATTACCTGGACCTATAAGTGACCACCTGACCACATTGCATCAAGACACATCCTAAACCTATTTTGGAGGTATCACAATACACAACAAATCCATCTGATCTAATAGGGATTGACAAAATAGGCACTAACGTCAATCTCCTTTTCATCTCTTGAAAACTCTCACCACAACCATCATCCCAAATGAACACCAACTTCTTCTACGTCAAATGGGTCAAATGCACCGCAATCCTTGAAAACTTTTTAACAAGCCACTTGTAATACCAAGCCAAATCTAAGAAACTCTACACCTCAGTGACATTCTTCGGTCTCTCCCAATTTGTCACTACTTCAATCTTCCTCAGATCTACCAATATACTGCCATTCAAAATGATATGACCCAAAAATGTCACCTCCTCAAACCAGAATTTGCACTTCCTCAACTTAGCAAATAGTTGTTTCTCTTTCAAAAATTGTAGTGCCATCCTCAAACGGACCTTGTACTCCTCAATGCTCATCGAATAAATCAGGACATTATTAATAAAAACCACCACAAATTGATTAAGATACGGCTAGAAGATCCGATTTATCAGATTCGTAAATGATGCCTGCATATTTGTTAATCCAAAAAGTATCATCAAAAACTTGTAATGACCATATCGCGTCCTAAAAACTATCTTGTGAATATCTTCCCGCTTAAATCTCAACTAGTAGTATCCTGAACGCAAATCAATCTATAGGAAAACTTGATCACCTCGTAGTTGATCAAACAAATTTTCAATCCTCGGGAGGGGATACTAATTCTTAATCGTAATCTTATTCAACCCCGATAATCCACGCATAACCTAATTGGTCCTTCTTCTTCACAAATAGTATAAGGTACCTCATGGTGAAACACTAGGTTGAATAAATCCTTTCTCAAATAGATCCTATAACTGTTGCATTAATTCCTTTAGCTCTGACGGAGCCATCCCATATGGAGCCCTCAAAATTGATGCAGATCCTGACACAATATCAATGGCAAATTTGATCTCTTGAACCAGAAGCAATCCAGTTAAATCCTCTAGAAAACATCCTTAAACTCATGGATGATCGGAATATCCTTAATGGCCACAGAATGACTCTCAAATGTGACCATATAAACCAGATAAGCTCAGCATTCATCTCTCATCAAATGACTTTTGTTCAATGCTAAAATCAACCCTGAACCCTCCTTACTAATTCTTCCTTAAAACTCAAAGGGCTCATATCTCGAAATACAAAATAGAATTATCTTATTGAAACAATCCACGATAACATGACAACACGCCAGTCAATCCATTCGTAAAATCACATCAAAGTCGAGCATATTAAGTAGAATTAAATCTGCTATCAACTCATAGTAACAGGCCCAAACTAGAGAATGAGAGTACATAATCTCAGCCAATAGTGACTTACCCAAAGGGGTAAACACTATCAACGCACAATCCATATATTTGAGAGGCACACACAGATTACATATAAACTTCGGGAACATAAATGAGTGTGTAGCCCTATGATAAACCAAAACATGTGCGATGGAATTAAAGATCTGCAAATTACCTTTCACAGCTGAGAGATCAGCTCTGGCATTATGAGTTGTGGCTGCAAATGCTTTGCCAGGAGCTGTTGAACACCTTTCCGGATGCCTCGCAACGGAGGCTAACAATCCATTACATGATGGCCTGCCTGACCACACCTGTAACAGGCGCCTCTCTGATGGAAACAAGTTTGTCCCGTGTGATTCTTTTCATGAAACTCATTGGCAGACCTCATGAATTGGAACTTCAGAAGAGTAGATTTTGTTTCGTCTGAATTTCCTTTATCTTAACCTTGAGATATCAAACGAAATATTCAATGAGAGACTCTACCCATTGAGCTCTAGCCTCGATACTCTGATTTCTTCTGGAAACGTTTCTCTGAAAATTGCTCCAACTCGATTAACAAGGCCCAACCCAACACGTCACTATGAGTCCACAATGGGAGTGGCACCATTGCTTTTGGTTTGAATCTTACAACCCTTGCAAAAATTTTTGAGCTCTCAAGAACTCATCTGTGACCAAATAGGGAGTGAACCAAGATAGCTCTAAAAATTGCGTGTCATACTCAGCTACTGTCCTGCTCCCTTGCCACAACTTACCGTACTCAACTTCCTTAATCTCCATGATGCTTGATGGAAATAACTTCTCTAAGAATGCCTCCCAGAAGACATTTCAAACTATGTCCTCATTTTCTTGACCCAAGATATGGGACTAGGAGTCCCACCACCTAATAGTCGAACCATCCAACTTGTATGGGGTGAACCTCACTTTGTCTTCCTTGGAGCAATCAATAACCTCGAACACTCTTTCTACCTTCTTAAACTAGTTTTCTATTTTAATCAGGTCGGACTCCCCTACAACCTTTGGAATGTGCTCACCTTTGAACCGATCGAAGGGTGTCCGGCCTTGATTTGCTCGGCCATCCTCCTCAAATTAGTCGTATCCTAATCCTATCGTTGGATGATCCTATCCACCACATTGCTCATGCGACCCATCATAGCCACATAATTGCTTTCACAAGTTGAGGGCAATCTCCTACCCCTAATATCATCCCAACTTGCGACTGATCTTCTGCTCCTAACATCTTCCCAACTTGAGACTGACCTTCTACTCCTACTATCGTCTTTCTGACTGTAGAACAATTTCCTGCTCCTAAAATCTCTATGACCTATCATAATATTTGCCTATCATATAAATAATTTAATCAACAACCTTCCCAAAAGTGACCCAAAATCGTCCCAAAATACTTTCCGTTACATCACTCTTTGATACCATTTCTATCATGAATCTGGACCAAGCCGGTCAACTTAATAAATAATTAAAATTCAAATAATAGATAAATAACAAATTCTAAACCCAGGTGTGACAAACCAACATATATGGGACTCAAACATAATCCTCTCAGGATATCATCAGATGGCCATCCAGACAATATAAATATGATTTGTTCCAAATGGTTGTAAGGGAAGAAACCAAATGACAACAACTACTCATTTACATAAACAACATATTTGATAATTAAAAATATTACATTCCAAAGCCCTACATTCGGCCGATTCTTAATGACCAAAACATAATTCAATCCAAAAGAACCAAAATATAATCAACACCATCTTTCTAAATAGATACAATACTTGAAAGAAAATACAGTGCCATACTGAATCTCGACCACTATGTCCAAGCCCTCTACTCTGAAGGGATAAAGTAGAAAATATGAGTTTAAAGTTCAGTAAGTACTATCGTATACATATATAAGATAACACATAAAAATTAGAGGGAGGGTGACGTCACATAACAAATCATATAAGATAAATTACGGGGTCCGTATCTCTTATGCATAACCACCTGCGACATTTTAGGCCTACAACTATCGGCCATATCCAGTTATATTTTAAACCTACAACTCTTTGCCATTATATATTATTGGATTCCAACTATATTTTAGATCTGAACTCTTAACTCGGTTATATTTTATGCCATCAACTTTCAACCATCTCATATCATCAAATCTTGGCTTCATTTTCGGCTTGCAACTCTCAACCCACTACATTTTAGACCTGCAACTCTCAATAATTTTATATCATCGGATCCTAACTATATTTTAGTTTTGTAGCTCACGACTATCTTTTCATTATTATCGTTGGATCATATATCGACCCACAAGGACCTTAGACAACTAAGGTCCAAAACACATATCGAATCACTAGGGCCTTAGACCACCATGTTCTCACGAAGTAACAACCACATCCCTAACACATACATGAAAAGACACAGCCCATACTTATACTCATTTTCATACAAATACACGTATATAAAAATATACAATATCCGATATTTATCCATTTTTTAGAAAGTACTAAAACCTTCAAATATTAGCAGAAATAAAAAAAATTCTCAATCAATTGGTAAAAATGTCGTGTATGATCAAAGAAAATATGTGGGATAAATAAAAATAGTATGCACGAAGTTAAACCTCTATAACGAATACAAAACATATCAAATACTAAAATACACTAACAATGGGGTTAGATAATACTTTTCTCGACCTTATACCAAACTGATCTAACAAAATGATACTATGAGGCATCCAAACTCCGCTTCCTCTCTCTTCCTCCTGCTCTCTCTCTCTCTCCTCTTTGCCTCTATTGCGGGCAAATGACACGCATAGTGTGCATGTCATCTTATATAAAAATATCAGTACTCCAGCGTGCCTCAGGCGGGTGTCAGGCCGAGGCTCTCAGGCAGCGCGACACTAGAGCTCGCCTTAGGCGTGCCTCGGGTATAGGCTCTCAAGTAACCCGATGCTCAAGCGTTCCTCGAGCGTGTATCAGGCACCACGCTATTGAGCCAAAATTTTTTTAAAATTTTACAATATATAATTACTTTGAAATACATTTAATGAATTCAAAATCATAATTAATATTAAAATAATTTAAATAAAAATTCAAGATGTTACATAGCCTCTTCTCATGAATGAGAATAATAATCTGACTATTTAAATTTATAAAGCTTGGGTTTGTTGAAAAAGTATAACGTGTTTTTGTTGAACACTTTAAACTTTAAAGAAGGATTCGGAGTAGATCTAGTAAAAAGCGACTTCAATTTGGAAAAATGCTAATTTTAGATGAAAATTCACTATGTTGTGCCAAACCATACATGACCTAATCACTTGGGCAAAAAATCATTGTCATATCCATTCATAATTTGGACCAAGGCTGTTTATGTTAGTTCATTTATATCTTAATATTTTTAAGAACTGTATTTAAAAATTCATATTTGTCGTAAACAAAAACCTAATAATATAAAATATTTTAAAAATTATAATATTTAAATTAAAATATTATCTAAATATGCATTAAAATGAAAAATATTGACCTAACAATTATTAACTACACAAAAATAAATATACTAAAAGGATTTTTTTTAAAAAAATGATAATTGCTTAAAATTTAAAAAATAAGATATCTATAAAAAATTTATAATTTAAGCTAGACTGGTCAATTTATGCTAGTGACCATGCCTCGCTAAAAGAATAATCGGGTATAATTTTTTGATCATATACATTCACAATACTAATATATATTGATCAAATTTTTTAAAGTTTTAAATTGAATAAATCTAACTAGTCGGGTCATTGGATTTTAGTCAAGTCTAATTTGGAGTGCTTTCCCTCAAATTGATGTATTTGACGGTCTTTAATGTGATTAGGAATCTAAAATAATTGTTGCTGGCATGATTATCTATTTTAAATTGTCAGTTTGTTTTTTTCACTGACATAGAATTGTACTATCATTAAGTCATTCATGCCATCTAGCCATGCCATGGTCCCCACTGATCCTTGAGTTGGACCATCATTCATATATTTTTTAAAATTTATTTATTTATTTATTATGATACAGATATTTTAACTCATCTGTCATTCAGATTCCAATATCATTTATGGATATCAACAATTATAAATATTTGTCTTTACAAATCAAATACGATCATAAATTGTTCTATTGAATTTTCAAAGCGTGGAAAATCTCCCCCTTCATATTTGAAATCTTGATAAATGGATAAAACTTCATTATTGCCGAGCTTCCTTCCTGTTTTTTTTTTTTTTTTCAAAAATTGTTGTTCATAGGGTTGGAAATTTTGATCAGCCGCCAGACGGTCAATTGTCAGTTGGAAATTTTGCTTCTCAAAAAGAAAAGCAATGGTGAGGATTGTTAGGCAAAAATGTCAAAAAAAAAGAAAAAAGAAAAGAAAATACCAACTCTAATGTTGAAGATGGCTCCAAGAAATGAAAAGAGGGCAAGTTCTGAGAGAGAAATATCAATGCATACATTTTTTTCAACGTTACCAAATTGTGGTAAGAGATTGCTAATGTTTTCAACATTACCAAATTGTGGTAAGAGATTTTGCTAATTTTTTGAACATTAGCAATTGTAGTGCATCTCAGCAACATGGCCAAAGAAAATTGGATGATTCTCAACTGTTCTTGTGAAATCTCAATTGGGTGATTCTACGAGTAGGGTCTATATCAAGCCAATTATCTTTATTTGATTGGGAAACCTTTTATTTATTTATTTTTATCTAAAATTTCTTTTTAAAAGTAGATCACATATAAAAAAATCTTTTTCATAAAACTGTAACAACTTAACAAGACCTGAGTATATGAAAAAAGATTTTTTTTCATAAAAAAATCTCTCAGGTAACCCAACGGTCGAGCGTGCTTTGAGCGTGTATCAAGCGCTTTGCTGTTGAATCAAAAATCTTTCAAATTTTCATAATTTATAATTATTTTAAAATACATCTAATTAATCTAAAATCATAATTAATATCAAAATAATTCAATTAGGGATCTAATATGTTACATAACTTTCTCTCATGAATGACAATAATAATCTGCCTATTTAAATTTACATAGCTTGGATTTACAGAAAAAGTATAACATATTTTTGTTGAATACTTTAACTTTTAAAGAAGGGTTCGGAGTAGATCAAGTAAAAAGCGAGTTCGAATTGGACAAATGCTAGTTTTAGATGAAAATTCACTATGTTGGGCCAAAGCATACATGACCCAGTCACTTGGGCTTGAAATCATAGCCATATCCACTCATAATTTAGACCAAGGCTGTTCATATCAGTTCATTTATATTTTCATATTTTTAAGTAATTTATCAGAAAAATTATATTAGTGTAAACAAAAACCTAACAATATAAAATATTTTAGAAATTATAATATTTAAATTAAAATATTATCTAAATATGTGTTAAAATGGAGAATATTGACCTAATTAGCCATAAAAAAATAAATATACTAAAAGGATTTTTTTTTAAAAAAAAAATGATAATTGCTTAAATTTTTTAAGAAAAACGATATTAATAAAAAATTTATAATTTAGGCTAGGCTGGTCAATTTATGCAAGTGACCACGTCTCGCTAAAAAAATAATCAAACATAATTTTATGATTATATTCATTCACAATACTTAATATATATTGATCAAATTTTATAAAATTTTAAATTAAATAGATATAATTAGTCAAGTCCTTTGATTTTAGTCAATTCCAATTTAGAGTACTTTCCCTCAAATTTATATACTCAAAGGCCTTTAATGTGATTGGAAATCTAGAGTTATTGTTCAAACATGACTATCTATTTGATTTTCATCACTTAGCTAGCACCTAGTTTATTATACAACTTGTTTCATTACACTGACATGGAATTGTACTATCATTATGCCATTCTTGCCATCCAGCCACGTTATGGTCCCTACCGCTCCTAAAGTTGGACCAATTCTTCGTATATTTTTTTTAAATTTATTTATTTCTTGTGGTGTTGATACTCTGACTCAATTATCATTTAGATCTCATATATCTTTTATGGGTCCCAATGCCTTTTATACAAATCAAATACGATCATAAACTGTCATATTGAATCTTCAAAGTGGAGAAATCTCCTCCCTTCATGATTGAAATCTTGGTAAATGGACAAAACTTCATTATTGCCAAGCTTCCTTCCTTTTTTTAAAAAAAAAAAAAAAGGTTGATCACGGGGTTGAAAAATTTTTGTCAGTTGTCAGACGATCATGGATCAATGAAAAGAAAAGCAACGGTGAGGATTGTTTGGCAAAAAATGTCAAAAAAAAAAAAGAAAAAAGAAAAGAAAATACCCACTCTAATGTTGAAGATGGGCCCAAGAAATGAGAAGAGGGCAAGCTATGAGAGAGAAATATCAATGCATACATTTTTTTATTAAATTTACATAGCTTGGATTTACAGAAAAAGTATAACATATTTTATTTAGATACTTTAACTACCCAAAGAAGGTTCAGGTAGATCAAGTAAAAGCGAGTTCGAATTGGACAAATGCTAGTTTTAGATGAAAATTCACTATGTTAGGCCCAGCATACTAGCCCAGTCACTTGGGCTTGAAATCACATAGCCATATCCACTCATAATTTAGACCAAGGCTATTTCATATCAGTTCATTTATATTTCCTTATTTTAAATGGTATAAAAATTATATTAGTGTAAACAAAAACCTAACAATATAAAATATTTTAGAAATTATAATATTTAAATTAAAATATTATCTAAATATGTGTTAAAATGGAGAATATTGACCTAATTAGCCATAAAAAAATAAATATACTAAAAGGATTTTTTTAAAAAAATGATACTGCTTAAATTTTAAAGAAAAACGATAATTAAAAAAATTTATAATTTAAAGCAGGCTGGTCAATTTATGCAAGTCATCACGTCTCGCTAAAAAAATAATCAAACATAATTTATGATTATATTCATTCACAATACTTAATATATATTGATCAAATTTTATAAAAATTTTAAATTAAATGTATATAATTAGTCAAGTCCTTTGATTTTAGTCAATTCCAATTTAGATACTTTCCCTCAAATTTATACTCAAAGGCCTTTAATGTGATTGGAAATCTAGAGTTATTGTTCAAACATGACTATCTATTTGATTTTTTCATCACTTAGCTAGCACCTAGTTTATTATACAACTTGTTTCATTACACTGACGGGAATGTACTATCATTATGCCATTCTTGCCATCCAGCCACGTTATGGTCCCTACCGCTCCTAAAGTTGGACCAATTCTTCGTATATTTTTTAAATTTATTTATTTCTTGTGGTGTTGATACTCTGACTCAATTATCATTTAGATCTCATATATCTTTTATGGGTCCCAATGCCTATATACAAATCAAAAATTCATAAACTGTCATATTGAATCTTTAAAGTGGGAGAAATCTCCTCATGATTGAAATCTTGGTAAATGGACCAAAACTTCATTATTGCCAAGCTTTTCCTTTTAAAAAAAAAAAAAAAAAAGGTTGATCACGGGCAGAAAAATTTTTGTCAGTTGTCAGACGATCATGGATCAATGAAAAGAAAAGCAGCAGGATATTGTTTGGCAAAATGTCAAAAAAAAAAAGAAAAAAGAAAGAAAATACCCACTCTAATGTTGAGATGGAGCCCAAGAAACAGAAGAGGGCAAGCTGGGGAGAAATGTCAATGCATACATTTTTCAGCATTAAGAAATTGGGTAAGACATTTGGCCTTCTTTAATGTCGCTGAAAGGAAGCATAGAGAAAAAGATCTTATACACGACCGATTACATTTCTAAATTAAAATACCAGATAATTAAATAATATATCTAAAAAAAAATTAGTATACAGAGACAATACCGGCATAGATGGGCAAAGGCATAAAAAGATAAAATAAAGAATATGATATCATAAATTTATAAAAATATTTTTATATAAAACAAAATAAAGAAAAATACGTTTAAAATAGTTTTAAGTATTTGCATAAGACATGGGCTCGTTAAACGACAAAGTGAATTAGTTATATTTGACCGAGGGGGATGATGTGGAAAATCTTATAGTGACATAGCAAAATTGATTTAACAGATAATTGTATTATCGAGTAAAACTTAGATTTGCATGAACAAAAAATTAAAGTAATCTACGGACAAGACAAATTTTCCAGTACAAATGCAAAAGAGGACGAATGGGCAATGCATGTGAACTTGTCCTCGAGTACATAAGAAATTACCGGTGGTGGTAGGCCTTTTATTATATATAGCATATATATTTTTAGTTCTTGTTTAAAATTTCATCCTCGTGTTACAACGAGAATTGAAGTCTAGTCAAATGCGTAGAATAACGAGGCCAAAATGAATATTATTACACCCATTTTAGGATTAGAGATAAGTCAATTTCTTTCACTAAGCTTGTCGATTGTTAACGGTCCGAAAAAATTCATACTGTGCAATTAAATTATTAGTAGTTATAATTTTTAATCGTTATTTGGTAAGCAGTTTATTTTCTGCTTCGTAAAAGGTGTTTGGATTAAAAATAAAGAAAGTCTTTCTTGTATATTTCAGACCTCTTAAAATTTACTTTTAAAATTATAAAATTTTAATTAAAATTTAGGACTCATCTGCGACCAAACAAGGAGTAAACCAGGATAGCTCTGAAATTACGTATCGTACTCAGCTGCCGTCCTGCTCCTTGCTGCAGCCTACCAAACTCAACTCCCCTAATCTCTCGAATGCTTGATGGAAATAACTTCTCTAAGAATGCCTCCCATAAGACATCAAGAACTATTTCCTCATTCTCATGGCCCAAGATATAACGCTAGAAATCCCACCATCTAATAGCCTCACCATCCAACCCGTACATGGTGAACCTCAATTTATCTTCCTCAGGGCAATCAATAACCTCAAACACTTTTTCTACCTTCTTCAACCACTTTTTTGCTTTAATCAGATCGGACTCCCCCAAAACCTCTCGAACGTGCTCACCTTTGAACTAATGAAGGGATTATCAGGCCTTGATTTGCTCGACAAATCCTCCTCGAATTAGTCGTATCCTAATCCTATCGTTGGATGATCCTATCCACCACATTGCTCATGCGACCCATCATAGCCACATAATTGCCTTCACAAGTTGAGGGCAATCTCTAACCTAATATCATCTGACTTGCAGTGATCTTCCTACCCTTAACATCTTCCCAACTTAAGACTGACCTTCTACTCCTAATATCATCTTCCCGATAAGTAGAAACAATCTTCTCTCCTAAAATCTCTATGACCTATCATAATATTTGCCTATCATATAAATAATTTAATAAACCTTCCCAAAAGTGACCCAAAATACTTTTCATTACATCACTCTTTGATACCATTTCTATCATGAATTTGGACCAAGTAGCCGGTCAGCTTAATAAATAATTAAAAAATAAATAATAGATAAATAACAAATTCTAAACCCAGGCGTGGTATTATATATGGGGCTCAAGCATAATCCTCTCGGGATATCATTGGATAGCCATCCGAATATTATAAATGATTTGTTTCCAAATGGTTGTAAGGAAGAAACCAAATGACAACAACTACTCATTTACATAAATAATATATTCGATAATTCAAAATATTATATTCCAAAGCCCTACATTAGGTCGATTCTTAAAAAGCAAAACATAATCCCATCCAAAAGAACCATAATATAACAAATGCCATCTTTCTAAATAGATCTGATACTTGAAAAGAAAATACATTGCCATCTGAATCTCAATACTCCTGTTAATAGCCCTCTACTGCGAATGGATAAAATAGAAAATATGAGTTTAAAGTTCGTAAATATTATAAACATACATATATAAGATAATCTGATAAAAATTAGAGGGGGAGGTGACGTCACATAACAAATCATATAAGATAAATTACGGGAGTCCGTATCTCTTATGCATAACCACACGACATTTTAGGCCTACTGGCTATCGTAATGTCAGGTTATATTTTGGCTGTAACTCTACAACTCTTTGCCATTATATATTTTTGGATTCCAACTATATTTTAGATCTCGAACTCTTAACTCGGTTATATTTTATGCCATCAACTTTCAACCATCTCATATCATCAAATCTTGGCTTCATTTTCGACATGTATCGACCCACTTCATTTTAGGCGCATAACTCTCAATAATTTTATATCAATCGGATCCTAACTATATTTTAGTTTTGTAGCTCGACCATCTTTTCATTATTATCATTGAATCACATATCGACCCATTAGGACATTAGACAGCCAAGGTTTGATACACATATGGACCCACTAGGGCCTTGGACTACTATGGTCCCATAAAGTAACGACCATATCCCTGGCACATACATGAAAAAACACATGGCCCATACAAGATTTTATACTCATTTCCATACAAATACACATATATAAAAATATACAGTAACTAATATTTATCCATTTTTCAGAAAGTAATAAAACCCTCAAATATTAGCAAAAAATAGAAAAGAATCCTCAATCAACCGAGAAAAATGTTGTGTATACACAAAGAAAATATGTGGGATAAATAAAAATAGTATACACAAAATTAAACCTCCATAACGAATACAAAATATATTAAATACTAAAATAGACTAAAGATAAGATTAAAGGATACTTACTTTAATAATATATCAAATAGATCTGATAAAAGAATATTCTGAAGTGTCCAAACTCTGCTTCCTCTCTCTTTCTTCTGTTCTCTCTCCTCTCTACCACTACTGCAAGCAAATGTGCCATAGTGTGCATGTCATCTTATATAAAAATATCAATCTACTCCAGCGTGTCTCAGGTAGAGGCTCCGGGCGGCTCGACACTAGAGCTCGCCTTAGGCGTGCCTCAGGCATAAGCTTTTAGGTAACCCGATCGCCAGACGTTAAATTAAACGCCATGTTATCGGCTGTGAAAATCATTTTTAAAATTTTACAATATATAATTACTTTGAAATACGTTTAATTAATTTAAAACATACTGATATCAAAATAATTTAAATGGAGATTCGGAATGTTACACAACTTCTTCTCATGAATAACAATAATAATCTGACTATTTAAATTTATAAAGCTTGATTTGTTGAAAAAGTATAACATGTTTTTGTTGAACACTTTAACTTTTAAAAAAGGGTTTGAGTATATCTAGTAAAAATACTTCAATTTGGAAAAATGCTAATTTTACATAAAATTCAATGATTAGGCCAAACCATACCTGACCCCTAATCACTTGGGCAAAAAATCATTGTCATATCTATTCATAATTTGGACCAAGGCAGTTCATCCCAGTTCATTTATATTTTAATATTTTTAGAACTGTATTTGAAAATTTATATTTGTAAATAAACAAATACCTAATAATATAAAATATTTTTAAAATTATAATATTAAAATTAAAATATTATCTAAATATGTGTTAAAATAAAGAATATTGACCTCACAATTATTAACTACACAAAAATAGATATACCAAAATGATTTTAAAAAAATGGTAATTGCTTAATTTTTTTTTAAAAAAAAAGGATATCTATGAAAAAATTTATAATTTAGTCTCAACTGGTCAATTTATGCTAGTGACCATGTCTCACTAAAAAACTAATCAGGCATAATTTTTGGATTAAATTTATTCACAATACTAATATATATTAATCAAATCTTATAAAATTTTAAATTAAATAGATACAACTAGTCAGGTCACTTGATTTTAGTCAAGTCTAATTTGGAGTACTTTCTCTTGAATTTATGTTTTTGAAGACTTTTAATGTGATTAAGAATTCAAAATAATTGTTGCTGGCATGATCTACACAAAAATAAATATACTAAAATTTTTTAAATGGTAATTTCTTAAAATTTTTCACTTTATAATTTAACATAGATTGGTTGTACCGTATCATCCGGCTAAAAATAGTTAGGTATAATTTTTGATCATATCCATTCCTATCTAATATATATTGCAAATTTTTTAAAGTTTAAATTGAATAAATCTAACTAGTCAGGTCCTTGATTTTTAGTCAAGTCTAATTTGGAGTGCTTTTCCTTAAATTTATGTATTTGACGGTTTTAATGAATCTAAAGTCATTATTATATCATTATCTATTTTTAAATTGTCGATTTGTTTCATTAAAATGACGCATGATATTTTCATGCCAATTCATGCCATCCGGCCACACTGTGGTCCCCACTGATCCTTGATTGGACCAATGTTTCATATATTTTTTAAAATTTATATCTTTTATATATTTAATATTTTAAAAATTTATCATAATATTCCAATATCTTTTATGGTTCAAAATCATAAATATTTGTCTTTACAAATCAAATACGATCAAAAATTGTTCTATTGAATTTTCAAAGCGTGGAAAATCCCCCTTCATATTTGAAATCTTGATAAATGGATAAAACTTCATTATTGCCGAGCTTCCTTCCTTTATTTTTTTTTTCAAAAATTGTTGTTCATAGGGTTGGAAATTTTGATCAGCCGCCAGACGGTCAATTGTCAGTTGGAAATTTGCTTCTCAAAAAGAAAAGCAATGGTGAGGATTGTTTTGCAAAATGTCAAAACAAAAGAAAAAGAAAAAACCCAACTCTAATGTTGAAGATGGGCCCAAGAAATAAGAAGTTGGGCCAAGTTCTGAGAATTTATCAATGCATACATTTTTTCAACGTTAAGAAATTGTTAAGTAATATTTTTATGTCAACATTACCAAATTATATGGTGATGTTTTTGCTAATTTTTGAACATTCATATTTGCCTAAGCAAAAACCTAACATGGCCAAAGAAAATTGGATGATTCTCAACTGTTCTTGTGAAATCTCAAATGAAAATATTGACTAACAATTAGGGTCTATACAAAATATAAATATCTTTATTTGATTAATGATACTGTTTAATTAAAAAAGATATTTATAAAAATTTCTTTTTAAAAGTAGATTAGCACATATAAAAATCTTTTTCATAAAACTAAACAACAACAAGACCTTCATATATGAAAAAAAGATTTTTCATAAAATCTCTCGAGAAATTGTAACCAAGAATTTTAAATGAATTGATGTATCAAGTCCGACTTTGATTTTGAATCAAAAATCTTTCAAATTTTCATAATTTATAAATATTTTAAAACTTCTAATTAATCTAAAATCATAATTAATATCAAATAATTCAATTAGGGATCAGTATGTTACATAACTTTCTCTCATGAATGACAATAATAATCCTGCCTATTTCCCCAGAAAAGTTACATATTTTTGTTGATTTAAAGAAAGAAGGGTTCGATATTTTAACTATTTTGTGTTGAATACTTTAACTTTTTAAAGTTCAAATTTCATATATGCTTTTTTAGTTTAAAATTCACTATGTTGGGCCGGCATAAATATGATGTCAAATGGGCTTGAAATCATAGCCATATCCTTTTATAGACTTAGGCTGTTCATTATCTAGTTCATTTATATTTTCATATTTTTTAGTAATTTATCAGAAAAATTATATTAGTGTAAACAAAAACCTAACAAATAAAATATTTTAGAAATTATAATATTTAAAAACAAATATTATCTAAATAAATGTGTTAAAATGGAGAATATTGACCTAATTAGCCATAAAAAATAAATATACTAAAAGGATTTTTTTAAAAAAATAATGATAATTGCTTAAATTTTTTTAAATTAAAATATTAATAAAAATTTATAATTTAAAATAAGCTGTTACACATTTTGCAAGTGACCACTGATATCGTAAAAAAGTAATCAAACATAATTTTATAAAAAAATATAAACATTTTATGACAATTCACAATTAATATATATTGAATCAAATTTTATAAAATTTTAAATTAAATTAATATAATTAGTCAAGTCCTTTGATTTTAGTCAATTCCAATTTAGATTTTCCCTCAAATTTATATACTCAAAAGGCCTTTAATGTGATTGGAAATCTATAGTTATTGTTCAAACATGACTATCTATTTGATTTTCATCAAAATTAGCTAGCACCCTGAAGATATTATACAACTTGTTTCATTACACTGACATGGAATTGTACTATCATTATGCCATTTCTTGCCATCCAGCCACGTTATGGTCCCTACCGCTCCTAAAAGTTGGACCAATTCTTCGTATATTTTTTAAATTTATTTATTTCTTGTGGTGTTGATACTCTGACTCAATTATCATTTAGAATAAATATATCTTTTATGGTCCCATATCTTTTCCCAATATACAAATCAAATACGATCATAAACTGTCATATTGAATCTTCAAAGTGGAGAAATCTCCTCCCTTCATGATTGAAATCTTGGTAAATGGACAAAACTTCATTAAAAGAAGCTTCCTTCCTTTTTAAAAAAAAAAAAGGTTGATCACGGGGGTTCAAAAATTTTTGTCAGTTGTCAGACCATCATGGATCAATGAAAGAAAAGCAACGGTGAGGATTGTTTGGCAAAAAATGTCAAAAAAAAAAAAGAAAAAAGAAAAGAAAATACCCACTCTAATGTTGAAGATGGGCCCAAGAAATGAGAAGAGGGCAAGCTATGAGAGAGAAATATCAATGCATACATTTTTTCAGCATTAAGAAATTGTGGTAAGACATTTCTAATTTTTAATGTCGCTGAAAGGAAGCATAGAGAAAAGTCTTATAAGACGACCGATTACATTTTCTAAATTAAAATACCAGATAATTAAGTAATATATCTAAAAAAATTAAGTGCTACAGAGATTAAATACCGGCATAGATGGGCAAAGGCATAAAAAAAAGATAAAATAAAAGAATATGATATTCATAAACTTATAAAAAATATTTTTATATAAAACAAAATAAGAAAAATACGTTTAAAATAGTTTAAGTATTTGTATAAGACATGGGCTCGTTAAACGACAAAGTGTGAATTAGTTATATTTGACCGAGGGGATGATGTGGAAAATCTTATAGTGACATAGTAAGAATTGATTTAACAGATAATTGTATTATCGAGTAAAACTTAGTTTACATGAACAAAAAATTGAAGTAATCTACGGACAAAGACAAATTTTCAGTACAAATACCAAAAGAGGACGAATGGGCAATGCATGTGAACTTGTCCTTGAAAGTACATAAGAAAATTACGCACCAGTGGTGGTAGGTTTTTTATTATATATATATATATATTTTTTAGTTCTACTTATTAAAATTTCATCCTCAAAAAAAGTTACAACGAGAATTGAAGTCTAGTCAAATGCGTAGAATAACAGGCCAAAATGAATATTATTACACCCATTTTAGGATTAGAGATAAGTCAATTTCTTTCACTAAACTTGTCGATTCAAAAATTCATACTGTGCAAAGCAGCCGATAAATTAAAAATTAGTGCAATTAAATTATAATTTTTAATCGTTATTTGGTGGCTTGGTTCATTTTTTCTGCTTCGTAAAAGGTGTTTGGAATTAAAAAATAAAAAGAAAGTCTTTCTTATTATATTTGAACCTCTTAAAAAATTTTACTTTTAAAATTATAAAATTTTAATTAAAATTTAGGACTCATCTGCGACCAAACAAGGAGTAAACCAGGATAGCTCTGAAAATTACGTGTCGTACTCAGCTACCGTCCTACTCCCTTGCTGCAGCCTACCAAACTCAACTCCCCTAATCTCTCGAATGCTTGATGGAAATAACTTCTCTAAGAATGCCTCCCATAAGACATCAAGAACTATTTCCTCATTCTCATGGCCCAAGATATAACGCTAGAAATCCCACCATCTAATAGCCTCACCAAACCCGTTTTCAAAAGGATATTTATCTTCCTAATTTCAACCTCAACCTCAAACACTTTTTTAATTTATACCACTTTTGCTCACCCTTTGAATCTGGCTAAAACTCCCCAAAATAGTCGACCATCCTCCTAATTTTTCCCTTGATCATATCCTCTCTAAAATTAGTTGAATCCTAATCCTGTCGTTAGATCATCCTATCCATCACATCGTTCATGCAACCCATCATAACCACATAATCACCTTCACAACTTGAGGGCAATCTCTAACCCCTAATATCATCCTGACTTGCAATTGATCTTCTACCCTTAACATCTTCTCCATAGATAAACTAGTCAGGTCTCGCTTGATTTTAGTCAAGTCTAATTTGGAGTTTCTTTTCTATAAAAAATTTATGTATAAAAATTTAATAAACAATTAAAATGATTAGAATCTTTAGTCATTATTTCTATCATTATCTGGACCAAATTGTCGATTTGTTTCATAATAAAATGGCATCTAAATAATAGATCATTAAGTCAAATCCCTAAATGCCATCCGGCCACACTATATGGTCCCTACCTATCTTAGAATTGGACCAATGTTTTGTATATTTTTAAAATTTATATCTTTTATATATTTATATCTTTTAAAATTTATCATACATATCTCATATATCTTTTAGGTTCCAAATATCATAAATATTTGTCTTTACATGTCAAATTAAATAAAAACATAATGCCATTGAAAAAGAACATAATATAACAAAATCTCCTTCATATTTGAAAATCTTGATAAATGGATAAAACTTCATTATTGCCGAGCTTCCTTACTTTATTTTTAAAATAGAAAAAATGTTGATCAAAATTTTGAAAATTTTGATCAGTTATTAAGACAATACAATCAAATTAGGGCCTTGAAAAACAAATCTTATAAAATAAGGATGGTTTGCAAAATGTCAAAAACAAAGAAAAAACAAAAGAAAACACCAACTCTATTATTGAAGATGGGCCCATGAAATAAGTTGTGTTAGAGATTGCTAATTTTCATGTCACTGAAAAGAAACATAAAGAAAAGTCTTAAGTAATATTTTTTATGTCAGGCCATTTATATCATGATGTTTTTAAGTAATTTATTTGAAGATTTATATTTGCCTAAGCAAAAACTTTCAATATAAAATCATTTAAAAATTATAATATTTAAATTAAAATATTATCTAAAAATGTGTTAAAATGAAAAATATTGACCTAATAAATTATTAACTTGACATAAAAATAAATATAATTCTAAAAGATTTTTTTATTATGATAATTGCATAAATTAAAAAAAAAGATATTTATTGAAACATTTATAATTTAGGTTAGATTAGTCAATTTATGCTAGTAACCAAATCTCGCACATAAAAAAAAATCAGGCATAATTTTTCATCATATCCTGACACAATACTAATATATATTGACCAAATTACATAAAATTTTAAATTGAATAGATTTTGTAATAAAACCCTCAAATTTTAGCAAAAAATAGAAAAGAATCCTCAATCATGAATTTAAATATTCGATACACAAGAAAATATTAGAAATCTAGAAAAATTATTGCAAAATTGATTATCTGTTTTGAATTGTCAATTTGTTTCTAAATTACACTGATATGAAGTTGTACTGTCATTAAAGGATACATGCCATCCATAATATATCAAATAGGTCCGAGAGTGGACCAATCATTTGTATGTTTTTTAAAATTTTATTTATTTTTTATGGTGTGGATATTTTAACTCATTTTGTCGTTCAAATTTCATATATCTTTTGACAGTTTAACAGTCATAATTATTTATCTTTATAGAACAAATATGATCATAAAATGTCCCATTAAATCTTCAAATTATGGAAAATCTCCCCATTTATATTTGACATCTTGGCAAATGCTTTTAGGTTTCATTATTGCTAAGCTTCCTTCCTATTTTTTTTTTATTGAGCCAAAAGGGTTGATGAGATTTGAAATTTTATATAGTTCTTTAAAACATATCTAATTAAAAGCAATGGTGACGATTGTTTGGGCAAAAATGCCAAAAATAAAATTAAAAAAGAAGAAAATACCAACTCAAATGTCGAAGATGCGCCCAAGAACAAGCAAGCTCTGACACTGATTTATGTACACGTTTTGAAAAAGGCTGACGTTGCTATGTTTTTGTTGAAAATAAAACATAAAAAAACGTTTTTATAATATGACCGCTTATATCTTTAAAAATTAAAATCAGATTGGACAATTAAATAATTTATTTTAAAAATTCAATAAGTTACACGTTTTAAATATACCTGATATATAAAAACAAAGTCAAAAAAGAGATGAAATTAAAGAATTAATAATTGTCAAAAAATTCCCCTATATAAAATCCCAATCCATTTTAAAATTTAATATTTTTAAATTAAATACATTTGAAAATTTATATTTGATAAACAAATAAATAAATAATATAAAATATTTTTAAAATTATAATATTAAAATAATATTTATCTAAATATGTGTTAAAATAAAGAATATTGACCTCAAAATTATATTATTTACACAAAAATAGATATCCAAAATGATTTTGAAAATATTGACCAAATAATTTTTTTTAAAAACATAAAAATCTAATATACTAAAATTTTTAATTTAAATGATAATTACTGGTCAATTTAAAAAAAAATAGATATTAAAAAATATAACTTAGGCAGACTGGTTTGGATTAAATTTATTCACATGTCTTGCTAAAAAATAACCAAGTATAATTTTTTGTCATATCAAAATACTTATAATAAAATTTTTTAAATTAAATAAATATAACTAGTCAGGTCACTTGATTTTAGTCAAGTCTAATTTGGAGTACTTTCTCTTGAATTTATGTTTTTGAAGACTTTTAATGTGACTAAGAATTCAGAGTAATTATTGCTGACATAATTATCTACACAAAAATAAATATACTAAAATGATTTTTTTTAAATGGTAATTTCTTAAATTTTTTTTCAAAAAGGATATCTATAATTTAGGCTAGATTGGTTAATTTATACCCGTGATCAAATCTGGCTAAAAAAAATAGTTAGGCATAATTTTTTGATCATATCCGCCTACAATACTAATATATATTGATCAAATCTTATAAAATTTTAAATTGAATAGATATAACTAGTCAGGTCGCTTGATTTTAGTCAAGTCTAATTTGGAGTGCTTTTCCTTAAATTTATGTATTTAAAGGCCTTTAATATGATTAGGAATCTAAAGTCATTATTACTAATATCATTATCTATTTTAAATTGTCGATTTGTTTCATTAAAATGGCATGAAATTGTACTGTCATTAAGTCATTCATGCCATCCGGCCACACTGTGGTCCCTACCTATCTTAGAATTGGACCAATGTTTTGTATATTTTTAAAATTTATATCTTTTATATATTTATATCTTTTAAAATTTATCATACATATCTCATATATCTTTTGTAGGTTCCAATTATCATAAATATTTGTCTTTACATGTCAAATATGATAAAAAAACTGCCCTATTGAATCTTCAAAGTGTGGGAAATCTCCCCCCTTCATATTTGAAATCTTGATAAATGGATAAAACTTCATTATTGCCGAGCTTCCTTACTTTATTTTTTTTTTTTTAGAAAAAAGGTTGATCACGGGTTTGAAAATTTTGATCAGTTATTAGACGGTCATGGGGCCTTGAAAAGAAAAGCAACGGTGAGGATGGTTTTGCAAAAATGTCAAAAACAAAAGAAAAAAGAAAAGAAAACACCAACTCTATTATTGAAGATGGGCCCATGAAATAAGAAGTTGTGGTAAGAGATTGCTAATTTTTCATGTCACTGAAAAGAAACATAAAGAAAAGTTTTAAGTAATATTTTTATGTCAGGCCATTATATCATGATGTTTTTAAGTAATTTATTTGAAGATTCATATTTGCCTAAGCAAAAACCTAACAATATAAAATATTTTAAAAATTATAATATTTAAATTAAAATATTATCTAAAAATGTTGTTAAAATAAAAATATTGACCTAACAATTATTAACTACACAAAAATAAATATACTAAAAGGATTTTTTTTTAAATGATAATTGCTTAAATTAAAAAAAAAAGATATTTATAAAAAATTTATAATTTAGGTTAGATTAGTCAATTTATGCTAGTAACCAAATCTCGCTAAAAAAATAATCAGGTATAATTTTTTCATCATATCCTGACGCAATACTAATATATATATTGACCAAATTACATAAAATTTTAAATTGAATAGATATAATTAGTCCGATTGCTTGATTTTAGTCAAGTCTAATTTGGAGTGCTTTTCCTCAAATTTAAATATTCGAGGGACTTTAATGTGATTAGAAATCTAGAGTAATTATTGCTGACATGATTATCTGTTTTGAATTGTCAGTTTGTTTCATTACACTGATATGAAGTTGTACTGTCATTAAGTCATTCATGCCATCCAGTCATGCTGTGGTCCCCACTGGTCCTAGAGTTGGACCAATCATTTGTATATTTTTTTAAAATTTTATTTATTTTTTATGGTGTGGATATTTTAACTCATTTGTCGTTCAAATTTCATATATCTTTTGTGAGTTTTAACAGTCATAATTATTTATCTTTATAGAACAAATATGATCATAAAATGTCCCATTAAATCTTCAAATTATGGAAAATCTCCCCCATTTATATTTGACATCTTGGCAAATGGGCAAATTTTCATTATTGCTAAGCTTCCTTCCTATTTTTTTTTTTTTTTTTAAAAAAAAAAGGGTTGATGACGGGACTTGAAATTTTGATCAGTTGTTAGACGGCCACGGGGCGGTGAAAAGAAAAGCAATGGTGACGATTGTTTGGCAAAAAATGCCAAAAACAAAATTAAAAAGAAAAGAAAATACCAACTCAAATGTCGAAGATGGGCCCAAGAAATGGGAAGAGGACAAGCTCTGACACTGAAAAAGCTACACGTTTTAAGGAAGGCTGACGTTGCTAATTTTTTATGACACTGAAAATAAACATAAAAAAACGTTTTATAATATGACCGCTTATATTTTTTAAATTAAAATATTAGATAATTAAATAATGTATTTTTAAAAAATAAAGTGTTACACGTTTTAAATACTGATATATAAAAACAAAGTCAAAGAAAGAGAGATGAAATTAAAGAATATAATAATTGTGGACTTTTAAAAATTCCCCCTATATAAAACAGAATAAAAAAATATGTTTAAAATATTATATTTTTAAATTAAATACAACGAGGGGTTAATCTAGTTTAGTTCAACCGGTCGTTTGATAGGATAGTATTAAAATAAATTTTGACACAGGTAACAGACCCAACATTAAAATATTATTTGTAAATAATATTTATCACATGCCCTTCTTTAAATATAATTTGTAAAAATTATATTATTTAAATTAAAATATTATCTAAGTATATGTTGAAATGAAGATATTGACCAAATAATTGTTAACTACATAAAAATAAATATACTAAAAGGATTTTTATTAAAATGATAATTACTTAAAATTTAAAAAAAAAAATAGATATTAAAAAAATATATAACTTAGGAAAGACTGGTCAATTTATGCTGGTGGCCATGTCTTGCTAAAAAAATAACCAAGTATAATTTTTTTGTCATATCCGTCAACAATACTAATATATATTAATCTTATAAAATTTTAAATTAAATAAATATAACTAATTGAGTCGTTTGATTTTAGTCAAGTCTGATTTGGAGTGCTTTCCCTTAAATTTATGTTTTTGAAGGCCTTTGATGTGATTAAGAATTCAGAGTAATTGATACTGACATAATTATCTACACAAAAATAAAAATACTAAAATGATTTTTTTAAAAGGGTAATTATTTAAATTTTAAAAAAAAAGATATCTATAAAAAAATTATAATTTAGGTTAGTCAGATTAATCTATACTAGTGACCATGTCTCCCTAAAAAATTAATCAAGTATAATTTTTTGATCATATCCTTACACAGTACTAATATATATTGACCAAATTTCATAAAATTTTAAATTAAATATATATAATTAGTCCGGTCACTTGAATTTAGTCATGTATTGTTTGGAGTGCTTTCCCTCAAATTTATGTTTTTGAAGGACTTTAATGTGATTAGGAATCCAGAGTAATTGTTGCTGATATGATTATCTGTTTTAAATTGTCAATTTGTTTCATTACACTGACATGAGATTGTACTGTCATTAAGTCGTTCATGCCATCCGGCTACGCTATAGCCCTCACCAGTTATAGAGTTGAACCAATCCTTCGTATATTTTTTAAAATTTGTTTATTTTTTATAGTATGATACTCTAACTCATCTGTCATTCAGACTTCGTATATTTTTTATGGGTTTCAACCGTCATAAATATTTACCTTTGTAAATCAAATACGCTCATCAACTGTCGTATTGAATCTTTAAAGTATGAGAAATCTCCCCCTTTCACATTTAAAATTTTGATAAATGGATAAAACTTTATTATTACCGAGTTTTCTTCCTTTTTCTTTTTTGTCAAAAAAAGGTTGATCACGCGGTTGGAAATTTCAATCAGTTGTCAAGACGGTCATGTGACCTTGAAAAGAAAAGCAACGGTGACGATTGTTTTGGAAAAATTGTCAAAAACAAAAAGAAAAATAAAACACCAACTCTAACGTTGAAGATGGGCCCACGAAATGAGAAGAGGGCAAGCTCTGACACTGAAATTGCTACACGTTTTAAAGAAAGCTGACGATGCTAATTTTGTATAACACTGAAAAGAAACATAAAGAAAAGTTTTAAGTAATATTTTTATGTCACTTCATTTATATTTTAGCAGTTTAAGTAATTTATTTAAAAATTTATATTTGCATAGATAAAAACTTAACAATATAAAATATTTTTAAAATTATAATATTTAAATTAAAATATTATCTAAATATGTGTTAAAATAAAAAATATTGACCTAACAATTATTAACTACACAAAAATAAATATATAAAAAGGATTTTTTTTTAAAAAAATGATAATTGCTTAAAATTAAAAAAAAGATATCTATAAAAAAAAAAATTATAATTTAGGCTATATTGTTCAATTTATGCTAGTGACCATGTCTCGCTAAAAAAATAATTGGGTATAATTTTTTGATCATATTCATTAATAATACTAATATATATTGGTCAAATTTTATAAAATTTTAAATTAAATAAATATAATTAATTAGGTCGTTATATTTTAGTCAAGTTTAATTTAAAACTTTTTTTAAAAATTATGTATTTAAGGGCCATTAATGTGAATAGGAATCTAGAGTTATTGTTAATGACATCACTTAGCTAGTACCTAGCACCTAGTAATGAATTTATCTATTTGATTTTGGTCACTTAGCTAGTACCTAGTTTTTTGTTAGTTTGTTTCATCGCACTGACATGGATTTATACTATCTTGTATTATCATTAAGTCATTCATGCCTTCCAGCCATGCTGTGGTCCCTGTTGGTCTAAAGTTAAACCAATCCTTTTGTATATATATATTTTTAAAATTTGTTTATTTTTTATAGTACAGATACTTTAATTCATCTATCATTCAGATCTTATATATCTTTTATGAGTTTTAACAGTTATAATTATTTATCTTTATAGATCAAATATGATCATAAACTATCCTATTAAATATTCAAAGCGTGAGAAATCTCCTCCCTTTATATTTGAAATCATGGTAAATTGATAAAATTTTATTATTTTTGAACTTATTTTTTTTTTTTAAACGGGATTAGAAATTTTGATTAGTTGTCAGACGGTCATGGGGCCGTGAAAAGAAAAGCAACGGTGAGGATTGTTTGGCAAAAATGTAAAAAAAAAAAAAGGAAAAAAAAAAAGAAAATACCAACTCTAATGTTGAAGATGGCCCCAAGAAATGAGAAGAGGGCAAGCTCTGAGAGAGATATCAATGCATACATTTTTTCAACATTACCAAATTGTGGCAAGAGATTGCTAATTTTTTATGACACAGAAAAGAAATATAAGGAAAAGTTTTAAGTAATATTTTTATGTCAGTTTATTTATATCTTGATATTTTTAAGTAATTTATTTGAAAATTCATATTTGCGTAAGCAAAAATCTAACAATATAAAATATTTTTAAAATTATAATATTTAAATTAAAATATTATCTAAAAATGTGTTAAAATGAAAAATATTGACCTAACAATTATTAACTACACAAAAATAAATATACAAAAAGGATTTTTTTTAGAAAAATGATAATTGCTTAAAATTAAAAAAAAAAAAGATATCTATAAAAAAAATTTATAATTTAGGCTAGATTGGTCAATTTATGCTAGTGACCATGTCTCGCTAAAAAAATAATTGGATATAATTTTTTGATCATATTAATTAATAATACTAATATATATTGATCAAATCTTATAAAATTTTAAGTAAAATAAATATAATTAATCAGGTCGTTAGATTTTGGTTAAATATAATTTGAAACATTTCCTCAAATTTATGTATTTCAAGGCCTTTAATGTGAATAGGAATCTAGAGTTATTATTGCTGATATCACTTAGCTAGTACCTAGCACCCAGTAATGAATTTATCTATTTGATTTTGGTTACTTAGCTAGTACCTAGTTTATTGTTAGTTTGTTTCATTGCACTGATTTATATTATCTTGTACTATCATTAAGTCATTCATGCCTTCCAGCCATGCTGTGGTCCATATTGGTCCTAAAGTTGGACCAATCCTTTGTATATATTTTTTTTTGTATTTGTTTATTTTTTATGGTGCAGATACTTTAATTTATATATCATTCAGATATTATATATCTGTTGTGGGTTTCAACAGTCATAATTATTTATTTTTATAGATCAAATATGATCATAAACTGTCCTATTAAATATTCAAAGTGTGAGAAATCTCCCCCCTACATATTTGAAATCTTGGTAAATTGATAAAAACTCTATTATTTTTGAGTTTCCTCCCTTTTTTTTTTTTTCTTTTAAAAAAAAGGTTGATCATGGGATTAGAAATTTTGATCAGTTGTCAGACGGTCATGGGCCCCTGAAAAGAAAAGCAACGGTGAGGATTGTTTGGCAAAAAAGTAAAAAAAAAAAAGGGAAAAAGAAAAGAAAATACCAACTCTAATGTTGTAGATGGGCCCAAGAAATGAGAAGAGGGCAAGCTCTGAGAGAGATATCAATGCATACATTTTTTCAACATTACCAAATTGTGGCAAGAGATTGCTAATTTTTTATGACACAGAAAAGAAATATAAAGAAAAGTTTTATAAGATGACTGATTATAATTTTTAAATTAAAATATTAGATAATTAAATAATATATTTAAAAAATATAGTGCTACACATATTAAATACCGATGTGGATGGGCTAAGTCATAGAAAAAGATTAAATAAAAGAATATAATATCCGTAAACTTTTAAAAACTATTTCTACATAAAATAGAACGAGAAAAATACATTCAAAATATTATATTTTAAAATAAAACAACAAATGGTTAATCTGATTTAGTTTAACCAGTCGTTTGATAGGTTAGTAATAAAATGAGTTTTGACTCCAGTAACAGGTCCAACCTAAAAATATTAACTTGTAAATAATATTCATCACATAAGTAACGGACCACGCCCAAACATACATAAATGGCTTTTTTCTTTTCTTATAATATTAAAATATGTATAATTAAAAAATAAAAAAAAAATCTATTTTTATATTTTAAATTTTTTTTTAATTTAAAATTTAAATAATGACTCGAAGAAGTTGAAGGGGCTCTGTCACCAATGAATGCACAATAAAGGCCCCCTAATCCATGACTATAGAAAAATTAGAAATTTTATAGTATTTTACTTGCATGTAAATTAATTAGGATACGTCTTTATAGGGATCTAAATTAATTGATGAGAAATAAATGATGAAAATTAGAATAAATCATTGATATATAAAATAAATCTTTGTTTTTTATTTTTTATTTTTTTATCAAATAATTTGAACCCTGAAAAAATAAATCTATAATTTTTATCTTTTGTCAAATAATCTAAACCCTTAAAATAATTAAAAAAATTTTAAAAAAAAGACGTACATAAGTTTCGCTGTATGTTATAAAATAATATCTCTGTCCTCACACATTTGGGAGAGAAACAACGGCGGAAATTTTATGAAATTGCAAAGGCCAAAGAGCAAAGGTTAAAGGTACAAGGTATAATCAAGTTAGGACAAGGAGTAATTTTTTATTTTTTATTTTTTTACAAATGATGTAAATGTGATTGAAAATTTTTTTTTAAAGAAGTAATTTATTTATTAAGTAGTTTTCTGAAAAGGGCATCCTGAGTATTGATTTTTTTTTTTTTTTTAAAAAGCATGGATTACGGTGTACTAATGTCACCAAATAATTACCATTTGTGTTGACTCAATGTAAAGAGACGAAAGATTAGAAGTTTGGGTATACTTTAAAGTTTTGGGATTCAAAATATCAGAATCTTGTAAGCACAGGTATATTATATGTGCTTACACTGAAAGAAAAATATATAGAAATAATTTTGTAAATGTTATGGATGGATCCATCAACAACACGTGCCAATTCAGTTAGACACTTTTATCAGGCAGAATGTCGATATGTTGATATGGACTCCCACCGATATCCTGATAATACCAACTGAAATAATGATCCACAAGTTGGATCTCGATCTTGATCATAAGCCCATCTGACAGAAGCGTAGGAATCACTCAGTCAAAAAATTTGTCGCCATCCACGAAGAAGTAAAAAAGCTACTCAATGCGGGGTTTATCAATGAGGTCCAATACCCTGATTGGTTATCGAATGTTGTCCTCATTAAGAAGAACAAAGGAAAGTGACGGATGTATGTGAATTTTACCGATGTAAACAATGTGTGCCCGAATGGCAGCTTCCCACTGCCAAGGATCAACCAATTGGTGGACTCCATCATCGACCACAAACTGCTAAGCTTCATGGACGCCTACTGAGGATACAATCAGATCAAGATGTTTCCAAAAAATGAGGATCACACCTCCTTCATGATGAATCAGGAGACCTATTGCTACACGGTTGTGCCATTCGGTTTGAAGAATATTGGGACTACACACTAACGGTTGGTGAACAATATATTCGAAGTTCAGATCGGTCAAAACGTGGAGGTGTACGTGGATGATATGCTTGTCAAAAGTAAAGTCACTGACAACCGCGTTCATGATCTAAGTGAGACCTTTGAGGTCTTCTGGGTGCACCATATGAAACTCAACTCTACCACGTGCATCTATGTGGTAATCTCTGAAAAATTCCTAGGTTTCAAAGTATCTCAGCGGGGAATCAAGGCTAACCCTAAGAAAATAAAGGCTATCGTCAACATGAGTCCTCCTTAGATAGTGAAGGAGGTCCAAAAGCTCACCAGGAGGCTCGCTGCCCTCTCTTGATTCCTAGCAAAACTAATGAAAAAATACTTATCGTTCTTAAAAGCCTTGAGGGGAACCAAGGCAGCTGGATTCCATTGGATGGCCAAGTGTGATATCGCATTGGAGGAGCTCAAGGAATATCTCTCTCATCCCTCTCTCCTAACTTCGCCTCAATTAGGCAAAGAGTTGTATCTGTATCTTACGGTTTCAAGCATGGCACTGAGCTCGGTCTTATTCTGGTAGCAGTTCGACGTGCAACGATCGGTGTACTACGTCAGTAAGGTCCTGACTAACATTGAGAGCCACTACATGCATGCTGAAGGATAGCATTAGCCCTAGTATACTCCACTCGAAAGCTGCGACCTTACTTTCAGGTGTACAATATCATCATCCTGACAGACCAATCCTTGAACGGAATATTGCATAAGTTAGACACTTCTATGTCGTCATCAAAGTAGTAACGGAAGAGCACCCTGGAAGCCACAATCTATAAGAATTTCCTTGATGCTTAAGGCCCAAACTACACAACCTAGATCCACCCAGTAAGATGCAGGCCCTTGGAGTCACCCGCTAGACACAGCCCAATAGCGTGCACCTTAATAACTCTAACTCAACAGACAATCCCATGTAGCCACACCCCTAATCGTCTGGCTCAGTGTAGCTCATCGGGAGACCATAAACCCTAATGCCTTTAGCAAGTCGGGACCATAGAGCCATGCTATCGGCCACTCATTACTATTCCTACAATGCTACAGCAACCGCTATCCAACTCTCCCCTTCAAATACCTCCCTTCCTTTGCAAGAAGAGGGGGGCTAGGAGAGACTAACAAATTCAGAGAGGAAGAGGCGACTAATGAGTACAACTCTTGATATAGAGCCACTCTTCCAAAAAGGCACCCTTCCTCTAAGCCACCCTTTTGCCATAGTCTTTCTCTAAGCCGCTCTTCAATCGAACACATTTGTTGAAGTTTAATCCTCCACCTCAAAGCCACTCCCTAACCTAACGCACTCATCGAAGTTCAATCATTTATCTCAAAATCGCTCCCCAATCAAGCGCACTCGTTAGAGTTCAGCTATCCATCTCAAAGTTGCTCCCCAATTGAACACACTTGTTAGAGCTCTGCCATTTATTTGAAAGCCGCTCCCTAACCGAGCATAGTCATCAGAGCTCTGCCATCTGTAAATACTCAATCCCCTGAAACTTGCATCTGTATATTATTCAGTCATCCGTATATATTTCTATCCATTTGAGAAAGATTTTTAATTTGAATATCGGAAGACACATTAAAAAATGAGTCCCGTTATCATCTAATATCTTATTTGTTAGTTATTGTATATATGATCTAGGTTTGGAATAACAAAAAATGGATTCGCTTCATTTCAATCTATCAAAAAGATCAGGCGGCTCCCTAATTTGTTCGATAATTTGAATTTGGAGACGTATTAGATCCCTATTTGTCCTAGAGTTGGAATTGAATTTCAAACTTAAGGATAGGCCCCCTTAGAATCAATCATTAGCATATTTTACAAAATTTATTTTTTTCTTATGGTGCAGATACTCTAACCCATTTGTCATTCAGGCTGTATATCACTTTTGTGGGTGATAAACATTTGCCTTTACAAATCAAATATGTTCACAAATTGCCCTGTTGAGTCTTCAAAGCATGTCAAATCTTCCCCCATCATGTTTGAAAAATTGGCAAATGATCAAAACTTTACCCATCGTTTAACAACTTGGTATTGGAAATTTTGATCAGTTGTTAGACGATCATGGAGCCATGAAAAGGAAAGCAACGGACAGGATTGTTCTAGCAAAAATTTCTTTTATTTTTTTTAAAAAAACCCAACTTTAAGACTTTGGTGAATTTTGATATTGACCAACTCCAATGCTGAAGATGAGGCCAGGAAATGAGATATGGGAAAGCTAAGAGAGAAATATTACTGCATACATTTTTTTCAACATTACAAAATTGTAACAGGCAAGACAGGAACATTACTACCTTTTAATATCATAGGAATTAAGCAGCAAGAGAAATTTCATAAGACGACCAATCATATTTTCTAAATTAAAATATCAGACTATCAAATAATATATGGATAGATAAAGTCATAAAAAATATAAAATATTAATTATAAAATTTATAAACATTTAAAAATTATTCTTACGTAAAATAAAATAAAAAAATTTCATTGAACGAGAAAATATGAATGACTTATGTAGTTATATCTGATAATAATTATACCGTAAAAAAATAATACGCTAAATCGAGTGAAGCAATAAACAAAATTTGCATAAACAAAGGATGGGAGTGATGGGGATTAATCCATATTTCAAGAACTTTTGAAATCCACCGACAAAAACAAATTTCACATTGAAGAGCAAAAGAGGACGAATGAGCGGTGGCGATTTGAGGTTGTACCGGGTGGCTTTTGCGGTTGATCTAAGGGCGATGTGCTCTTAATTTTTTATAGCTTAATTTGAAAAGCAATAAAACATTTGATAAATAGCTTTTTTTTTTTTTTTACTGCGTTTTGAAAAAGAAAATAAATTTAAAAAGGAAAAAAATTGATTTAAAAAAAAATAATTCAAAAGCAATGGTGGGTCGCACCTCGATGTTCCGTGCTCCCCCAGCACTATAAGTATCGCATGTGTGATGGCGTTGGTGCCCCCAGCCAATTCCCAGCCCCATCAACAACCGGAACGGGGATCCAGCTTTGTGTATAGAAAATGTGAGTCTCATCTTTTTTTTATTAAAATTTGACCATTTAAATTTATTAAAATTTAATTTTTTATAATGTGAATGAATTCAAACGGTCGGAGTTGATCGGGTGTGAAATCTGATTGCCTGGGTGTACGAACAGGGGCCTGCTTCACCTGTGCATGAAGTAGGATACCGCAGGAGCCATCAACGGCTAATGGAGCTTAGCGTTTTGCTTTTACTTTTGTTTTTGAACGTAACATTTTATCTATCAATCCATTATTATGATAATCGGCTAATTTAGATCGATGGTTTAAATGACACGTTATTTGATGCAGTGTTCGAAATATTTCTCTTACCCTGACTGTAGACCTTTTACGTTCCTATACTGCTTGAGTTTTTCAGAGTTGGTAGTAAAAATAACATCTATTACCTTGTGCAGAGCCTCCAGAATGTTTTCGTGGTCAGAGTGATGCTATGGTGTGCTTCTTCGACGACATGGCCAAAGAGTATGGCCCTATGATGCATCTTCATCTGTGAGAAATCTCCATCCGAGTTGTTAATTCGTATAAGCGATGGAAACCATTTTCTACCCACACAAAATACGAGAAGACGAACAATCAAACTAAACATTTCTTTAACTGACCTTTTGGAATTTCAATTGGGTAATTCCTTAAGCATGATATATGTCTAACTGATTATCTTTTCTTAGTTGACAAACTTTTTATTTATTTATTTTTATCTTAAAATTTTTTTAATAGTAGATCACGTATAAAAAAAATATTTTCATAGAGATATAATAATTTCACAAGGTTGAGTACGGGGAACAGGAGCTCCGTCGCCCCAAGTGATGGGGATCCGGGGGGCGTCCTTCTCCCTTGTGGAGAAGGACCGTCCTTCTTCTCATCTGAACCGTCAGATTTTACATCCGACGGCCCACACGTTTTGAATGGATAATCTAACGTAGACCGTTCGATTTTAAATTTAATCATTCAAAACACATAACCGTCGAATTTTATATCCGACGGCCCAGATCAAGAGAAGGACGGTCCTTCTTCATGGGGGAGAAGGACGCCCCTTCTTCACGGGGGAGAAGGACGCCCCCTCAATCCAAGTGATGGAGCCCCTTCATTTTTTTTTTTGTGATCGGCAGATCATAGAAATTTAACTATCTATAATATTTTAAAGTTTTAAAAGCATACATAAATGTTTTTATTCTTTTCTTATAATATTAAAATATTTATAATTAAAAATAAAAAAAATTTATTTTTATATTTTAAAATTTTTTTTTTAATTTAAAATTCAAACAATGATTCAAAGGAGTTGAAAGGGCACTGTCACCAATGAATGCATGGTAGCGGCCTCCTAATCCACGACTACAGAAAAATTAGAAATTTGATAGTATTTCACTTGCCCGTACATTAATTAGGGAAATAAAATATAGCATGGGCCAACATAAGCATGGAATAAATATTAAAAAAATTATCATATTAACTAATATAGTAGATTTGTTATAAAGGTTTAAGGATATGTCTTGTAGGAATCTAAATTAGTTGATAAAAAATAAATGATAAAATTAGAATAAATTATTGATATATAAAATAAATCTTTACTTTTTTTTTTATCAAATAATTAAAACACTTTAAAAGTAAATATATTTTGTCAATTAATCTAAACCCTTAAAATTATAAAAGAAAATTTAAAGAAAGAACGTACACAAGTCTCACTATATGTCATAAACAATGTAACTGTCCCCACGTTTGGAAGAGAGACGATGGCAGAGATTTTACAAAGTTGGAGGTGCATTATGGGGCCACACTTTTTTGGCCGTTATATCAACCAAGACAAGAACTGTAAAGGCCAAAGAACAGATCAGAGATTCATCTACTTATATTCAGTGATTATGTATACTGTCATTGGATCAGTTGCTTTTACATAAGTCTCACATCTATTTTTATTTTGATAAAATAAAAAAAAGGTCAAAATATACTTTAGTTATCTATATAAAGATGGTCAAAATGTATAATAAATTAAATATACATTAAACTCGGTTGCCGAGTTGCTAAGTATCAAAAGTGTCCCCTTTGGAGTGCATGTTTGAAAAGGGCAAGGGTATAAAACATGGTCAAGTAAAGACAGGGAGCAATTTTTTTAATAGAGGATGCAAATGTGATTGAAAAAAGTTTTCAAAAAAGTAATTTACTTAATAAGTTATTTTTTTAAAAAGGGTGTCCTAAGTGTTGATTTTTTTTTTCAAAAGTATGCATTACAGTGTACTAATTTTCTTAAAGAATCTATTTTTATATTTTCTGAATTTTTTAATTTAAAATTTAGATCATTGGATCATTAATCTAATAATTCTAAGTGCATCTATTATTTTCGTATGTTCACATATACAATTGGGATACAACTATTGATATCTTAAGTTTGATTATTTATATTCAAACCTTTTCATCTTATGATATTTTTACTCTAGAGATAAATTGTCACGGCCCTAAGACACAATACGCAGGTCAGAATAATTTTCATAATATAAAAATTTCATAAATACATTAATATTGACAAAATCTAAACCCGGGCGTAACAATCTATTTATAACATAAGGCACAACATTAAACAACCCATACAGGATCTCAATAGATATAAATTCAGACAATATAAAAAGAGACTTACTGTCTAAACATTGTAAGGAAGGTATTCAACACAATGATAACTCATTAATATAATATTAGAACTCCAACATGTCTTATACATAGACCATGGTCCTCATTTGACCATGAAACAACAACCATAATGCATCTCTAAGATTTGAAACATAACCAATATAAATATCCATACTCACCAAATAGATAGCACCGCGAAGGATCATGCAGAACTCCTACAGACGTATCTATGCACTAGTTTGAATTGATAAAATATGAAAACATGAGTGTAAAACTCAGTAAGTATCATCACATATAAAACAGCACATATAAATTAGAGGAAATGAATAACACATCATTACTACGTAAAATAAAATACAAGGTCTATGAAATTTCTTAAAATTAAGGAATAGTCTTGTACTAAATTATCATCCGTATCAAATCATTCCTCTGAGATATAATCATAACAGATCACGATCCGGTCAAATCTTATAGACAATATCATATTATATCATAATATATCATGATCTGAGGTCACATTGCATAAGCCGTAGTCATCACCATATCCGCATGGGACACATACCATCATTCAGATTCAAATCTCATAATCTCATATGTAGAAAATAAAGGAAATCAAAACCAAAATATATAATCAAAACGTGTTTCGTGCTTTGCACATATCTATACATACGAGACATTCTATCGTCCAATTCGTGGGATAAACACATCTCAATCATAGTTCAATGCTAATCCATGTAGAAATATAAAGTATACACGCAATTGGAGAACTAAAGATTATTTGACGAACTTAAGGAAATGTTATACCCATCCGGTAACTTTAGCTATATTGGCTACGTTTAAGCGGGCAACTCAAGGCCTGGCTGCATTTTAGGTTGGCAATTCAAGGCCATTTATATACCTTGTCTCCCATAGATTAGGAACTTTTTACTATATTTTGTCACTCGCGACTTTGGGTGCAACCTCAAGTTTATTTATATATTAATATTACCGAATATATTAGTTTTCGTTAATTGTTTACGATAGTTCGCATTAAAAATATACAGTGGACTAGGTTAGCTATAACACGTCTCAACCTTCCTACCAGAAGTAAAACAACATATCACATACATCCTCGTCAAAACTAAGCATTCCCTTCGAGAGCAATACCAAATGTCATATATCTTAAATCACATATATCGACCCATTGGGTCTTGGACCACTATGGTCTCATAGTGACCCTAGCCCAGCGGCATGCATGTGGACTAATGAAAGGTCTGTTCATGGTTTCATAATATATAGATACACAGTATACATATATATTATTTTGGGTTTCCATAAATCTTAAAACCCTCCAAAATCACAAATACTAATGAAAATCCATCGATTAATTGGTAAAATATACTGCAATATGTTGTTCGGCACACTTTGAAATTTGTGCTCTACGAGCCTCGAACTCTCATTGGGTGCACACTTTCTTGTTTTTGTGCCTCTGGCGCACGATCGACAAACCTTGAGCACGGAACACCAAATCATAATCCTTTAAAATTTTATGAAATATTATTAATCTAATAAATCCAATAAACTTAAAATATTAGATGCATCCAAAATATATCAAATGGGGATTGGAATAATACGACTCTCCTCTGCTTACAAAAATTTTATCCTCAAAATTTATGTACCTTAATTCTCGAACAAATAAGGATATTTTTCTCGGATCTCGCTCTTATGCTCCCAAGTTGCTTCTTCAACTTTGTGTTTCCTTTATAATACTTTAATCATGGAATCACTTTATTTTTCAGTGTCTGATCCTTTTGGTTTAAAATCTGAACAGAGTCCTCGACATACAACAAATTTTCTTCAATTTCCAACGTCTCAAACTTAATCACAAGGGATGGATCATTTTCTCAGCCAAGAGATTTTCCAAAAACACCACAACCAAAGGGGTCATCTTGTTTCTCAAACACTTGATTCCTTCTATCTCAAAATTTGAGGCAAAACCTTAACATAAAAACAGCTTCTTGAAATCAGCAATAGCTCACACTCAATCACATACGAAGGACCATCCACATATTTTCTCACTATAATACATAGGACACCTCATGCCCATCCGCAGGACTTGGAGGCAAGGCCAATCCATCGGCTACCTCTGCAACTTGCTATAAAACCTCAAATAGTCCCAATCAACTTGGCTTCAACTTGCCTTTTACTCTGAATTGTGAGATTTATTTCCTTAGAGAAACCTTTAAAATATATGGTCTCCCACTTCAAATCTCAAATCTGACCTTCTCCTATCCATGTAGCTCTTTTGACGACTTTGCGCAACCATCAATCGATCCCGAATGATCTTCCTCTTTTCTGTTATATCTTGAATAATATCGGCACCCAAAAGTCCTTGATCGCCAAATAATTTCTAATTGACAGGAGACTTACATCTCCAACCATATAAAGTCTTTAAATGGGCCACCTTGATACTCGATTGATAGTTATTATTATAAGAAAACTCAACAAGCAGTAATTGAGACAACATATCACATAGTACTAGTTAGGACTAAGCCTCACTATCGAAAGCGGTACCAAATGTCACATATCTCGAATCACATATATCAACACATCGGGTGTCGTAGCACCATGGTCCCGTAGTGATCCTACCCTCGGTAGTATGCATGTGGACTAATGTAAGGCCTAGTTTATGATTTCATAACATACTGAAGCATAATATACTTATATATCTGATTTTTTTTCAAATTGCAAGATCCTCCAAAATCAACAATACCAATGAAAATCCAGCAAATAACAGGTAAAATATATATGTATATATACAATAAACAAGAGGGGTGCATAAAAATCACGTACACAAACAAATTCTCCGAAACATACTCAAACATCGCTGGATATGAAAATAGACCACGAATTTGGCTTACAAATACTTGCCTTAATGTTATACTCAATTGATCTGCGAAAGGATACTCTTGAGATGCTCGATTGCCACTTTCTCTCTCTTTGTTTCCTTCTCTTCCTCTCTGCTATTGCACCGTCTACACGAAAATGGCAAAAATCTAATCCATGCGCACTTTTATACCCAAATGCCTCAAGTGCAAGCTCTCAGGTAGCCCTGGGCTTAAGCGCCACTCGAGGGCTGCTCGGGCAGGGCACACTCTGGAATTTGCGCTCGAGCGAGCCTTGAGTGTCAAATATCAAATCAAAATACTTCAAAATTTCATAAAATACAATTAATCCAACACATTCAATAAATCTAAAATATTAAATACATTTAAAATATATCAAATGGGGATCATCGTATTACATAAATAGAATAATTTGAAGATAATTATGAAATTATGAATTAACAATGCAAGTAGTTTTGATTTTTAAAAGACAAGTTGTCGGACCAACCAATATTTTATCAAGAAGTAGTCCATTACAACAACAACAACAATAAAAGTATTTTTGGTTGCTTGTTTGTAGTTATAAATTAATTTATTTTTAATAAAAAATACAAAATAAATATTTATTTTTTATTTTTAGTTTAATAATCTAAACCCTTAAAATAACAAAGCAAAATCTAACAGAGGGACCTTCATGAGTCTCATTATATGTCCTAAACAATTTCTCTATCCTAACATTTGGGAGAAAGATGACGATGGAGATTTCACAAAGTTAGAGGTGCATCACACGGCTATACTTTTTTGACCGTTGGATCAACCAAGTCAATAATTGTAAAGGCTATGGAGCATATGAGCGATTTATCTTCTTATATTTAGTGTATTATGTGCCCTATTATTGGATCAATTACTTTTACATAAATCTTGCATCTCTTTTATTTATGTGAGACCAAAGGAATGTCAAAATATACTTTAGTTGGATAAAAGAAGATGGTTGAAAATGTATAAAATATAAATATATATTAAACTCGGTTGATCAAACTATAAATGTCAAATCAAAACTTGGCTTATCAAACCCCAAATGCGAGCTATCATATTAGGGCCTTGTACTGTTGGAATCTAAATCTTATACCCTATAATCAACAAATGAGAGATCAAAGGTTTACAGGACACATTCCTTGATATATCCATTAACGCTCCAATTAAAAATCTTTCTTCGATAGAGAAAAGATGGAGGAATGTAGAATGCGTGGATGCAAGTGTGAGAGGGGGATTGAGTGTATTGTGAAGGATTGGGTTTCGAGTCGCGTTCTTAGTTAGGAGCGGCTTTTGGAAAGGTGCACTCTTTAGGAAGAGCGGCTTTAGGATGGGTGCAGTCGTAGATAGAGTAGCTTTGCAATGGGTGTGCTTATCAGTAGAGTGGCTTTGCGAGATCTCAGTGTATATGAATGCCTGAGTATATGGAGTATGTTCTGAATTTGAGGTCTGATCAATCCTCCCTTTCTCGTAGTGGAGACGGGGTATTTATGGAGCAAGGGCAGGCCTAACCTCCCTTAGAGCTCACGGCTGGTGACAATTGCCTACGTATATTTGCTCCACTGTCTGTGTGATCCTCGTGGGTGATATATGGTAACCGTCATTTGAGAATATTTATTGGGATGTCATTGTCATTCTGGAATGATCTGCAATTATTGGGTAGTATTTCTCGTACATTTACTGAGCTGTAAGGGCAATCATGGGATTAAATTATGGTAATCATTGTCTGAATATATGCACTGAGCTGTCATGACGTCAATTGATTCGGGGTTGCAGCTGTCAAGGGAATTCATCGAATAGCCCTAATTGTCCGTTTATTGTTGGATGGTATCCAGTCATGCTCCCTAGGTCGACCACGGTGCCAATTAGATCTTGGACTAAAAGAGCGTTCTATTAGGCTTTCGTTTCTTGACTTTTCCTCCTTTAATGGGCCGAGTTTCAGAGTTGGCACATGAATCACCATATGCATCAGGTGTATAGACTTACAGCAAAAGAAAAATATACAAAAATAATTATCGTTGAATTTTCATCGCTGCTTAGCACCACCCGTTTCCCCATCAGAAGTTACTTTCACTTATAGGCTGAGGTGTTGTTAATGCCGTCAAGCAGATCAATGCTGTCCATGGACGCTACCCTTGATATTCAATTATGGGAGCTTAGTATAACAAGAAATCCTTAATCCTTTTCTCCTATTTCATGAATAACAATATCAAATTACACATAAATAATATATATGAATTCATGGTTATATTCTTTCTTGAGAATATTAGTGATGGGTACGCCTCAACAGGCTGACCCAAGGAATGGTCAACGGAGGCCCACTTCAACGGCCTTGCCATTTCTCCCGGCGGCCAACTTCTTGATAACGCCCGGTGTTGACCGTTGCATTGCTCTTTTGGCCTCAAGAAACGTCTTACTTAAAGCTTGGCTCACCAAAAGCCCGGTCACCAATGCTCCGCCAATTTATTTCTCGGACGGTCAACGAAGACGTTAATGCCAAGCCCAGAAGCACATTTCTACAAAGAAATGGGCCCATTACCCATCACCCAACAAGCCATTTATCTTCCACGTTCCTTGCCCGCCAAGATACGAGAACGGCCGGCAACGGGAAAGGAAGGTGGTAAACTTGGAAAGTCATGATTTAACAAGGAAACAATCATTCCTTCGTGGAAATTGGCATTTATTTCCAAAGGAGGGGGATCCCTCCTCACTTGGCCATAAAGAAACCCTTTCTCCAAAGGCTTGAAAAACACGCAAAAAGGCATACGAAAAACCCTACGGAAAAACCACTAAGTATCTAACGGAATTAACACCCAACGCAACCAACCTCAAGGCAACAAAGAGCCCTTTCTGCCTTCCTACCGTCCCGATAAAGAAAGACCTCACGTTCTTACATCGGGACTTCACACTATTCATATTTGAGAGACCGATAGAAGGCGGAGTGTTGTTTCGGTAGGTCAACCTCCCGCCCGTTAACGCCGACCTCTTGTTCGCTTTAGTGGTGTGCGGGGTTCGCACTCGAGAACGGCATCCATTTATTCGGGAGAATCCGAACTGTCATCGGATCCAGTGGCATCATTGGCGCCATCTGGGAAAACGCTAACAAAAAGCCTACCACTAGAAATTCCGCAACAAGCTCTTCGTCACCGTTTGCTTCTCAATGGTGAACACAAGAGCGCAAGCCGCGATCCCGCCAAGACGCTAGTTGTGGGGCCATGCCGGACGCCCCGGTCAACGGGGCCACGGGCGAAGCTCCTCGCCTTACTTCCAACTGCTGCCAACAACCGCCTGCTTTGGCCGTAAAGAGCCAAGGCGGCTCCACCCAGCAGCCATTCCGCTCCCGCCACCATAAGGGGTGGCATGTTGGCCCCCCGTGGCCCGAGGCAATCCGGCTGCCGCGTCCTCCCGCGTTCCTCGGCCAAACAGGCCGGAAGAACGCTCTCGGGAGCAAGAGAAAGCCCAACGAAGAAATCCCCGATACTCTTGGGCAAAAATCCGCCACACCGCACCGGAGCAAGCCTCCCGGAGCGCTAGGTCCACCGGGAGGCAGCACCGGGCCGGGCCGCTGAACCCTCCCGGGGGCGTGACGGAGTTGAGAGATTATCTCAACTCCAAGAGATCGAACGCCACTCGCGCCGATCCGCGAGTTTCTTGTTCCCGTAATCAAATCTCCTTTTACGGGCGGAGATCTTGGGTCATCCGGTCCTGCAAGGTTCAAGATGCCTTCCCTCGACTCATACGATGGGAGCAGTGATCCGGTGGACCATCTATCACTTCCGCACCCACCCAGCTACAAGGGTTGGAAGACTCTTCCATGTGCCGGGCCTTTTCCACTCACCTTGAAGGGGATGCCCGGATTGGTTTCACCGCCTCCCTTCGAGCACCATCGGCAGCTTCGTGAGCTCACGGATCTCTTCTTCGGTATGCATCGAGCCGACGGGAAGAGAAAGCAGCGCCGTTCTCTCCCACATAAAACAAGAGAGAACCCACGGCGCTTCTGGATCGCCGTGGCGGAGGCCGGCGAAGGATCCCGATCACCGAGGAGATGAAGTTGGGCCTTCATCTCGGCACTTACACATGGTGACTTCTTCAAGCACCTAGCCCACAAAAACCCACAAACATTCCGCGAGGCTAATCCATCACCAGGGCCTACGGCTACGAGGCAAAACGCCCGGAGCAAAGGATCGGCCTCGTTTCCCCGTAGAAGGGAAGAGGAAATTCATGGGCGGTGAACACTCCCGCAAAAATCCGCGGGGATTACGGGCCCACCACATTCACGCCCTTGAGGACTCGCGCACCAACGTTAATCCGCGGAGAAAAATTCAAAGTGGCCCAAAACGGCTTCGCAAACCCGGTCAATACTGCGATTATCATCGCTCAGATCAATCAAGATCAAGACTGCGCAGAGAGAGATCGAGGAGCTGGTCCGCCGGGGACACCTCAACAGGTTCGTCAAGGGCCCTGGGCAGAACTCTGGGGCGGCAGCAGGAGGCGAGGAGCCTTCTCCGCCTCGAAACAGGATTGCGGCAGGGGTAGTTAACATGATCTCCACCCGACCCGCCAAAAATCCTGCTGATGACAAGGAGCAGTAGACTGGGAGGAAGAAGCAGCGCGTAGTAGACAACACCATCAGCTTCAGCGAGTGTGACTCGAACCATGTAATCTCGCCCCATGCTGATCCCCTTGTAATCTCGGTCTTGGGAGTATGGACTACCACCAAACGAGTCTCTTTATCGATAATGGAAGTTCAAAGGATTTGCTTTACTTGGATGCATTCTTTAAGTTAGGCTTAAAAAGAATCAACTAAAAACTAAGGACCTTTATACGGCCTTGATAACCCATTGTCCAACTAGAGGTGACCTAGGCACTTACCCAAGAACAAAGAAGTCGAACTTTGACTTTCCTCGTCGTCGATCTTTTTACAACGCAATACTAGGCAGCCATGCCTAACGGCGTTTTTTTATAAAAATTTCCCGATACGGTGTTGGTGAAGCTCTAGGCGATCAGTGTCACCGGGCGGACTTGGCCCCATTGCCTGAGCGGCAATACCAAATCTGTTGAGAGCTCGACCATCGGACGCAGGCTACCCTCCAACATGGCTGAAGCCACGGATCTAATCCCACTTGACCAGGAGAACCGGATAAGTGTGTGCAGATTGGCGGCTCATCGCAGGCTACCGCAGATCATTTTTCTCAAGGCAAACGCAGACCTTTTTGCTTGGACACCGGCCGAATGCACAGGATCTCGCGAGACAATGGTCCATGACAAGCGGGCCTTGATCTCGATCAAAACCGTAAAGAAACCACTCCGAAAAACTTATTCATCCGAGAGGAGGTGAAAAAGTGGCCGACGCCTTGGGGTTCATTATAGAAGTCCAATACCCGGACCGCTCTCTAATGTGGTACTCGTAAGAAAATAACGGGAAGTGGAGGATGTGCGTCGACTTCACCGACGTTTGTCCCAAGGACATTTCCTTGCCCGAATAGACTGGCTGGTTGACTCCACGGCAGGACATGAGCCGCTAAGCTTCATGGACGCCTATTCGGGTTACAACCAGTTGAGTCCCGAAGACGAGGAGCATACCTGTTCATGAGGATCGGACCTCTTTGTTCGGGGGTGATGCCTTTTGGCCTTAAGAATGTTGGAGCAACTTACCAAAGTATGTTCGAGAACCAAATCGGCCGTAACATGGAGGTCTACGTCGACGACATGCTCGTTAAGAGTAGGTCATCGGCGACCACATTCACGACTGAAAGAATGTCAAGTGCTCCGAGACACCGCATGAAGCTTAATCCCGCTAAATGCGTCTTCGGAGCTTCCGAAAAGTTTCGGCTTCATCGTTTCCCATGGAATCGAGGCAAACCACAAAAAATTAAAGCACTTGCATATGACACCACCGCGGAGCGTGAAAGATGTTCAAAGGCTCACGGGCGATCGGGCGTTTGTCCCGCTTCCTCATAAATACAAGTACAGCCTTTTTTCAAGGCTTTACGCGAACAAAATCCAACGGATTCAACGGCGGAGTGCCAAGCTGCTTTCGAAGAATTGAAGCGATACATGGCCAGCCAAATGCCTGTTGGTGTCACCGGTTGGCGGAGGTATTATACCTCTACTTAGCGGTGTCGGAGACATCGCTCGGCTCTGTCCCTTGTGCGACGAACTATCTACTACGTAAAAAATGTTGACCGCCCCGTGATACTCACGCGTGCGGAAAAGTTGGCCCTAGCATCAAGGCTAAGGCCGTATTTCGATCGAATAGTGGTCCTTACTCAATCGTTGAAAACCATCCTCCGAAAACCGATGTTTCAAAGATTGGTCAAATGGGCCATCGATTTTCGACAAAATTCCAGATGCCATAAAGGCACAAAGCTGACTTCCTTGTCGAGACCACGACCCCACTCTCGATGAACAGCCCGAGAGGATGAAGAACTCGTAGGAATCCCGAATGGGTACTCCACGTAGACGGATCGCCTATGGACGCTTGTTCTCGCAACTCTTTGAGATAAAATACTCACTCAAACTCGACTTTCCAAAGAACCAACAATGTTGCTGATACTGGCCCCTGCAGATTAGCCTGAGTGCTCCGCACTATGTTCCTCCGAGCTCATCGAACCCCGTTAACGGTGGCTTCGAGCAAACAACCCGCTCTTGGCCAAGTACTTGGCTAAGGCAAGATGATTCGAGGTTTTGAAAGACTAAACCTTATTCACATCCCGCATTTTGGCGGACCACTGCCAAGGCCGCTGAAAACCCGAGCAGTATCGAGGGACATCGGGGAGGTCCTAGGCGCTCCCGGATTGAAAAGCAGAGGCAATGATTTCCGACAAGGAAAACTGGATGACACCTTACCTCGCTTACTTGGGCGGACGGCTCACTTCCCGCAGGACGCCGAAAAAGCCAAACGGGTCAAAAAGATAAATGGTATCTCAGAGTCATTGGCGGATTACTCAACTCCATACCTCCGCCGCCTAACTCCCGAGGAGGCGGACTACGTACTAAGCGAGGTCCACCTCGGGATCTGCGGATCTCATATAAAGGGAAAAACTTGGCCTTGAGGTCATGAGGGCGGGCTAAATTCCTCAATGAAAAAGGACGCTACTGAAATTTGTAAAGAAATGTGAAAGCTGCCACCTTCACTTTCACCACCAGTCCACGCTACAAACACCGTGGCCCTTCGAATGGGGCTAGATATTCTCGGCCCTTTTCCGTTGCCTCTGGGCAACGAAAATTCATCATAGCGGGCATCGACTACTTCACCAAGTGGGTCGAGGCAGCCCCGTGAAGATCCTCAGAACACAATGCTCGAAATTCCTTCGCCAAAGCATTGTCTGCCCATTCATCCATCCGGAGGTCGTGATAACCGACAACGGGACCCAATTCTCGAAACGCTTCACCAAGTATTGCGCCGGCCTTGGTATTAGGCTGGTCCACACTTCGGTGGCATACCCCGTGCCAACGGACAGTGGAGGTCACGAACCGCACGCTGCTCCACGGGTTAAAAACTAAGTTGGAGGACGCCGGGGCTCATGGGTCGATGAGCTCCCTTCCCCTCTCTGGTCTTATCGAACGACCCGGGAAGGAACCAACGCGAGACCCCCTTGACCTCGGGATCAAGGCCAATTCATTCGAGATCGGGCTTCCAAGTCTAAGAGTGGAGTCCTTCGACCAAAAAACTCCCCGACGGGAGCACTTAGACTTGTTGGAGGAAGCTCGCGACGCCGCGGACAGCTTACCAACAACGGGTTGCCGGTACTACAATAAGAAAGTAAAAGCCCGACAATTTGACGTGGGCGACCTGGTCCTGCGTGGCATCGAGGCCACAGGCAAGCTGGCTGGCCGCAACAAACTCTCTCCCAACTGGGAGGGACCCTTTTTGGTCTCCGCCGTCCTGAGGAACGGAGCGTCAAGCTCAAGGACGGAAAGTTGGTCCCACGAACGTGGAACGCAACCCACCTCCGGCGATACTTCCAGTAGAAAGCCAAGGTACGCGCTCTCCTACCTAGGTGCATTCATTCGCTTGCTTGTGTAAATATAAGAAAATAAGAGCTTTACTTAGCATGTAGATTCTTAGGTTGTATATGCATATCTGTGTTTGCCCTTTCCTAACCTAATCCCCTAAGTCAGGGTCTTCACCCTCTTGTTAAACCACAGGTCATCCAGTGGCCCATTAGCGGTCCTAAACCTTGGTCATCCAAGTGGCCCATTAGCGGTCTAAACCACCGTCCATACAGGTGGCCCATTAGCGGTCTAAACCCTGGTCATCCAAGTGGCCCATTAGCGGTCTAAACCCCGGTCATCCGGGCGGCCCAATAGCGGTCGTATTAAACCTTGGTCATCCAAGTGGCCCATTAGCGGTCTAAAAACCTTAGGGGGCAAGTTTGGCACACGCAACGACCTCTTTTCGGGGAGCAGCAACGTCCCGGTCGACGGCGGTCGAAGGAGGAGCAATTTACTCCTCCCAAACCCGGGCAGTCTTCACTTGCACGGCGCCATCCGGGATGATTCGCATCCCTCCTAAGGACCTCACTCCTTAGGCGATTAACCAAACCGGTTAACCTTTTTCCGCCATCAACTTCTCTACGAACGGCGCGATTCGGCTACGAAAAACGTCCTTTCTCTAAACCGCCCAAGTCTTCACTGGGCGGCTTCACCGGCAGGGATGGAGTCCTGCTCGAGGACCTAACTCCTTGAGCCCCGCTCTGCCAACTAAGTTAGCCGCTGACGCCTCAACACGTACAAACATTAAGCGGTAAAAACAAGACACTTTTTGCCCAAAAAGACTTCGCTTTATTGCTTGATCAATGTTTTGTACAAGACTACAATGTCCAAAAACGAAAGTAAGCTATACTACATTCCTCGTGATAAATCCTCTGTCGCGTTGTTTGTTGCGTTGGTTGATAAATTTCTTGGAAAGTTCGGATCGATCAACCTCGCAACACGACGCCAATGCCGATACCCTCCAACAAATAGCCGGGTGGCCATCTCAAAGGATGCACGCCGATAGTCGTTTTGTTGCTTGCCTCGAGCTGCCCAACCGATTCTCATGTTCTGCCTCCCGGTGAACACTGGCCTCAACTTCGAGGGCCGCCACCTCCTCACGACTCTCCCTTGGCATTTGCTAGCTCCGCCTGCTCTCAGCCTCTTTTTCAAAGAATAAGGAGATCTCGCCGCTACTTCGTGGGCTAAATCGTTTCCCCTGCGCAACAAAGAACACAAAGTGGTTAGCAATGATCACACGAAAGATACAGAGACAAATTAGCGGGGATATATACCTCGTGCGGCTTCCTCGTAGGCCCCTTTGGCCTGGATGTGGGATGTGGGCCCGACTCCGTCGCGTGGCACTCTCCGGGCAAAGCCGCGGCCGCCTCTTCGAACGCGTTGATGAACGCGTCCCAGAGTCCTCCCCGGCAAGCTCCTCTCTTGCGGCCTCCCGGTACCCAGGAGCGCGGCGGCAAGAGGGCCTCTTGCCCCTTATTATCTTCGAGGTGGCCATCCGAGACCCCCGCCTTGGACGTCCTTATCTTGTAAACGCGAGAGCCCGGGAACGTCACGAGCTTCCTTTCACCTTTAAAAAGATAAAAAGATCCGCGGATCTGCTCAGCGGCGGTGCTTTGCCGGATCCACGAAAGCTCCGGCGAAAGAATATAATCAAAATGCGAAGACGACGATGAGGCGTCTCCATTCTCGGGATCCTCCGCCCTCTCTTATGATCATACCTTTGGATTTTTCGGGTGCAACCTCACGACGGGAGGATGGGGCTTGTGAGTCGGTGGCCGGCCCCCACTCAGCCTTCCCGATCTCCTCCTGCTGGAAACCAGATGGTCCCTAACTCGGACTCATTGGCGGCTATGGCTTCCATTCGTAGGCGGCGCGCTCCTCCGCCGTCCGTACAAAGCACGCTTAACCTCACCCCACTCGTTCCTAAGGGGCCACTTCTCCCCGACCTTTACAAAAAATATCGGTCCTTCCAAAGTGTTTGAGGAATCATGAATAGCAGTGTTGATTTTAATCCCCGACGGCGGCGAGAGTGATATCCACTCCGCCCCGTGTTCGGGCCTTAAACAAAACCCTAATCCGGCATTCTCGAGCCTCAAAAATACAACATATATACTCGCATGAAGGCTGGGCGATGGGCACTCCCAAAGCCCTCATGATCTGCCTCAACTCAGGGCGCGGCAAAGGCCACTCCTCAAAGCGCCTCGTACATCATAATGTGGCCTTCCGGCGGAGTAAAGGCCCTTTCGGTCGAATCCGAACTCTCCATGCCATCTCTTTAGGAATATTAAACTCCACGCACAGAGCCTTTACATCTCCTCTCTCGGGACGGAAGGGAAATCCGCAACGGAGGCCATTGTTCAAGAAAGATTCTCGAGCAAATTCCTTTCCAAAAGCAAGGCAAAACAGATGAAACCGGTTCAAGCTCCGAGGAAGGAGAGGGTGAAACAAAACTCGAGTGCCTCATTAATGCCCCATCAAGCCGCCACGTGTCGCCTCCGTTTGGCTTTGTGTGCGGCGGATCATATTAAATGGCAATCTCCGCCCAACCATAGGAGGACACGTGCTCAACTCGACGAACCGTCATAATGAAGGACTCCGCCTTTTGCCCAAACCGGTCAAAAGCTCATCTCTTGATATTGTTTCTCTTGAGCTCGGAATTGATTCAATGACTCTTGAGCTCCGGTTTTTAATGACTCTTGAGCCCTCCAGCGGCCTACAATTCTTGAACTCCGGAATTGGCATAATTTAAAAGGTACCCTATCATGAACATACTGGAGGCCGAAATCGACCACCAAGCACGGGGGCTAGTGATGGGTACGCCTCCAATATGACCCAAGGAATGGTCAACGGAGGCCCACTCGAGATGGTCAACGGCCTTCACGGCCCACTAAAGGGCAGGCCCAAAACGAGAGGCCCAAAAAATCCTTCGAGACGGTCAACGCCAAGTGTTGACCCGTCATATTTGTTTCTCTTTTGGGCCTCAAGAAACGTCTGCTCAAGCCCATTACCAATGCCGCCGGCAAAGAAAAACGACAGCGGACAACGCTCGGACGGTCAACGAAGACGTTGACCTTTAACCCCCAGAAAGCACATTTCTACGATAATGGGCCCATTACGCCCGGGCCATCACCCAACAAGCCAACTACGGCTCAAAAATATCTTTCCACGTTCCTTGCCCGCCAAGATACGATGAACGGCCGGGCAACGGAAAGGAAGGTGGTAAACTTGGAAAGTCATTGGCCGCGATGAGGAAACAATCATTCCTTCAGGGAAATTGGCATCTCCTCGGAAGGCAAGCCAATCGGAGAGCCGCCTTCCAAAGGAGGGGGATCCCTCCCTCACTTGGCCATAAAAGAAACCCTAGAGGCTTCTCCAGGCTAAGGCTGAAAAACACGCAAAAAGGCATACGAAAAACCCTACGGAAAAACCACTAAGTGTTCTGGACAAGGCTCTAACGGACAGACCCTTCAGGACACCCAACGCAACCAACCTCAAGGCAACAGGCGAGCCCTCACGGACGCTTCCTGCCTTCCCACCGTCCTGATACAAGAAAGACCTCACGTCTCTCTTACATCGGGACTTCACACTCTGTCAACTGTCTTCGCTCTTTCTTCTTCTTCGTTTCTTATATTTGAGAGACCGATTACTGACTTGAGCGTCGGAGTGTTTTCGGTGGGTCAACCTCCCGCCGTTAATCTTGTTCGCTTTAGTGGTGTGCAGGGTTCGCACTCAGAGAACGGAGCCGGATCCATTTATTCAGGAGAATCCGAATCTGTTCGAAGTCGGATCCAGGTACGCATCAATTAGTATCAATTTCTTTCCTTGCCATTTCTCCCTTTCTTGATAACAGTTGCATAGAAGTCTTACTTAAAGAGCAAATTTATTTCTCCTGACTTAATGGTTTGAATACCCAGATTTTCACTTGATTTATATTCAATTATTTATTATTTGAGTTAATTGGATATATTAGAATTAAGCATATTTGGTAGAATTTTTAAAAATATTCAAAGTAGTGAGCCAGCGTCTGAAGCGTGCCAGAGAGGCACATGAGCGCCATTTGCCATAGGTGCACACCCGAGGGCTCGCACCAGTGCCAAAAGCTGTGGGTTGGCGTTCGACGGCCATTTGGAGTATAAAAGGGGGAGCAATAGCGCATGTTGGCCATTCACGCAGAAGAAAAAAAGAGAAAAGATAGCAAAGAACGAGGGGTGAGGAAGACGAGATAAGGAAGACCGGAGCATTTTTTTTTATCAAATTTGCTTGATATAAGGTTAAGGTAACTATTTATAAGCAATATCCTTTGTCTGTTTTAGGGTCTGATATGTTACTCTTCTATTTTTGATTTCATGAATAACCTCGTTGCATGCTTAAATAATTGTTGATGATATATTTGTCATGTTCTAAAAATCCATGTAGTGAGTTAAAATTTCAAATTTTTTGCATACATATGGTAGATTCGGGATTTAGTGATCTTATATGTGATAAATTTCATTTCTCTTGCTACCATATATTGTAGACTTAAAATATGTATGGTCTTATGTCACAACTTTCAGCAAGTAACCCTCTATATTAAGATAAAACCATTGTATGCTGATTTTGCTATATTTTTTGTCATATTTTTTTTATAATTAGATATTAAAATTTGCATTCCATACTTTAAAATCCATCATGGCTAAGTTTCAGCAAGTATAAGTATGAATTTATAAAATTTTAAAAGAAAACTCTATAATTATGTTAAAAAACTATGAGCATTTTCTCCTAGAGTAAAAAAATTATAAAATATAGAAAAAGTGTAGAGTTTTTCTAAGAATAAGTATTGGACCAAAGTTATATTTTAGTGGATAGCATGTTATAACATTTCTTAATATATTATAATAGTATATCAATGTCCGAACCTATATAATTATGCGTTAAGAAACGACGTCTGTAAAAATGTCATGCATGCTCAGAGAAAATATGTTTGCTAAATAAAAATAGCATGCACGAAGTTAAACCTCCATAACTAATACAAAACATATCAAATATTGAAATAAATCAATGGTAGGGCTAAAAGATACTTACTTCGACCATTTAACAAACAGATTTGACAAAATGATGCTCTAAGGTGCCCGAACTCCGCTTCTACTCTCTTCCTCCCATGCTCTCTCTCTCCTCTTTGCCTCTACGGCGTGCAAATAACGTGCATAGTGTGTGTGCACTATGTTCCTTACGATTGACTTATTCCTCAATCAAATGATGTTCCCAAAGCATTTTGGCGAACAGAATTGACTTATTCCTTAATACCTGATCCTTACGATTTAAAATATAAATAGAAACCTCAATATAAGATAAATTCTCATCAATTACCAATAATTTAAATTTAATCACATGAGAAGGATCATGCAAATATTTCGTCAACATCGAAACAGGAAACATATCATGACAACCCGCCAAATTCGAAGGCAAAACCAACCTATAGGCCACCTTTCCTATCCGCTCTAAATTTTTTAAAGGTCCGATGAACATCAATTTCAATTTACCTTTAACTCCAAATCTCAAAATCCCCTTTCTCGAAGATACCTGTAAAAACACATGGTCACCCACATCAAACTCCAAATTAAATCTTCTCCTATCAGCATAGCTCTTTTAGCGACTTTGAGCCTCAATCAATCAATCTCTAATAATTCTGATCTCCTTGGAAGTATCTTGAATAATATCAGGACCTAACAATCTACAACCTCCAATCTCTTTCCAATTAATGGAAGACCTGCATCTTGACCCATACAAAGCTTCAAAATGAGTATTCTGATACTTGACTGATAACTATTATTATATACAAACTCAACAAACAATAAATAGCTATCCCAAGAGCCCCTCATCTCCAAAACCAACACATTCAACATATTTTTCAAAATATGAATAGTCCTCTCGGATTGGCTATCTGTTTGCAGATGAAACATCAAATTGAACTGAAGCTTGGTATCCAACTCATTGTGTAAACTCTCCCAAAACTTTGACACAAACCTTAAATCTCGATCAGAACAAATTGAAGCTGAAATAATATGCAGCCTTACAATTTCATTGATACACAAACGACCCAACTTATCACTCAAATATGTCATCTAAATCGATAGGAAACAAGCGAATTTTATCAATCTGTCCCCAATCACCCAAGTGGTGTTGTGACGACCCGACTTTTATTACCATCAAAAGCCGTTGTCAAAACCAAAGTTCTTTTATTTAAAAGATAAAAAGGTGAATATAAAATTTTTCTTTTCTTTATCCATACTTGAGATGTATTCTAAAGATTTATAATTTCATAAGTCCCAAAATATCACGGAAATATTCTACATTCATAAGCAGCGGAATCAAAATTACAAACTTTCTCAAAATAAACAAAACTCCAAAATCAGCTTCAGCAAGCTTAAACTTCTAGCTACACCATAGGACTCTACTCAACTTCGTCCACCATAAGCTTGTCATCTGAAAATTTGTAAGAGTGAGCTTACAAAGCCCAACAGGATACTCACATGCAGAAATCACAAGCATATATATAATCAAAGTATAGATCATAATATAAATAAAATCATCATATTGTTTCTTTCTTGATTCATATTCTTTTTATCTTGTCCTCATCAAAATCATTCGGAATTCATATAATCTTTAGGGACCGGACGGGAGCGACAATATCGAGGACGGGTTGTGTGCTACCCACAACCTAAAGCCGTATCCCCTCATTATGATCCCCGGCGGGGAGGTAATGCCTTTAACCCGGCATACGGGGCCATAGTCCATAGTTCTTATGCCACCAAAAGGTCCCCTCCCGTGGCCCAGGAGGCATCCTCGAGTGTCACTCCAATATCCTTCATCCATATTTAACAGCAAGTTTAATGGAAACTCGGTTCTTGGTTTGTGTTCTTTATTTGGCCAATCATCATAGATTAAAATGTCAAAAGTCATGGAGTTCCACTTGCTGTCTATAGTTACATGCCATTTTTCATGTTCTTAAGTACATAAGCCGAAGTTCATTTTATGCAGAGGCCGAAGTTCATTTCATGCAGAAGCCGGAGTTCATTTCTTTAATCAAAGCCAGAGTTAGTTTCTTTCAAAATCGGAGTTCACTGTCTTTCAAAACCGGAGTTCATTTACTTTAGTCAAAGCCGGAGTTCATTTCCTTTTAAAGACGGAGGACTTGGACGGAGCTCTAAACGAGCTTTTGTTTAAAAAATCCGGAGGGCCTTTCTTTGTAAAATCGGTAGTGTTTCTCTTTTAAAATCCGGAGTACTAGATACAGGAGTGCTTTTCTGTAAAATCCGGAGTGTTCAATCCGGAGTGCTTTTCTGTAAAAATTCAGAGTGCTCAATCTGGAGTGCTTTTCTTTTCAAAATCCGGAGCTCAAAGGGATGGAGTGACATTTCTTTTAAAATCCGGAGTGCTTAAAGGGACGGAGTGCCTCATTGACGGATTACATTTCTCTTCCTTATTCTGGAGTCCTTTAAGGGACGGAGACGCATCATAAAATTCATTAAAGGGCGGAGCTCATTTTTACAGTGGACGGAGCACAAAATTCATTAAAGGGCGGAGCTCATTTTTATAGTGGACGGAGCACAAAATTCATTAAAGGCCGGACTTCTCTTTTAATCAAAGGCTAAGTTTATTTCAAAACGAAGGCGAGTTCTTCGTATCAACAGAATTCTTCTTCAAAATCGGAGTACATTAAAAGAGGACGGAGCACATTTAAAGCCTAAGTTCTTTTGGATGAGTTTTTTTTTCTTTTCCAGCAATGTGAATATTTTCTTAAACACGTCTTCGGTTGTCAAGGCCGAAATCAAATAATAACAGACAGAGCATTAATAAAAAACCGGAGCTCTTAAACCTAGAAATGATTTCAGCAGAATAGAAAATCATCATAAGTTCTTAAGTTATCAATATCAAAATTTATAATATCTATCAGGAAATCATCAACAGTATAAAATCCATCATTATGCATAACAGAGTTTCATTTTAAACATGCCTTTCAGATCAAAACGTCATAAAGCATAAAACATATTTCATACAGAACACCATATAATTTTATAGCAATGTACATAAACATGAGCTTATAAAATAGGGGTGAGTATCTTACCTGAGTTTGTTTCTACTTTTTCCTTAGCTTTTGGCCTTCAACTTTTAGAAGAGTTTCTAGTGGTACCTCATTCCTGAGGCCCTAAGGCCCTTATTTATAGCCCTAAGTTTGGTGGCCCTCATTTATCATTCTTTTCCTATTTTCCAACGTTGCCATAAATTATTCCTTCATTTCCCATGTGAATTTGTTTTCCAACACGTATCGGGAACTGCAGACCTTAAATGCTACTCCTTCCCCACAATTCTGCCTTAACTGTGACCGGACTTCTTTAACAAGTCCGGACTCACATTTTACTTCGGAAAATTCGGAGTGATTCGAACGCGTTTTCACGTCGGGAAATCCGGAGTGTTTTCTTTCAGCAAATCCACACGCGTTTTTACTCCGGAAATCCGGAGTTCATTTACCAAGGGTAATCCGGACTTCATTTGCCCAACGACATCCGGACTTCTTTTATTGTGGGCATCCGGACTGCATTAAGGAAATCCGGACAGCAATTTCCTTAATGCCAATTCCGGACTTCTTCACCTTTGGATTTCCGGTCAACGGGCGTTGACCGGACCTATTTGTTAAAATTTCCTTATTCAAATTTTGGGTCGTTACAAGTGTCCATATTCTTCACCATCCTAGGCAACCCCAAAATAAAATCCGTCGTTATATGCTTCAGCTTTCAATTGAGAATCAATAAATGATGCAAAAACCCTACAGACTTTATATGCTCTGTTTTTACTTGCTGACACACGATGTACTTGACCACATAAGCCGCAGCCTCATGCTTCATATTCCACCACCAAAAAGTCTTCATCATATTCTAATACATTTTATTTATGTCAAGATGAATCATATACCTCGATCTATGAGCTACATTCATAATTAGTTCTTTTAACTTCTCAACATTTGGCACACAAATTTGAACCCGAAAATAAAGAATCCCATCAAACCGAATACAAAAATCTTTCTGCAACTCACTATCCAAATCTCCCATAATCTCCATTAGATACAAGTCACCCATTTGATTCTCCTTAATCTTTTCTAAAATCTCCGATTGAACCTAGAGGTATGATAATATCATCCACAATCCCTAAAAGTGCAACCGAATCGTACAATCCTTCATTCTATCTAGTATCTCTCATTCTTTGATCATCAAATGAGCCATTAAACTCAAATACTTCCTACTCAACGCGTCAGCAACGACATTAGCCTACCCTAACCGATACTGAATTTCATAATCATAATCTTCTAACAAATCTATCCACCTCCACTACCGCGTATTTAACTCATTATATGAAAATAGATACTTTAAACTCTTATGATCAAAATAAATCAAATATTCCTTTTCATATAAATAATGTCTCTAAGTTTTCAAAGCAAAGATCATAGCTGCTAATTCCAAGTCATTTGTGGCAAAGTTCTGTGTGTGAACCTTCAATTGCCTGGACCTATATGCTACCACCATGCCACACTGCATCAGGACACATCCAGACCTATTTTGGAAGCATAATAATACACAACAAATCCACCAAATCCAGTAGGGATTGACAAAATAGGCACTAACATCAATCTCCTCTTCAACTCCTAAAAGCTCTCATCATAATCATCATCCTAAATGAACATCATCTTTTTTTGCGTCAAACGGGTCAAATGCGCCACAATCCATGAAAATTTTTTAACAAACCACTTGTAATACCCAATCAAACCTAAGAAACTCTGCACCTCAGTGACATTCTTCAATCTTTTTCAATTTTTCACCGCTTCAACCTTTTTCAATTCTACTAATATATTGCCATTCGAAATGATATGACCCAAGAATGTCACCTCCTCTAACCAGAATTTGCGATTCCTCAACTAAGCAAACAATTGCTTCTCTCTCAAAAACTGTAGTGCTAACCACAAATGGACCTTGTGCTCTTCAATGATCCTTAAATAAATTAGAATGTCATCAATAAAAACCACTACTAATTGATCAAGATACGGCTGGAAGACCCAATTTATGAATTCCATAAACAATGTTGGTGTATTTGTTAACCCAAAAGGTATCACCAAAAACTCATAATAGCCATATCGCGTCCTAAAAGCCATCTTGAGAATATCTTCCCGCTTAATCCTTAATTGATGGTATCCCGAATGTATATCAATATTTGAGAAAACTTGAGCTTCTTGTAAGTAATCAAAGAAATCTTCAATCCTCGGGAGGGGATACTTGTTCTTAATCGTAATGTTATTCACAACCTCATCGATCTATCTTTCTTCTTCACAAATAGTACAGGGCGCCCCACAGTGAAACACTAAGCCGAATAAATTCTTTCACTAATAGATCATACAGCTATTGTATGAATTCTTCAACTCAAACGGAGCCATTCTATATGGAGCTCTCAAAATCGGCGCAAATCTTGGCATAATATCAATAGTAAATTCGATCTTCCGGTTTGAACGCAATCCAAGCAAAATCTCTGAAAAAATATCCTCAAACTCACGAACGATCGGAATGTCCTCAATGGCCACAAAATGACTCTCATATGTGACCATATATGTCAGATAAGCTCAACTTTCATCTCTCATCAAATGACTTGTGTTCAATGCTAAAATCAGCTCCGAATACTCTTGCTAATTCTTCCTTGAAATTAGGACTCATATCCCGAAAAATAAAATAGAACTATCTTATTGAAATGCTAGCCAATCTATCCCTAAAATGACATCAAAGTGAGCATATCAAGCAAAATCAGATCCACTATCAACTCATAGCCACAGGCCCAAACCAGACAATGAGAGTGCATAATCTCAACTAATAGTGACTTACCGAAAGGGGTAGACACTATTAACGCACAATCTATTTATTGGAAAGGCACATACAGATTATACAAAAAATTAGGGGACACAAAAGAGAGTGTAGCCCTGGGATAAACCAAAACATACGCTAAAGAACTGAAGATCTTCAAATTACCTTTCACAACTGAAGGATCAGCTGTAACTTTATAAGCTATGGCTACAAGTCAGGAGCTACAGACCTCCTCTCCGGACGCGCACACATCAGAGACTAACAATCCATTGCATGACGGCCCACCTGACCACACTTGTAACAGGTCCCACTCTAACGAAAAGAAGTTCATCCCACATGATTCTTTCTACAACACCGCTAGGCAGACTTCATGAACTAGAACTTCGGAGGAGTAGATTTTGCTTCGTCTACTTTCCTTTATCTTGACCTAACTTTTCCTTATCTTAACCTCAAGACATCAAGCAAAATATCCAATCAGAGACTCCACCCGTTGAGCTCTGGCCTCAATGCTGTAATTTCTTTTGGAAATGTTTCACCGAAAATTGCTCCAACTCGATCAATAGGGCCCAATCCAACACCTCACTATAAGTTTACAACGGCAGCGTTACCAATTGTTTTCGGATTGATACAACCCTTGAAAAAATTTATGAGATCTCAGGGACTCATCTATGACCAAATAGGGAGTAAACCAAGATAGCTCTAAAAACTACATGTCATACTTAGCTATCGTCGTACTCCCTTACTGCAGCCTACCGAACTCAGCTTCCCTAATCTCTTGGATGTTTGATGGAAATAACTTCTCTAAGAATGCCTCCTGGAAGACATCCCAAACTATCTCCTTATTCTCCTGGCCCAAGATATGGTGCTAGAAATCCCACCATCTAATAGCCTCACCATCTGACTTGTATGCGGTGAACCTTACTTTATCTTCCTCAGGACAATCAATAACCTCAAACACTTTTTTTACCTTCTTCAGCCACTTTTCTACTTTAATTAGGTCAGACTCCCCCAAAACCTCCAAAACGTGCTCACCATTGAACCGATCAAAGAGCATCCAGCCTTGACCCTGCTCAGCCATCCTCCTCAAAGCAGTCGGATTCTAATCCTGCTATTGAATCATCCTATCCATCACGGCACTCATGTGACCCTTGCAACTGATCTTCTATCCCTAACATCTTCTCAACTTAATATTGACCTTATACTCCTAATCACGTCTTCCTGACTGTAGAACGATCTTCTACTCCTAAAATCTCTATGATCTACTATAATATTCATCTATCATATAAAAGATTTAATCAACAACCATCCCAAAATTGACCCAAAATCATCCCAAAATACTTTCCATTACGTCTCTCTTTGAGACCATTTCTGTTATGAATATGAACTAAATAAGTCAATTTAATAAACAATTAAAATTCAAATAATAGATAAATAACAAATCCTAAACCCAGACGTGACAAACCAACATATACGGGACCCAAACATAGCCCCCACAGGACCTCATCAGATGACTATTTGGATAATATAAATATGATCTACTCCAAACAGTCATAAGAAAAATAACTAAATGACAATAACAACTCATTTACATAAACAACATATTTGATAATTCAAAATATTATATTCCAAAGCCCTACATTAGGCCGATACTTAAAAATAAAAACATATGTATATCTGCTGTTGACATTTTAGGCCTGCAACTCTTGGCCATACCTGACTATATTTTAGGCCTATAACTCTTACCTATTTCATATCATCGAAACCCGACTATATTTTATGCCTGCAACTCTTGACTCAGTTATATATTAGGCTATTAGTTCTTGACCATCTCATATCATTGAATCTCGACTATATTTTAGACCTGTAAGTCTCAACCTAACTATATTTTAGGTCTGCAACTCTCAACCATCTTATATCATTGAATCCTAATTATATTTTAGGCCTATAACTCTCGGTCATTTCATATTATCGGCTTTTAACTTGACTATATTTTAGACCTATAACTTTCGACCATCTTTTCATCATTATCGTTGGATCACATATCGACCCACCATGACCTTAACTAGCTAAGGTTCGACACACATATCAACCCACTAGGGCCTTGGACTACTATGGTCCCATGAAGTAACAACCATATCCCTGGCACATACATGAGAAAATGCATGGCCCATACAAGATTTCATACTCATTCCCATACAAATACACATATATAAAAATATATGGAATTTGATATTTAGCCATTTTTCAGAAAATAACAAAACCTTCAAATATTAGCAAAAACAGAAAAAAATCCTCATTTAACCGATAAAAATGTCATGTATATTGAGAAAAAATGTGGGATAAATAAAAATAGTATGTACGAAATTAAACCTTCATGAGAAATACAAAACAAATTAAATACTGAAATAGACTAAAGATATTGTTAAATGATACTTATTTTGACATTATACTACATAAATCTGACAAAAAAAAACCTCCGATGTGTCCAAACTCCACTTCCTCTCTCTTCCTCCCGCTCTCGCTCTCCACTCTACCACTCTTGCAAGCAAATGACACGCACAGTGCGTGTGCCCCCTTATATAATAAAATCAGTGCTCGAGTGTATCTCGGGCATGCCTCGGGCAGGGGCTTTCGAGCGACCCGGCACTAGAGCGTGCCTCAAGTGTGCCTCGAGCATAGGCTTTCGAGTAACTTGACACTCGAGAATGCCTCGGACGTGCATCAAGTGCCATACTATTGAACCAAAAACCCTTCAAAATTTACAATATATAATTATTTCAAAATACGTCTAATTAACCTAAAATCGTAATTAATATCAAAATAATCCAATTAGATGACTTCTTCTCATGAATGACAATAATAATATGCTTGTTTAAATTTATATAGCTTGGGTTTTTTGAAAAAGTATACTGTGTTTATTTTTAGCACTTCCACTTTTAGAGAAGGGTTTGGAGTATATGTAGTAAAAATCGAATTCATATTGGACAAAGGCTAATTTTACATGAAAATTCACTAAGTTGGGCCAAACCATACCTAACCCAATCACTTGGCCAAAAATCTTAGCCATAACCATTCATAAGTCAAATCAAATCAGTTCATGCCAGTCCACTTATATTTTAATATTTTTAAGTAATTCATTTGAAAATTTATATTTGGGTAAACAAATACCTAACAATATAAAATATTTTAAAAATTATAATATCAAAATTAAAATATTATCTAAATATGTGTTAAAATGAAGAATATTGACCTAACAATTATTAACTACACAAAAATAGATATACTGAAATGATTTTTTTTTTTAAAATGGTAATTGCTTTTTTTTTTATAAAAAAAATATCCATAAAAAGATTTATAATTTAGGCTCGACTAGTCAAATTATGCTAGTGACCATGTCTCACTAAAAAACTAATCGGATATAATTTTTGGATCATATTTATTTACATTACTAATAAATATTGATCAAATCTTATAAAATTTTAAATTAAATAGATATAACTAGTCGGGTCACTTGATTTTAGTTAAGTCTAATTTGGAGTGCTTTCTCTCAAATTTATGTATTTGAAGGCCTTTGATGTGAATAGGAATTCAGAGTAATTGTTGCTGACATAATTATCTACACATAAATATATTATAATGATTTTTTTTAAAAAAAGGGTAATTGCTTAAAATTCAAAAAAAAAAAAAAACAGGATAACTATAAAAATATATATATATGTATAATTTAGGCTCGACTAGTTAATTTATACTAGTGATCATGTATGGCTAAAAAAATAATCAGACATAATTGTTTGATCATATCCATTTACAATACTACCATATATTGATCAAATCTTGTAAAATTTAAATTGAACGTGCAATGGAGAAAACACTTTACATTGTATGCTCGAGATTGCTGGTTCGATTGCGTCCAACTCCATGATGACTCGTCCAAAAAGGGCATCACCTCTAATCTTCACAAGAGTTTCTCTCACAGGTAGAAATTTCGTTCAAAATCCAATCCTGATAGCAAAGAGAGAGAATCCCTCTAGCCCAGTCTTCCCACTGGCATCCTCGACATAGCACCTTCACGCAAAATCCTAGAGATTGCGTAGCATCCCGAACTTCCCTTGAATAATACACCCAATTATACAGAATTCAAACATATCAAAATCTTTCTTAAGAGTGTCACTGAACATCACCAATCTTTCTGATCCATCAGGGTAGACAAAATCAATGCCGACGATAATCCATTTTTCAATTATTGAAAACTTTTCTCACAAGAATCACTTCAAAGTTTCTATTCTAAGGGCGCCATCGACACTGTAATCCTCGAGAAACATTCAATAAATCTCTCATCAATACCAACTAGGTCGAAGAAACTCAATACTACCGTGACCTTAGTCAGTCTTTCCAAATTTGACAATGCTGCCATCTTTTTCGGATTCTCAAATATCATTTTAAGAACCAATATGATCTAAGATGATGCCTTCCCACAATCTACAATAGACTTCCCAATCGAGTCTCATTCTTCTCAAAATTCTTTAAATAAATTAGAACACCAATAACAAAACCACCACAAATAAAATCATCACAATTAATCCAAACACAATCAGAAATCTAATCGATAATATCCATAAAAAAAAGTTAAAATATTGGACAACCCAAAAGTATCATCTAGACTTTGCAATGGCCAGACCTTAATCTGAGAGTTGTCCTATGTATACCCTTCTACTTAATTCTCAAACAATAAAACCCCAAACAGAACTCAATCTTAGAGAAAACCCAAACTTCTTGAAATGGATCAAAAATCTTCGATCCTTGAGAGTGATATATATTCGATTCCCAAATAATCCAAACATAAATCCATCAATCCATTTTTCTTCACTAAAGAGTACTAAAACACCCCACGCCAAGACACTTGGCCAAAGCGGGTTAGGAATCGCTTCAGATTCTCCTCTGACCTCTAGCAGAGGTGGATAAGGTGTCAAGGCTACTTCTCCTCCCTTCGACTTGAGAAAAATTGGTTCAGGAAGCAGTTGGCGAGCTTGTCAAAGGAGCGAATGGAGTTGGGCTAGAAGCCATGGAACCATAGTAGGGCATCCCCTTTGAGAGTAAGGGAAAATATTGGCACATCACATCCTCGCTTGCCCTGTGGAGAGACAAGTAGGTATAGAAGTAGTTTGGGTGGTTCATCAGATCCGTACTTTCGTTGTACCTATCCAATGTTGGCATTTTGAACTTGAGGGGGAGCGGTTGAGTCTGAATGCCCATAGCAAATGGTGACCTTCGCAGGTCGAGCGTGGATCGTCCGAACTCCCCCTTGAGCAGATGGTTCCATATCTTTTTCACCTTCTGCAATAAACGGAGAGATGCAACAGTGAATGTAAAAATGTAGTGGGGGAGTGTGAGGATACAAGAGTGTAAGACTCATTGAGTAGTTGTGGGAGGCCAGACTTTGCGGATTGCATTGCAATGAGTGGCTCACTAAGGGTGCTCGAGAGAAACTTTAGGACTGATCTTAGGGAGTCGAGAATCGAGATCAAGAAAATCAGATCATTTTTCTATTGAAGGAAAGGCTATTTATAAGTTCCATGGGGGAAAACCTTTAGCACGGGAACCTCCGACATGTGGCGAGTCGTGATTTGCGGCCGTTGACCACTGGAGGTAGCCAATGGTCTCAACTGTCGCCTTACGGTGGCACAGAGACCGTTGTTGGGCGTTGACCATGCTTAGTCTACTACTCATCCAAGGATTGGCTGTGCGGTTGGGAGGATAGCGTGTGCCGTAGCTGGCAGCATTGACTCCCTCCTCATTGGCTGGCTTTCTTTAGGTTGGCTCCTACTGTCTACAGGTGCATTAGCGGGTGACAGAGGGCGCTGATTGGCCGTTGTTTCTGGGCCGTCACGTAGGCCATTCTCTAGAAACCTTTGGGCCGTCCAGGAACTTGGGGCTTGCTGTTCGCTTGCACTGGCATTCCTTCGACTGGGTCTTACTGTTGAGGCCACCTCCGAGTTGGACCCAACAATATATATTTCTTAGTGACGAGGCTTTTATAATTTAATAACAATACAATTAGTTTGATTTCTGTTGTTAATTTCTTACTCTAATCTTTATATGGATGTATCTCCTTACGTACATTTTGAGATCTCATATAATCAATATTCAGAATCACTTTTAGATGTAACATATCAAGTCTTGTGATTTGAATATTTTATTTCAAGTTCCTGTGTCCATTTTTTGTAATTAGGGTTGTGTCTCAATGTTTTTATTGAGTTTTGATCGGTAGATAAATAAACAAATTTTAATAATTAAGAATTAAGAAATAATTTAATTAGATCTCGAGATGGGAATGTGACATCCGTCATCCAAATCAATTCTAAAACTCTTGATCATATTTTAAGGTACAGTAACCTTCACTCCTCAAATGTGCATGTCCTTTGCTTTTCTTTCCCGAAATCTGATGACCACCTCCATTGCCCCTACTCTGGGATATCTGAAGCAATCTTAACAATTTTGTTATTTTATGATTAATGTGATTTTGATTGTTTTTGTTATTAGTTTGATTTCTTTACATTTGTCTTATATTTTTTACTATTTAAATTTCTTTATATCAATATATTATATTATTATATTTATAAGATTTATATAATCGAACTGATTATATAATAAAAATATTTTAGACGTATCATCCCATAATTTTTTTCCTTTCAATCTTAAAAGATTTTTTTATATAAAAATTATATCTTATTTTATTATTAATAATTATTGTATATTTATTATAAATTATTAATTATTTTTTTTTACGATTCAAATAAACACGAAGTAATCTCATGGTTTATGTAACCGAACTGATTAATAGTTGAGATATTTTAAACATATAATTTTATAATTTTTTTATTTTTAACAGGATATCTCACAAAAAAAAAAATTATCTTATTTTATTATTAATAACTATTATATATTTATTTTAAATTATTAATAATTTTTTTATAATTTAAATAAGCGCCAAGAAATTTTCTCAATTTAGAGGAAGAACAAGAGTGTGAATTCAAAATTGTTATTTGCATTGACCCGCTGCAAATAAAGTTCGAGGAAGTCGACGTCGCTCCGATGGCCGGTCTTTTCAGTCAGTGTCATAAACAAAAGATACTGTCAACCAGTCAATATGAAGAAAAAGGGTTGCCGTCCAAAATTGACTCCTTGACTCCTCCTCACTGGGCTTCAATTATATATGATTATATAAATAAACTATCAACCTATGCGTAAAGACAATGATGCCACTCTTTAGATGAGGTATTTTTAATACCATGATAAAAAGATAGCCATAAAAAAATTTATAATTTAGGCTAAACCGATTAATTTATATTGATGATCATGTCTGGCTAAAAAAATAATCAAGCACAATTTTTTAATCATATTTATTTACAATACTAATATATATTAATCTAATCTTATAAAATTTTAAATTGAATAAATATAACTAGTCAAGTTGCTTGATTTCAGTCAAGTCTAATTTGGAGTGCTTTCTCCCTAATTTACATATTTGAAGGCATTTAATGTGACTAGGATTTCAGAGTAATTGTTGCTAACATAATTATCTATACAAAAATAAATATACTAAAATAAATATAACAATTCTCATACGAGGAATGGCTGTGCGGCTGGGAGGATAGTGTGCGCCGCAGCTGGCAGCATTGACTCCTTCCTCATTGGTTGGCTTTCTCTGGGTTGGCTCCTACCGTCTACAGGTACATTAATGGACTACAGAGGGCGTTGATTAGCCATTGTTTCTGGGCTGCCACGTAGACCATTCTCTAGAAACCTTTGGGCCGTTCAGGAATAGGGTCTCGCTGCTCTTGAGCCCACCTTCGAGTTGGACCCAACAATATCTATTTCTTAGTGACGAGGCTTTTATGATTTAATAAAAATACAATTAGTTTGATTTATGCTGTTAATTTTTTACTCTAATTTTTATATAGATGTATCTCCTTACGTACATTTTGAGATCTCATATAATCAACATTCGGAATCACTTTCAGATGTAACATATCAAGTCTTGTGATTTGAATATTTTATTTCAAGTTCCTGTATCCGTGTTCTATAATTAGGGTTGTGTCCCAATGTTTTTATTGAGTTTTGATTAATAGATAAATAAATAAATTTTAATAATTAAGGATTAAGAACTAATTTAATTAGATCTCGAGATGGGGACGTGACATCCCTCATCCAAATCAATCTTAAAACTCTAGATCATATTTTAAGGTACAGTAACCTTCACTCCTCAAATGTGCATGTCCTTTGCTTTTCTTTCCCGAAATCTCATGACCACCTCCATTGCCCCAACTCTGGGATATCTGGAGCAATCTTAACAATTTTGTTATTTTGTGATTATTGTGATTTTGATTGTTTTTTGTTGGGTCCCATATCCTGACCCATGAGACAGCCCAGGCCCACGAAGCAAGTCGCGGCCCATGGAAAGATCAGAAGCCCACGAGAAGTAATCAGCCCAGCCCAAGGGAGGAAAGGTGCGAGTCCACGGTGGAAGAAGCCAACGGAAACCTGCAGCGCAATAAATACATCGCCGGGAACAGGCAGAAAAGGCGGAAAGGCTAGCCAACAGAGGCATGGCTGGCGCAGCGCCAACGCCACCCGCTGCCGTCTGCAGATGGCCAACCAATCCCCGCTCGGGAAAATCGGGCGTGGTCAATAACGCCCCGGCCCGTCTGCCAAGCACGGCAACAGACAGCCGGCGTGGCCCGGCGGTCCATGACAGTGACCAGCGGCGTGATGGCCCAAGCAATGGGCGTTTTGGCGCCCAAGAGTCCAACGGGGTGAGGCGTATAAGAACCCTCACACCCCACAGAGAAAGGGATCTTTTTTGATCTTCGACTTTACGATCGACCTTGGGACTTTTTCGACCTCTAATCTTTTCGATCAACCTGGGATCTTACTAAACATAGCTTCAAGCATCCTTGATCATCTGTTTCCCTCTTCTCTAAAACACAAGAGTGACGAGTCAAAGCAGAGCATTGCCTCATCTAGCTGACTTGCTCACCATCCCAGCATCCTCTGAGATCACGGAAAAGTTAGCCACCCACTGCGGTGCACTAAGGAAGCTAGGCCTTCCATCACCTGCTCATTGCATTTCTCCACATCACCGCACAAGCACCTCTTTCGCTTCACAGCATTTCTCCGCGCACCACCTTAGCGTGCGCCATTTCCGTTTATTGCGGGAATTTGCTGACTTGAGCGTCGGAGCGGCCTCGGTGGGAGAAATCCTGCCGAACCCTTGACCTCTTGTTTGTTGTTTGTGTTGTGCAGGTCCAGGTTCACAGAGACGGAGACCGGATTCTTCTTCCGGAGCAACCGCACGCTTAGGAATCCGAAGGCTCCCTAATCCGTACGACAACCTTGGGCCCGGGACACAACATTGGCGCCGTCTGTGGGAATCAGACAATAAGCCAAGTGTCTCTTTCCCATCCAGCAGCTGAACAACAGAAAATGGTGAACACCCGAGCACAAACTAGTGCTCCTGCGGTGGAAGTCATCGTCCAAGGAGAAGTTCCCCGCGGGAACCAAACAAACAACCAACCGAGCAGCGATGTCCGCCGCCCGGGCCGCGGACATAGACTATCTGAAGGAGATCCTCCTCGCCGTATGCGCGAATACCGGGATTGCCTTGCCTGGGGCCGCTCCTCCAGCAGCCCTGGCCTCCACCTCCAAGAGAGAAAGGCGTCGAGAGACCGCTCGCAGGAGGCGAGCCAACCATCTCGACCGCGCGACAGCCCAAGCTGCACCAAGTGAGGATGGCCAGAACGAGGCGAAAAGCCATCCCGCCGACGACGACAGGGAGGACAGCCCCGAAGGCCGCAACCCCCGTAACTCGCGTGGCAATAGGAGGCCACCCGCCGCAGGCTCCAACGGCGAACGCGCCTCCCAGGCGGAGAGTCGCCACCCTCGACGAGCCCAGACGCACCTCCAGGGCAACACGGAGCTCCGTGACGTCCTCAATGCGCGAAGAGGCTCTACGGACCCCTCGATGGAGGAGAAAGTCAAGGTGTTGTGGGACACCCTGCATAAGGAGAAACCCACGCCCTCCTCCGCCGACCTCCGTAGATCGCCCTTCGCCATGGACTTGCGGACGCAGCCGTTGCCGAGCAAGTTCAAAATGCCGGTCCTAGAGGGATACGACGGAAGCAAGGACCCGATGGACCATCTCAACTGCTTCCGCACCCACCTCTCTCTACAAGGGGCGAGCGAGGCCCTGATGTGCCAGTGCTTCCCCGTCACTCTTAGGAGTGACGCGCTGCTCTGGTTCCACGGCCTCTCCTCGAACTCCATACGCTCGTTTGACGAGCTTGCTGACAGCTTCCTGAGCCAGTTTGCCTCCAGCAGAAGGGAGGAGAGACAACCCTGGCACCTGGTTTGCCTCCGACAGAGGCAAGATGAAAGCCTGAAGCGATTTCTAGACCATTTCATCACTGAGGCGAGGCGGATCCCGCACCTCTCCGACAAGCTGAAGCTCAACGCCTTCGTCGCCACTCTGGCGGCGGGGGACTTCTTCAAACATCATGCCGCACTGCGCCTCGGACCTTCCGGGAGGCTGAGACCATTGGTCGGGCGTACATCACAGCCGAAGAGGCCAATGAGGCGAAGCGCCCCGAGCGAGTGGACCGGCCCCAGGAAGCCCCTAGAGCTTCTGGAGGGAGAAAGAGGGACAGCGACAGCCAGCGCTTCTCGGAGCGCCGAAAGCAGCAGCGGCCCCCGTCGGGGCCCAAAAGGGATTACAGCAGGACCTCTCTGATCCCACTGAACGATAGCCGCACAAACATCCTGATGCAGATCTAGGATGAAAAATTCTTCAAGTGGCCAAAAACGCCCAAGGGTCCTGCAAATGGCGATCGGACGGCATCTTTGCCCGTACCACCACCGTATGCAGGGCACTCGGCCGAGAAGCTGTCGCACCTGCGGCGGGAGATTGAAGATCTGATCCGGCGCGGACAATTGAAGCGGTTCGTGAAGAGTTCGGGTCAGGAACCTGCTCCCTCCTACGGTGAACCCAGTGAGCCTCCAAGAGCCCGCACGGCTGCCGGCGTAGTCCATATGATCTCTTCCGCTGACGCCGTGAGCGCCAGGCGTGGACAGCCAGAACCGACTTCCAGCAACAAGCGGGCGAAGATAGGGGCTAGGAGTGATGTCATTAGCTTTAGTAGCGACGATATGGCTCATGTAACCTCTCCCCACACTGACCCCCTTGTTGTATCGGCCCTTGTTTCAGCTGGTGGTGATGACTACCAACTGAAACGGGTCTTCATTGATAATGAAAGTTCATAAAATTTGCTGTATCTCACTGCATTCATTAAGCTTGGACTAAAACGGAACCAAATGAAGGCTGCAAACGAACCATTATACGGCTTGGACAACGAGCCAGTTTCAGTGCAAGGGATAGTGCGACTGGAAGTCACGGTGGGGACCCACCCGCGCTCCATGACGCGCGAGTTGGCGTTCCTTATCGTCGACCTTCCGTCCGTCTACAATGCCATATTCGGCAGACTCTTCTTGACAGCCTTCGAGGCCGTGACGTCCATCCCGCATCTAAAGGTGAAATTTCCCACCCCCTGGGGCGTGGGAGAAGTTCTTGGAGACCAAGAAATGGGACGGACCTGCTACCTGTCCCAAGTCAACCTAGTGGCACCATGCAGACCAAGCGAAGACCTGGACCTCCGCGACGAGACGCCGCCTGCGAGAACCCGATCGGGAGAGAGGAAACTGAGGCGATCCCGCTTAATCCTTCCGATCCGGAACGATGCGTCAATGTGGGGAGATCCCTTCAACCTGCAGATCGCGACAAGTTAATTACCTTCCTTCGGGCTAACTCTGACGTGTTTGCCTGGGTCCCCGCTGACATGCCCGGGATATCGGCCGAAGTCGTAGTCCACAAGCTGGGCCTTGACGCGAGCCGAAAACCCGTCCGGCAGAAGCGGAGGAACCACTCCGTCGAGAAGTTGGTCGCCATCAGGGAAGAAGTGAAGAGGCTCCTGGACGCCGGATTCATCAGAGAAGTCCAGTACCCGGAGTGGCTATCCAACGTCGTCTTTGGTGAAAAGAGAGCGGCGGCAAGTGGCGGATGTGTGTCGACTTCACAGACGTGAATAAGGCCTGCCCCAAAGATAGCTTTCCGCTCCCAAGGATCGACCAGCTCATGGATTCCACATCCGGGCACGAACTACTGAGCTTCATGGACCCATACTCTGGGTACAATCAGATCCGGATGGACCCAGAAGACGAGGAGCACACCTCGTTCATGACAGATCAAGGGACATATTGTTACAAAATGATGCCCTTTGGTCTCAAGAATGCAGGCGCCACGTACCAGCGCCTCGTCAACAAAATGTTCGAAACTCAGATCGGGCGGAACGTGGAGGTGTACGTCGACGATATGCTTGTGAAAAGCAAAGTCGCGAGCTACCACGTCAACGACCTAGATGAGACTTTTCAGATCCTCCGACGGCATGGGATGAAGCTCAATCCTGTCAAATGCGCATTCGGGGTGACCTCTGGGAAGTTCTTGGGCTTCATTGTATCCCAGCGCGGAATAGAAGCCAACCCGGAGAAAATCAAAGCCATACTTGACCTGAACCCTCCGCGAACAATAAAAGAAGTCCAGAAGCTGACGGGGCGGATTGCCGCCCTTTCACGGTTCCTAGCCAAGTCAGCCGAAAAATATTTGCCCTTCTTCAAGGCGCTAAGGGGCACCAAATCGCACGGGTTCAAATGGAATGAAGGATGCGACGAAGCCTTCAGGGAACTAAAGACTTACCTCTCCAGCGCGCCGCTATTAAGCTCGCCGCGCGAAGGGGAAGATCTCTACCTCTACCTGGCCACATCGACGTCCGCCCTCAGCTCCGTGCTAGTTGCGGAGCACGAAGGCAAGCAACAGCCGGTGTATTACGTAAGCCGGGTGCTGACGGACGTAGAGACCCGCTATCCGCACGCTAAAAAGATGGCGCTCGCGCTTGTCTACGCGGCGCGGAAGCTGCGACCCTACTTCCAGTCACATCGGATCATCGTGCTGACGGACCAGCCGCTGAAGACGATTTTGCAGAAACCAGAGACGTCAGGCCGGCTGGTTAAGTGGGCCGTCGAACTGGGAGAATTTGACCTAGAATTCCGACCCCGGCCAGCCGTGAAAGGACAGGCTCTGGCGGACTTCATCGTCGAGGCCGCGACGCCAGCACAGGACGAAGGCAGCAATCCAGGAGATACGGAGCACGACAGTTCACCTGTGTGGACCCTAAACGTAGACGGATCATCTACCCAGACAGGCAGCGGAGCGGGTATCGTGTTAAGGACGCCCGAGGGTGTGGAAATCGTATACTCCGTTACTCTGGCCTTCCCAGCCACGAACAACGTGGCGGAGTACGAGGCCCTCCTTGCGGGCCTACGACTGGCGAGGGAGTGTTCCGCGCGGTCGTTGGTCATGCGTAGTGACTCTGAACTTGTGGTCAATCAGGTGAAGGGGAACTTCGAAGCCGTGAACCCACAACTTGTGAGGTACCTGGCGAGAGTAAGGGCCCTGATCCCTGAGTTCCGTCGATTTGAGATCGAACATATCCTGAGATCGGATAACGAACGCGCTGACCGACTGGCCCGGGACGCGGTCGCCCGGAATCAGAGCAAGACTCAAGGGAGCCCGGGAAGTCGAGCATTACCCAAGATCGACGCCGAAGACAAAGAAGTCTTTCATGTCAACACGAGGGACAACTGGATGACTCTGTATATAAAGTTCCTGACTGAAGAAGCTTTACCAGAAGACACCAACGAAGCCAAGCGAATCAAGAAGACAGCAGGATGGTATACGGTCCTAAATGGGAGATTATACAAGCGAGGATATTTCACCCCTCTCCTGAAGTGCCTTACTCCGGAGGAAGCCGACTACGCGTTGGCAGAAGTACACTTGGGGTTGTGCGGATCACACATTGGCGGGAAGAACCTCGCGTTCAACGTCATGCGGCAAGGGTTCTACTGGCCCACCATGAAAAGAGATGCTATGGAGTTCGCCCGCAAGTGTGAAAGTTGTCAGGTCCATGGCAACATGACGCACCAGCCGCACACCGAGCTGCACTATCTCCAATCCCCATGGCCGTTCGCACAATGGGGGCTCGACATACTCGGACCCCTACCAATGGCTGCCGGACAAAGAAAATTCTAGATCGTTGGCATCGACTACTTCACAAAATGGGTGGAAGCCGTCCCACTCGCGAAGATTACAGAACAAAATGCGACGGAGTTCCTCCGTCAGGGCATTGTTTGCCGCTTTGGGATTCCTGAAGTCGTAGTAACCGATAACAACCCATTCACCGCAAACGCTTCACGGGCAATCGCGCGACCTCCGCATTAAACTGGTGCAAACATCCGTGGCGCACCCTCAAGCAAACGGACAAGTCGAAGTCACCAACCGCACACTGCTGCACGGGTTGAAAATCAGGTTGGAAGACGTAGGGGGCTCCTGGACTGAGGAGCTACCGTCAGTGCTATGGTCGTACCGAACAACTGCGAGAGAACCAACAAGGGAGATGCCCTTCAACCTTTGCTTTGGGGTGCGAGGCTATGGTACCCGTGGAAATGGGAATGCCAAGCCTGCGGATCGAATGCTTAGACCCGGCCACCAATGAACGAAGGCTTCGGGAAAGTCTGGACTTGCTCTCGGAAGTTTGAGACGCCGCACGACTCAGAACCGCGGCCTACCAACAGCGAGTCGCGCGGTTTTACAACAAGCGAGTGAAGGCACGCCCACTGGAAGTTGGAGATCCGGTCCTCCGGAGGGTAGAGGCGGCGGGAAAGATCGCAAATAGGAACAAACACTCCCCCGGGTGGGATGGGCCGTTCCTCGTCTCCGCAATCCTCCGGAGCGGAGCGTACAAGCTACGCGCCCAGAACGACAAACTGGTCCCGCGGACCTGGAACGCCGCCAACTTAAGAAAATATTATCAGTGATGCAACCCCGACTCAGGTAAGTCGCACATGCATGCATCATAATGAGTGCTTGAACATGAATTTTACCTTTGATTATCATAATTGCTTTATCATGCTGCATATTCATTCGTGTGAATTAATGTCATGCATTGCATTCCTAAATCAAACGACCTAGACTGCCCCTAAGTCGGGAGGACAAGCGTCCGTCCGTAAAATCGGTCCTTGGCTCCACGCCAGGCGGTCCAAAGCAGACCGTCTCAGGACTCCATCCTCACGCCAGGTGGCCTTGGGATGGCTTTACTCACCATGGCTCCTCGCCAAAAGGCCCCAGCGGCCACCCAGAGATTGAGCCCCGTGCTAGCCAGCCCGGAGGCGTCCAACCGTAGGCTTGGACAAAGGATCCAGGCGATCCATTCCAAAGGCTACACGCAACGACCCGTGCGGTCAAAGCATTAGGCCTGGGGGATCCATGAGTCCCCACTCTACGGCCAACAAAACCTTAGGGGGCAAAGAATAGCAGGCGTGCGGCGACCTTCTCCAACAGAAGAGAGCACCCTCAGTCTACAATGGTCGTAGGCTAAGACCTCAACTTGGTGATTATAACGCTTTGAGCAGGAGCGACACACCTCCCGCAATCATACGCGACCGAGTCCTAGACCCAGGAGTCCGGTTACCGCAGCCTGACCGCTGCGCTGGCCCTCGTTGAGGCTCCAGGGGCTTGGCGACGACATCCGCACCACCGGATCGAGCCCCCCAAACGTGTGAGCTGTGACGACATCCTCTTACGAAGGACGAGCACCACGCAAGAAGGTGCCTGGATAGGGCCTTAACAACAGCGGCTCCAAAAGAGCCCAACAATCAAACACGAAGCATGATCCAACGAATGGAAACAAAGCGAAAAGTAAGCAACACTTTACGAAAAGAAAAAGCATGGACACGAAGTGTAAAAAGAAGCTTCTCATTCATGTAAAAGACAGACATGGTACAAAGACAGAAACTAGTCTCAAAACTCAACAGCAGCAAAGGCTAATCGGGAAGACTCGATGGACCCGCTTCCTCAGGAAAAGTCTTCAGGCGCGACGCCTCTTCTACCCTGGCGTTCTCTGGATGAAGGACGCCAACTGGGACGTGAGGAGCCGCCAGGGAGACAATCCTATGACACAAACGGATGCCGTCCCAATAACGAGTATCCATCGCCAGCTGCCACTCTGATGGAGAATGCCGACCAACCATATCTCCAACCAACCTGGTGACACGGCCCTCTGAAGCGACGAGTAGAGCTTCTAGCTGCGCCACTCTCTGCCGCAGGCGCCCGTTCTCCTCTGTAAGAGATGCAATCTGGGCCAGGCCGCCGTGGATGAGTTGATGCCCGCTGATGATGGCCCGCTCCAAGTCCCCGCGAAAAGAGTCAGCGTGCACCACGAAGGGGACCGCATCACCAGGAACCTGCGTGGAAGGAAAGATCAGAAATATTACCAAAATAAACAACAAAGGAAGAAGTCCAGAAAGAAACAACCGTACCGGAAGAGGGGCGACGCGCGGGAAGCGTGTGAAAGTGCCCGGAAGAGCCTCTCCCTGGGGCTCAGCTTCCTCGACTGCTTGGGGAGGGCTGGCTGGAAGGTTGGCTGCCGTAGGAGCGCTCGGGGGCTCTTGCCGCGAGGACGTCCCGGCTGCCCCTTCGCCAGCCTATACCACATCAGCAGCAGGAGCGGTGCCAACCTCTGAACATGCGGCCCGCGCAAGTTCCTCCGAAGGAACCTCCCCCTGGGGCTCAGCTTCCTCGACTGCTTGAGGAGGGCTGACTGAAAGGCTGGCTGCCGTAGGAACGCTCGGGGGCTCTTGCCACGAGGATGTCCTGGCTTCCCCTTCGTCAGCCCGAATCGGATCAGCAGCAGGAGCGGTCCCAACCTCCGAAAGTGCAACCAGGGTTTCGGAAGGCCCGCACACAGAAATGGGCTCCACAAGAATCGCCGGCGACTCCACAGATTCCCTGACCTCCGTCGCTGGCTCAGACGCAGCGGTAAATGGCCTCTCTGGGCACTCCAAAATGACGACGTCGTCCGTCGCCTCAGCAGCGCCGCCAGCGGATGGATCCCCAGCAGGTAGAGACTCGACCTCGCAGACTTCGCGAGCGACTAGTCCCGCGGTCGAAGTCGACAAGGGTGCGGCAGTTTCCCTCTGGCGACCCGCGCTGGCAGGTCTCTTTGGAGTCGGACTCCTCGCAGTGGAAGGACCAGCAACACGTCTCCGGGACCTCCTCAAAGGAGTCCCCTCGGCTTCCCTTAGCCATTTAAGGGCAGCCGCGTCTTCATCATCGCTTGACGATGACAGCAACGAGCAGCTTTCCTCCTCGTTTCTCTCGGGCGGAAGGGAAGTAGCATTCTCTCCAGGAAAATCATTACCAGGACCGGCAATCACCCAACCAGCGGGAGGTCCCCATCTGCCGATCTCGAACGTGACAGATGTGAGGAAATAACCCTGGATTGAGAACCTTTTTTCCTCCGACTTAACAGTGGATAGCAGCTTCGAGGACTCTACAAAGTCTTCGTCGGTGGGCTTGTCCCGGAAGTACTCCGAGATCGGGCCCCACTCCTTCGGAAGCTCATAATCAGAAGGCTCTTGCAGGAAGAAGAAGCGCTCCTTCCAGCCTTTCACGGAGTCAGAGTTGGTGCCGCGAAGGTTGTACCCCGCCTTGGGGGAAAGCGAAATCCAGTCCTCTGACTCCGTGGCCCGAAAAATGATCCTTGCCGCCTTCACGTCGAAGGAACACTGGTGCATCAGGGCGAAGACGCAGAGAGATACCAGATAGCGCAAGGTATTGGGATGAAGCCTTGCCAATGGGACTCCCAGCGCTTCAACCACCGCATGCAACGTGCAGTTCAACGAAAAACGAAGCCCCCCTTCAGATGATGCTCGTACACCGTAATGAAGCCCTCTGGGGGGGCGTTGGCTCTATCCTGTGCGCCGGGAACACGGGAACTCAGGTTGCCGGGAATCGCATAATCTACCCTAAGAGAGGCTATGTACGCCTCAGTCAAAATCGACTTGGTATTGCGGACACCATGACGCACAATTCTGGAAACATGAGAAGAGAAAGAGCTCTCTACTTTCGCAGCCATTTGACTCTCGAAAATCACAGGGATAAAGGGAGAAGAAATCAGCGGAAGGAAGGAGACGATCGTCGTCTGGTTTAAATAGGCAACGCCAAGCCAAGAGGCGGGAAACCAAAACATCACCGCCTCCGGAGATTGAGACACGTGGTGGCATCAAAGCGCACCGCAGAATCTCAATCGATTGCAATGATGGCTAGGCGCCAGGTTAACGGGCGCGACCCTTCAGCAGCCTGGCTAGGGTCCACGCTGGCACCGCCGCATTAAATGAAGGCTCACGATAGCAGAACTCCGGAAGACACGCACGGTAAACTCAAAGCGAAAATAAAAAAAAGAGAAAAGAGAAACAGCCATGAAACGAGAAAATGCAGCAGACGAGACGATGCGAAAGGCAGATTCTCATTACGACAAAAATGGCGCGGCAAGAGGAAGGGTACGAGGCCGTGGAAATGGGCCCAGTGGACATGCCAGGCCCGACCACTGGCCGGCTCAGGCATGGGGGGCTAGTGTTGGGTCCCATGTCTGACCCATGAGACAGGCCCAGGCCCACGAAGTAGGTCGCGGCCCATGGAAAGATCAGAAGCCCACGAGAAGTAATCAGCCCAGCCCAAGGGAGGAAAGGCGCGAGCCCACGGTGGAAGAAGCCAACGGAAACCTGCAGCGCAATAAATGCGTCGCCGGGAACAGGCGGAAAGGCTAGCCAACAGAGGCATGGCTGGCGCAGCGCCAACGCCACCCGCTGCCGTCTGCAGACGGCCAGCCAATCCCAGCTCAGGGAAAATCGGGCGTGGTCAACAACACCCAGCAGCGTGCCAAGCACGGCAACAGGACAGCCGGCGTGACCGGTGGTCCATGACAGCGACCAGCGGCGTGATGGCCCAAGCAACGGGCGTTTTGGAGCCCAAGAGTCCAACGGGGTGAGGCGTATAAGAACCCTCACACCCCACAGAGAAAGGGATCTTTTTTGATCTTCGACTTTACGATCGACCTTGGGATTTTTTCGACCTCTAATCCTTTCGATCAACCTGGGATCTTACTGAACATAGCTTCAAGCATCCTTGATCATCTGTTTTCCTCTTCTCTAAAACACAAGAGTGACGAGTCAAAGCAGAGCATTGCCTCATCTAGCTGACTCGCTCACCATCCCAGCATCCTCTGAGATCACGGGAAAGTTAGCCACCCACTGCGGTGCACAAAGGAAGCCAGGCCTTTCATCACCTGCTCATTGCATTTCTCCACATCACCGCACAAGCACCTCTTTCGCTTCACAGCATTTCTCCATGCACCACCTTAGCGTGCGCCATTTCCGTTTATTGCGGGAATTTGCTGACTTGAGCGTCGGAGCGGCCTCGGTGGGAGAAATCTGCCCGAACCTTTGACCTCTTATTTGTTGTTTGTGTTGTGCGGCAGTCCGGAGTTCACGAGACGGAGACCGGACCTTTCTTCCGGGGCAACCGCACGCTTAGGAATCCGAAGGCTCCCTAATCCGTACGACAACCTTGGGCCCGAGACGCAACATTTTTGTTATTAGTTTGATTTCTTTACATTTGTCTTATATTTTTTACTATTTAAATTTATTAATAACAATATATTATATCATTATATTTATGAGATTTGTATAATCGAACTGATTATATAGTAAAAATATTTTAGACGTATCATCCCGTGATTTTTTTCCTCTCAATCTTAAGATATTTTTTTATATAAAAATTATATCTTATTTAATTATTAGTAATTATTATATATTTATTATAAATTATTAATTATTTTTTCACGATTCAAATAAACAAAAAGAAACCCCATGGTTTATGTAACTGAATTGATTAATAATTTAGATATTTTAAACATATAATTTTATAATTTTTTTTCTTATTTTTTACATGATATCTCACAAAAAAATTATCTTATTTTTTATTATTAATTATTATATATTTATTTTAAATTATTAATATTTTTTTTATAATTTAAATAAGCGCCAAGAAATTTTCTCAATTTAGACGAAGAACAAGAGTGCGAATTCAAAATTGTCATTTGCATTGACCCGCTGCAGATGAAGTTCGAGGAGGTCGACGTCGCTCCGATGGCTGGTCTTTTCAGTCAGTGTCATAAACAAAAGATACTGTCAACCAGTCAATATGAAGAAAAAGGGTTGCCGTCCAAAATTGACTCCTCCTCACTGAGCTTCAATTATATATGATTATATAAATAAACTATCAACCTATGCGTAAAGACAATGATGCCACTCTTTAGATGAGGTATTTTAATACCATGATAAAAATAAAAGATATTATTATATAAATAATTTATTTTAATATATTTGTTAATAATTAAAATATTATATAATAAATTTAAATATTTTATATATTGATTGATATTTTCTTTTCAAATTTTTTTAATTTTTTTTTGTGTGCTCGAGCCGTTCCTATTTTATTTTTCTTTGTTTTGGTTTAGTATCTCGAATGGCCACACAACTCCTTACCGGTCCAAATTTTTCTTCTCTTTATAAATCTGTTGTATAATTATTGTATAATTTAAACTTATATTGTATATTTTATTTTATTGATATTATTTATTGCATACATCGAATGTTGAAATGTGATAAGAGGGAATTAATGATTTTTATGTTTATATGTTTGTATATAACTGTACAATAAGCTATCCTTTTGTAGGATAATAAGGGAGCCTAAATTAGGAAGATTAATAATAGTAATTATATAAATAATCTAAATTAGAATATATTAATTTCCTCATTTAGAAAAAAATTATATAATATCCTTAATAATTGAGTTATTGTTAAAATTGATTTAATTTCTTAATACTTTTGTGATTTGTTACATTTTAGCATAATATTTATTATTAAGCTACTGTATCCATCTGTTTAAAATTACAGATACTCATTGAATAGATGCAATAATATTTAGTATGATCAAATTTTAGTAATTAATTTAGTTTTAATATGATTATGTGATTAAAAATATATATTTTTTATATGAATGACACAGATACATATCAAATCGGTATGGTTAACCCAGATACTTATCAATTAACATGCCCCTATACTGTTGTCAATCAAATTTATAAAACCATGAGAAGCATCAATATTTTATTATGTGGGTAAGTTCATTGCTAGCTCACAAAAGAATTACATCTTTAAAATTAATATATATAGTTTGATAATTTATGATATTAAAAAATAAATACAGTTAAAATATAATATACTATCTAGCTTATATAAATGAGATTAAATTATTCAATGTTGTCATCTTTTTCTGGCTTTCCGTTTTACCGTAGGTTTTTTTAAGTGTTTATAAGAGTTGTTGCAAGATTAGGGTTTTAAAAAGAATTCAAAATTTCAAAAGAGAACGATTTAATACATCAGAGAAGAACAGAAAGAAGAATTTAGGCACTGTAATTTTATAAGATGAAATCATTTTATAGATCGTCAAACTATCACATTATTTTATCGGTTACAATAAAAAATTAAATGTTATCACATATCTGAATCTATTATCACCGCTTTGTTTTCAAATAATGTGTAATTATTTCTTTTATTTATGATTATCTCTTTTTCATGAGAGTTGTAGAAGCTTGTGAAGAAGTTGATTTTTAGCTTATCTAGAAGGTTAATTTTAGAGATGGAAAAGACACAAATGGAGTTCAGAAAATTACCTTGAATTTAAATTTACAAAAGTACCCTAAAATTATTCAAAAAATTAATTTTTTTATCCGTACAATCATAATGGATAATTCTATTATTGATACGGTAAAAAAGGGTTAACTCTTTAATTATATAGATATATTTATTTTTATCAAAGGTCAGACTAAATATAAAAATAAATTTTTTAATAAAATATTATAAAATTTTATAAGATCATAACATTTAATCGATTCAATAACTTACTAAAAGTATCATATCTTGTAATTTAATTCAAACATATTTCTCACATTATACTAGTTTCTTATATGTCTAATGCGTTGATATCTTCAAATTGTTGATATCCGTCTTGTGATGAGAAATTTATTTTATTTTCGGTACCATCTACAAAAAGAACACATGTTGTCTCCCATTACTAACATATGAAGAAATTTTCCTCGTAAAATTTTGTTGTTCTTGTCGTACGGTATGCTGTGATTGTATTTTATCTAAAGATTTTGATTATTACTTTAAAGGTTCAAATGAATATAAAAATAAAAACATAAAGCAATTTAAAAAAAAATAGAAAATGTTATGACTATTTTATTTATATTCAACAGTCTCAAAATAAAATGTATTGATAATAATTCATAGGTAAAATGCATACCTTGAACTCATAGCAGAAGAAAGCAGCCAAGAAAAGAAAAATAGAGTGAGAAAAGGAGGAAGAAGTGATGCAATGAGGGGCCCTGTCACCACCCACTATTGGATTTTAATTCAATGATGGGTATTTTAAGATATAAAGTACTTAAAGTTAAATTTTTATTTTTTTTTTTAAAATAATAATATTCATCAAATAAAAATTTAAATATAAAAAAATTAAAAAATATAAGTATTTAGAAGATAATTTTTATAGCTGAATTCTTATCATTTGCTCACTTCACTGTGCTGGGGTTCGGTGGAAGAAAGATGGAGGAAAAGAAGATGAATTATGTGCATGGAGGAAGAAAATGTAACAATGTACGTACTGAATTAATTAAATTAATCTTTCTGATTTAATGTTAATTATGCTATTAATTATATATTGTCCAGTATTATATTAAAATCTAAAGTTCTTTTATACATATTAATAGCTTATTTTATATAATTTTATTTTTTTGGAATAAGTTATGAAAATAAAATTTTATATGACTAATAAAGTGTTGTATAAAATAGATTATCTCAAGCCAATTAAAAAGCTTACAAATTTTTCTGTTGATATGTGATATTAATTTTGTCCCAGCAAATTACACTGACTGTGCTTTGTTTGGAATCACAACAACCAGATTCAATAATGGATGAAATTTCTAAGAGGAAAACTAAATATAAATTTATAGCTAAAGTGGCAGTTGGGCAATTATTTTATTAAAAGTTTTGGGATGAAAATTGAATTTAAATTTAATTAAATTGAAATAAAAAAAAATTATAAAAATATCCCATTTCGCAAAAGGAAAATTTATAAACTTATGAATATTTATGACATATTGAAGGCACATTTTTTTAAGTAAACTTTCAATAAAACCAAATTCAGATAAATTTAATAACTGCCATATATCTACAAAAAAATAGTCACTATTATTAAATAATAAAATATTATATAATTCGTAGTTAATATAAAATACCTCCTTAGGTGTAAATATGAACATCAGGAGTGGAGAGTTTAAGTACTACACTTGAGTGGCACTATATCACTTGGCCAGTGGGGTGCAAGATTCTAATTAGAAGATTCAAAAGCCTACTCTGAAATCCTCAGGTTAAATTTTGATTCACGGTATGTATTACTTATGGTTATATGTCAACTAAAGAGATTCAAGTAATACTTTAAAAATGACAGTTATATGCAAAGTTAAAGAAGTTTAAGTTTTGACTTGAGAAAGTGGCTTTTCTTGGCCATATAATTTTTAAATGAGGTGTTTCAATTAATCAAAAGAAGATTAAATCGATCACAATTGGGAGTCAACCGACAAGTGTAATGGAAGTACGGAGTTTTCTTAATTTAGTCGAATACTACAGAATATTTGAGAAGAAATTTATAAGGATTGCAGCATCATTGACCTGTTTGACACAAAAAAATAAGACATTCATTTCGTTAGATATGAGTATTTTTTACTCCATCCGACTAGATTTAGGTTCGAGTCCCTAGATAATGAGTTACTCAAACAGTATGCCCTTATGCAATGCTCAAGGCTCTAAGCTGAGTATCAAAATCTTTAAAAATGATTTTGTATTATAGTTCCGCGGAGAAACTTTAGGAAACCTTTAGGGAAATCCACGGTCATCCCCACACGTAGTTACATTTTTTGTTTACTAGGTTTTATTTATTTATTTTTTGAACCACCAATCGATGAGGGCAAATCACCACGATTCTAGATATTTTGAAGGATATGTAAGTTAAATGGTATATTGCAATGCCTTGAGGATAGGGTTGGGTTGCATATTGATATAGTATGGGAAGTTGTTTTCATGTTTTCGCCATAAAATTTAAACTTATTTTATTTTATAATATTTAATTATTTTAAAAATCAGACACTAATTATTGGACTAAAAATCAGTTCTTTAATTTGATTGACTTAAATCCAAAATAAATATTGGGATGTAAATCTACATAAAATTTTGTTGAGCAATTTTAATAATAATATTTTAATTAATCATAAAGATCCAAAAATTATATTCAAAAGTAACTCCGATACTCAAACAACTATTAGACCAAACCAATTATTAAGGAGAAATCTTATCCCACAATCAGAATATTTGATATTAATTTTAACATTATCCTAAATTTAATTACATTCTCAACTAATGGTCATATATTAAAAAAATCTAAAAAAAAATAAATAACAATTGTCTATCACTAAACATTAAAATTTTATTATAAGATTCTAAACATTGAAATGCTATTATCTTAAATACTTTTTTTTGATCCAAATCTCTTACAAGTTAAATTTAAACCCACTAATCTAAAAGAGTTAGCAAACATGGCAAAAGTAAACTTAACACTTAATAAAATATATATAATACTATATGTAGATATATCAAACCAAATATATTAAAGATAATATCATGATCCAAATTTTAAAATTTGGATAATAATACTTTTCAATAAAGCTTTTGAAATTGATATAATAATAATTAAATGTGTCGTAAATTGTACTAATATAGAAATCATTCCAAAAATCACATAATGCGTATGAAAACAAGATGTTTACAAAGTCATACTAATATATAAGGGACCAAGGATTAGTAATAGTCTTACTAATAAAGGGTAAATATTAATATTTGGGATTATAATTATTTATATATAGTTGAAGGCCATATGCCACATTCACAACCCGTAGATAGCCCAATTACATATTATTTTCAATAATCAAAGTCAAATGCCACAATACAGACTTGTGAATATTAGGTTTGACCTTTAATTTACTAATAATATATTAAAATATGTTTGAATATATTCTATCAATTCTTTATAATGATTATTAGTCGGATTTTAGGTTAGGGATGTGATAGAAGAAGTGGTAATAAAAAACTCATAAGAAAAATATTTTATTTGATTTGAGAATTTAAATTAGTTAAATTGTCTTATGATTGGTTAAAAATGTTTGCTTGGAGAGGTGGGGAGAGACCAAGTACTAACAAGGAGAAAGAATACCATGGGATTATGTCGAGGATGATGGATGGAAGTGATGGAAAGAATGGCCTAGAGACCGCCAAACTCAATGCTCATTGTAATGAATCTAAGGGTTGCAATGATGCTGTACAATTAATTTATGAATAAGTACCAAAATTCTTAGGTGATTCAGATTCAATCAAGGCAAAAATTTGGATATGACAGATTAAGAAGGTCTTTAAGTGATTAATTGTCCAAAGGAAAAGAAGGATAAGTTTTCCTTTTACAAACTTAAGAGGGTGACAAACTATTTGTGAGAAATGAAGAAAAAAAATTTTGTCTTGAAAAATGAGCAAATCCCATGGAATGTACTTTTGGAAGTATTTTTGAATAAATATTTCTATACAAGTTTGAGAAAATAGAATGAGAACAAATTTGCCTAGTTGAGGCAAGAAAATAGAATAGTAGTAGAATATAATGCCAAATTCACTAAACTTGTGCATAATACTCCTCACATTGTCATGGATAAGACGAAGAGAGAGAAAATTTTCACAAAAGTTGAACAATACTATCCAAAAATAGCTGAAAATGTTAAGACTATAAACATACAGAGAAGCTTTGGATGGAGTTTTGTTATATGAGCAGGAGTTGGAGAGGGAGAAGTTTTTCAAAATGAAGAATACAACTTGATGAGGCCCAAGTTTGGGATTAGAAAGATCCCATAGAAAAATCAAAGTGGAATCAAAGTCCCAAGACAAAGGATTGAAGATAAGTGATAAACTTTAAGGTACATCGGGCTAAGAGCAATCAAAGCCCATATGCCCACATTGTGGAAAGTTGTATGGAGGGAGGCCATTCTATAAGCAATCGAAGCCTACTTCAATTGTGGCAAGTCTAACAAAATAATCAAGGATTGTCCTTACTTTTTGAGACAAACAACAAAAAAAACCAAGTGTTTTGAGAAGAGCATTTGTGGTGTCGGCCAATCATGTGAGTGCATCTCTTTTGATAGTTAAAGATAAACTTTCAATTTTTAAAACTTTTGCACATGTTTTGTTAGATCATGGACCTACACACTCATTTATGTTTCCAAAATTTGTGTATTATTTCAAATTGTCACCTAGGATGATGAATTTTTCATTAACAATGCCAACACAAATGGGTATATTTTTTTATTATTGATATTATGTTAGTATGAATTATTTGCACAAGAAGGTGTATTTTTCGATTTTGAGCTTTGTGCACTTTATTTTCAAAAAATAAAACATAAAAAGTCAACATATTTGATTTCTACCTATAAGCATATCATTTGATAAAAAGTGAGTGTCAAGTATACCTTCTTATAATACCATTATCATAAGTCATAATTTGCCAGCCAAAGATATTTTTATGGTAATAGAGTTTGAGGATGCATGTCTGGAGGATCTACCTGGGTTATCGTAAAATAAAAAATTTGAGTTTGAGATAAAAATAATGCCAAGATCGGTGCAAGTATTTAAAGTTCCATATAGAATTGCACCATTAGAGTTCAAAGAATTAAAGAAACAATTATAGGAGTTATTATAGAAAGGTTTCATTCAACCAATTATATCACATTGAGGTGCACCATTATTATTTATGAAAAAGGATGGGTCTATTAGACTATCGAAAGTTAAATAGGATAACCATCAAGAATAAATGCTCATTATCAAGGATATATGATTTATTTGATTAATTGCATGGGGTCTAAGTCTCTTTAAAAATTGATCTTTGATCGGACTATCATCAATTGATGATTAAAAAGAAGAATGTGACAAAGATGACTTTTCAAATAAGGTGCAGATATTTTGAGTTTTTAGTAATACATTTTGGGTTGATTAAACCCCCTACATCATTTACAGACATAGTGAATCGGGTGTTTAGACTTTACCTTGAAAAATTTATGATAGTGTTCATTAATAACTTATTAATCTATTTGAGGAGTTATGAAAAGTATGAAATTCATTTGAGGATAGCCTTGCAAATACCTAGGAGAGAAGGCTTAATGTAAGATGGAAGAAGTGTGAATTTTAACTCAAAGAAGTAATTTTTTAGGCCATTTAATTCCAAATAAAAGAATCTCGGTTGATCCAAAAATGATTGAGGCAGTGACAAATTGGTATCGATCGACAATGGTGATAGAAGGTTGAAGTTTCCCCAAGATGGTTGGCTATTATTAAAGATTTGTAAAGAATTTTATAAGGATTGTAATATTGCTAACCCACCTGACATAGGAAAAGGTAGAATTTCATTGGGATTTTCAAGAGTTGAATGACCACCTAATGCCCGCCCCTATCTTAACCATTCTAGAAGGATCTAAAGGATATGTAACTTCTTGTGATGCATCAAAAAATGGATTAGAGTATGTATTAATGCAATATGGGAAGGTAATTATTATGGATCAAAGCAATTAAAGACTTATGAATAGAATTACCTAACCCGTGACTTGGAGTTAACAAATATAATTTTTGCATTGACAATTTCGATGCATTACATGTACGAGAGAGTTTTTAGTATATTAAAACTAAAAAAATTTAAAATACTTATTCTCTTAAAAGAAATTGAACATAAGATAAAGGAGATGGATGAATCTTTTAAAGAACTATAATTATGAAATTCAATATTAATTGGGAAGGCTAATGTGATATCAAATACATTGAGTCACAAGATGATGAATACAATGGCTCACCCAAAGATTAAACAGATGGATATGCTTAACGGCACAAAGGAGTGCAATATCAAGAAACATTCACAAAGTATACATATGATCTTGTCATATTTTTAAGTATAACCGGAGATCATTGAAAGAATTAAGAAAACACAAATAAACGATCCATTTTTGGTGGACATTGCCTAAGATTTGAATAGGGATTTGGGAGCTGATTTTAATGTCCGACCTCATAGAGTCTTAAGGTTTCAAGATTTGACATACGTATCCAATTTTAAAGAATTGAAGAAAGAGATTTTGAAGGAAAACTCATTGGTATAATGTACTAATCTTCAAATTATATGTCTTATCACACATGTCATAATTTTAGATGAAACAAAATGTACTAAGACTTTTAGAATATCTTTTGGGGGTGGAAGTTGAAGAGGAAAATTATGACATGTGTGATATGATGTATAATTTGAAGATCGGGTATAAGAAGCTCCTAGGTATTTTACAATCTATGTCGACCCTTTGTTGAAAACGAAAGTATATATCGATGGATTTTGTGTGCAATTTTCCATTAATGTCAAGAAATTATGACATAATTTGGATGTTTATTGATCGGCTAATCAAAATGTCACATTTCATAGTCGTGAGAATGAATTTTGGACCATTTTGTAAAATTTTATATGATGCGTCTCTGGATTCGAACTTCGAACAGATTCGGGCAATCCTCTTGGCGTGGTTCCGGCTCCGTTTCCTGAGTTGGATCTTGCACACCACTAAACAGAACAGGAGGTCGGTGTGTCTGCGGGAAGTTGTCCCACCGAAAACACTCCGACGCTCAAGTCAGTCAAACAGTCTTCGAAAGAACGAAACTGAAATTGAGAGAAAGAGAGAGAGAAAGAGAGTGTTTCCCAGATGAAAGAGAGACGATGAAGCCTTCTTGAATTTGGAAGGTGGGAGGTAGTAAGCGACCATGAAAGGTGCGCTTGTTTGCCTTAGGGTTGATGGTGAATGTGTTTGGAGTAGCAGAAAGCTTTGACAATGTTGTGAGTTTCAATGGCAGAGAAAGTTGTACACCGAAAGCACTTGTGTTGTGTTTCAAAAGGCGTATGTGTAAGGAAACGAAAGTGTGCGTGATTGGAAGTGTGCCTTAAATGGTGATTCAGTGGCTTATTAATAGAGGAGAGGACGATCTTCCCTCTTTGGAAGGAGAGATTCCTCTGTGATCTTTGGCTGGCTTGCCTTTTGGAGTTGACCGTCTGCGTGCGCCTTTTTCCTTCTGGGCCGTTAAAGTGTTGACCGTCATTCTTGGGCCTTTGTTGACTTTTTAGGGCTAGCCCACTATTGGTATACCCATCAGTATATAAATGAGATGGTTAGACTTTAAGGGATTCTCATGTCATATTGAGATCCAAAGTTTAAATTTTAGGAAAGCTTATATTAGGAGTTGGACGCTAATTTTATATTTAATACAGTTTATCATCCTAAAACAGATGAGCAATCAAAATGGGCGATCTAAATTTTGGAGGATATACTTGGAACTTTAGTTTTAGATATAAAAGGGGATTGGGATGATTATTTACTGCTAGTGAAGTTTGCCTACAATAATAATTATTAGACAAGCATTGGTATGACACCTTTAAAAGTGCTTTATGGATGAAGGTATTTATCCCCAATTTATTGGTTAGAAATTAGAGATAAGAGATTCTCGGAACCAAAAATAATTTAAGATATGTTCAATAAATATCATGTAATTGAAGATCAGCTTCACATTGTTCAAAATTGACAAATAAGTTATGCATATCATAGAAGGTCTAAATTGAGGTTTGAAGTCGAAAATCATGTATTTTTTAAGATATCTCCATCTAAGGGAGTCTCCCGATTTGGATTGAAAAGAAAAATGAAGACGAGTTTCAATATGCCATTTGAAATCTTGGAAAAAGTTGGAGATTTGATGCATCAATTAGCTTTGCCCCTAAACTTAGAGAATGTTTACAATGTTTTTCAAGTATTTATACTCCGTAGATAAGTCCACATTCTCTCACACATTATTGAATATGAACCATTGAGAATCAATTGAGATTTAGTGTATATTAAGGAATCGGTTCATATTTTAGGGAGACAATATGATATTATAATATGATATTAAGTCTATGATAATTGATAGTTAATTGCATATTATTATTGCTATTGTACGTTTTGTGTAGATATCAAAAATGTTTATTAATTATTATTATTATTGATTATAATATTTGCTTAATTTTTTACTCACAATTATATTTTCTTAATTCAAAAGTAGAGTATATTGATAGTGTTCTAGTGGACATTGTATAGCTACTGAGGAACTTTCAGAAAGATGTAATTTAAGAGTCTAATAGCTTTTATGATGAGATATGACAAGACTTTATTTCCAGTTTATTAGATATTAAATATTTTATCAGCATTATATTATCTGAAGTTTATTTTATTATAGATATTTATATTATCTTTTATTTGAATAAGTTGTTAATATGATAGATATTTTTTATTTGGGGTGAATTTATAATGAGTGCTTATGGCTTGAGCTTTTTTGCATGTTCAATTCTGATCAGGTCAGATGATTTGGATCCTTATCACCGAATTATCAATTTGGATAAAGTTTACCAAACTCAAATGGTTTATATTTGAGAAATGCTATAATCTTTAGGGCATTTTTTTGCACAAAATGGATGAATGAAAATATTTGCGATTCCGGCCCATTTGACAAGGATTGGGTGCTAGTTCAAATTAGTATCAATTTTTTCTGTAATTATCGCATGAATCTTTGTGAGACCTTAACGAAGCCATTGATTCACTATCCAACACACCAAAAGACACTTGTCATTGAACGAGTCTTGTGAGGTTTTAGATTCCGAAATATAATAATTAGGAAATAATTAGGCTAATATAATTAAGATTTGGCTTAATTCATATGAAAAAATTAAATTTCAAGAGCGTGAAAAGTGTCGGTGGTGGAGGCCCGCTGGGTGCCTTGGGCGGTGACGTAGGTGCCCGAACCAGTATGTCAATGCCTGTCGGGCGCTCAAGCGCCCAGGGAAAGCGCTAAAATTAGATCAAATGCGCTTGTTGCACGTCGGCCAGGGTATTTAAACCCGTGAGGGTTTGTTTACGTCATTTTTTCAACTTCCACGCGAAGAAGAGAGAGAGAGAGAGCACAAGGAGAAGAGAGAGGAAGAGGAGTTTTTTCAAGCTAGAACCAGTTAGAAAAATGATAGATCGGGTCAAGGTAAATGCACCAATATACTTTTTTTTTCTTGTTGCACTTTTTATTCCGTTCCTCTCGAGTATTTTCGTTCCGATACTCATCTGAGTATATATTTTGTAATACCCACGAGTTGAGCACGAGTATTTATTGATTGTTGTCCGATTTGTTGTTTTTATGTGGGTTGTGTGCACGGGAAACCCTAACCGACATTCGGACCACTTTTACTCGTTTATTTTGAATTTTATTTATGATTTGGCTTTAGATAATTTAAACCCATGACTTGAGCATAAAAATTTACCGATTTAGTGTTTGATTTTCCATATTTTGTGCAGTTGGTCTCTAACAAAACCCTAACCCGTGCCCCACGCATTTTTATCCCGTTTGCTTGGAAATTTATACATAATGTGAATTTAGAAAATTGAATTCTTACTTATGAACGTGATTGATTGCCATGTATTATGGATATATTAATTTTGTATATTTTAAAAATCACATTGTGAACCGTTTGGGAAAGAATTTATTGTTCGGGAGTTCTAAAGTTATACCTGGCTTAATGTGGTAAGAAATTTCGAACTCTTTAAAGTTCCAAATGATTTATATATGTAATTAAGATTATGTGAAGATTTTTTTTGGTAAATAAGTAAATTGAATTAAAATAAAAGAAAATACAAAATCTGTATTCAGTCTTCAAGTATTTTTTTCGACTTGAGGATAGAACAAAAACGTTGAGGTATACCCCGAGTAATATGAACATGTCATAAAATAAAGAAATATTACCTAGGAATAGTAATACAGTAATGAGAAAATATGTATCTGTACAAGCTTTCTGAAAAAAGGATAAATTAGGGATATTATGTAATTAAGTAAAGGATTTATGAACTGTTCCCCAACAGAGTATGAACGAAAGATTTATGGACTTAAGAGTAGAATTTTTTGAGAAAATAAGAAACTAAAAACTTGGACCGAAAAATATTGATCAAATAATATATTTTGGCATACCATAGTATATTATAACGAAAGATCGTTATCTACTAAGGGGCCGCGTGCAGCTAAGGTCCATCTATAGGGATTATATGTTGACCTTCCACCTTTGGATCTTGAATAAGAGGAGATGGCTTTTGATTATGTATCAGCAAATACAATTCAGACTACGATCAACTACTCTTTTAGTCAGTAAGGTTTACTGACCATGATCTCCAATGAAATAAGTTTTCAGCAAATTTGGATGAATGAAGAGCTATAAAAAAAAAGGACTAAAGGAATTTGAAAGATATTATGAAAACATTCTTTTCTATTCATATTTTATGATCTCTCATTTGTTTCTATTCTTTCCTATGTACATTATTATGGTTTGAAGATGAACTTTGCATATTTTTTGTTATATATGTGCATTGATGAGTATTTGGCTCACTCATTGTTATTTTATTATCCCCCTTAGATGGTCAACACGAATTCATGCCCGACGAAAAGGAGTAAAAGAACAATGCTTAGTTTAGGGTTTGGAATGTTCTATTTTGTATTTTAAAAAATTTATATTTTATATTTTTGGTATAGATGATGATTCTTTTGAGATCAAGAGGATCATATACATATATTTTGTTCTTTTGTAATTTATTATAGTGGTCACATGCTCTTGCTAGAATATGGTATATTGGATTATGGAATACTTCTGCGGGTTTTTGTGATGAGTATTTTAGGGATTAGTGGTATCTCTCTATTCCGACACGATGTCCAAATACATAATACTAGGGGCCGTATATATATTGTGGTTTTTGGATTATGTGTTTGTGTTTTCTGAATATATATATATATATATTGTACAGGATATTTGCAAGTTTTATATTAATTTGACGGACGTATTATAGCCAAAACTCTGTCAGATTCCAGTTAAAAAATATGATACGTTACAAGTCTTCCATCAAAGTGACAGCAAGAAGATCAGAGCTCACACTCATGATAGTAGCCTAGGCAAAAAGGCAAGACTCGGTGACCCATCTCTCAATCCTCATTCGATCGAGCAAGAGATATGAAGGAATGCTTCTTTGTTGCCTCTGCCCCATGCGATCTAAGCCCTCTCCTCCGCAACAACCTTTGCCTAAAAAATCCCTAGAAGATGTGCCATCAGCTCGCAATCTATTAGAGAGAAAACATTGTATCACGGACTAGTGCAATAGACCTTGATCATGGTCTTACACATGTGGAAAGTCAGCTTGATAGTCATGGTTCATATATTTAGCACTTCCAATGGAAGAAAAATCACTAAACCAACAAGAGTTGAAGAAATAAAAAAAGGAGCAATGTTCCACAAAGAAGACTTGAATCACAAAAAAATGAATGACTGCTTGGTAATGGCCAACAAAAATCAAGATACAAGTTATAGGATTCTTGCATCAAGAGGAGATGACAACAAGATTGCTATAATTTGCTCCCTCTCAGTGTTAGAAACAGCACCATCAAGCAAATATCTCCACTGAAGCAATGGCTTCCTTAAGGTCATTACCAAGCAATTCCGATACTATGTGAAGTTGTCTCTCTCCTCTTCCTGAAAAGAATAGTGGCAGGGAAAATCAGAGCTACAACCATATTGCCTCCAATACTAGAAAACCACTCAACCATCCCTGGTCGTCAGCAAGCCAATATGCTTTGTGGAGTCGAGACACCACCAAATTCTAAGTGACGCAACAATGTTTAAAGTCACACCAACCCATTTGTCAGAAGGAGCATTACATAAGTCTCCAAGGCTTTTAAATTCCTCCCCCAGCTAGAAGCCATCAAGAGGCATATGTCACCCATTAAAGAGAATTTGTGAATAGCAATTGAACCTGATAACAGAGAAGGATCCCTCTCCCATAGAAGAGGCAAAATCAAAGCAATGCTCTCAAGATGTGTAACCAGAGCAAGATTTCTGTGAGTTGCTGGCAAACATGGGAGAGTTTGCCTTACATAGGAGTCGCCGATTGTAGAAGAATGTCAGGAAGATATATTCTCAAAGCTTGCCAAGGAAGAACTAAATGATAGGATTCGTAGGGAATAAACATGAGGAAAGTCAATTCGTAAGCCTCAGTGAGTTGATACATCTTAGATAATGCAGCTACGGAGTACACCAAGCAATGAGTCCTTTCACCTCGAAGTTACCATTTCAACTCATTCAAAATGGATATGCAATCGAGACAAAGGCGAAATCTTCAAGTTAGCCTTATTCTAACAATTTTGAAATTATTTTCACCGTCTTTCCAATATCTTTTAAGGTAAGTTGTATATTTCATTATAAAAAATTTTATATACCTTATTGAGTAATTGGTTTATTCTTATTTTTATTTTCTTTATTAACCCCTTTCAAATTAGTTGGCTTAGAAAACACTTATAGGTTGAGAAGGTTAGTGGAAAGGCTATTAAAAAAATTTTGAATTAGGAATCTAAATGATCAGATGTACTTGTTGGGATTTTAGATTATTCCCTTGTGGGTAGTTCAACAAACGAAAAGTCATCGAAAGTTCGCATGAGGCTCGTGTGATAATCGGAGTTTTAGCACACGCTTTGCGTGTGCGGCGAAGAGCGAGGAGGTAAGATCAAATTGGGCACTTGAGGGGCACTTGAGTTGAGATCAAGCACTGATTTCAGATTGATGGAGGAGTGTGGGTGTAGAGTCCCACATCGGATGGAGAGGGGAACGAAGCACGCCTGATAAAGGGTGTGGATACCTCTTCCATTGGCGACGCGCACTGGGAGCCTGTGGAAGGGTTCGCCAGGGGAAATCCTTGAGGCACCCTGCGACGGCTTTGGCGGCAGGGGACGGTCCAAAGCGGACAATATCGTCAGTGCGGATGCTCCGGGGACGTTACAGTGGGTGCTCTCCTTATGCTCAAGCAGTGCAGAGGTGTGGATTCTAGACTTGGTGCGCTCACTATGCGCTCATCGAGCGCTCAAGTGCAGAATCCAAGGCCGGTGCGTTCAATCCGCGTTCGCCAGGCCCTCGAGCGCTGGTACACGGTATAAAACACGACTCACGTGTTTTAGGGTTATGGTTTTTGAAATCTATCTTAACAAGGGGAGCCGCACATGGAGAGATAAGACAAGAAGAGAGAAGATGATGATGTTCGGTATCGGATCGAGGTCTGATTTGAGTTCGTTCTTCGCCAAAGTTGGATACGTCATTCTAGAAGTGATTATAGAAACATATTTTTATTTGGTTACTCTTTTTCTCATTATATTTCTATTGTATGTTGCCAGGTGTGTTTGGAGGAGATTGTATTCAACAATTCTTCACTCGGGTTTGAAGTCAAAGGATTTCGAATGGGGTTCTTGTAATTGGCACTTTTTATAATGAATTGGTTCAGAATTTATCCCGTGATTTTTTTTTGATTTAAAAGGATTTTTTTACGTTAAAAATTATTATGCATTATTTGTTTGTTGTGCTGATAAATTTGATTGTTTACGGTTGACAAAGAGTTCAAGTTTCTTTTGCTGCGCCGGATCGAGTTATCCAGGTGTCAAATTCCCAACAGTACTATCCCCCAAGACATTAGTTTAGGATGAATAATTTTGTTCAGATAACGGTTTTGTATTACATAAAAGCCGTGGCATTCTCATTGGCTATGCATGTCGGATATTAGTTATCTTTTAGTGGTTTAACTTAGTTATAATTTTGTGAGTATCCTGATATTAATAAGACATCATTACGAATATTTCGGATCAGATAATAGTCAATCCTTAGAGCCACTTGTTGATGTGGCATCACCCACAAATTTGTAATGTAGGTTGTTACCTTATTATCTGGAATCAGGGACATGTCGCCACTAGAGCAGTACTCACTAAACAAGGAATGTCATGCTCAGCCATCTTGTCATAACACCTCTTTGACAATCCACGGTAAAAAGATAGAATGCTGAAAGTTGTCGACTAAAGTCAAAGAAGCATATATCAGTTGATATGCCATGTTAATCACAATCCTAATAAAGCATTTGAGATGTTATATACATGACAGGGTTATTCAGAGGGTCCTACTCAGCCCAGAGCCTTCCAAACAACAGTGTAGGTCCTAAAATTATAGAAACGTAGCATAATGTGTGCATCTTTTACAAACTGTTATATAAACTGAGTCAATGTAAAATTATATGAATTACCAATCTAAATAAAAAATAAAAGCAATAATAGAGGAGTACTTACAATTTGTCCAAAGAGAAAATAATAATAATAAATAATAAAAAGGCATTATGTCATTATACCATACACAGTCATCAATGTCCGTGAACATGCTCATTGTGACTTTAGGAATAAATAGAGTAGATAATGGCCTAATAAATTATTCTTTTATGCTAATAACTCCGCCAAAAGTTGGGCCAATAATCCAAGGTGAGCTCCCAAGAACCTCTTTTATGATTTGATAGGCTCAAAAAAAAGAGAATATGTGTTCCTTTCCGGACAAAACCAAGGCGGCACTCTAGCATGAATGTGCACATCCGATTCTAAAATATATGATTTGTTCACTTATTGAATATGAACCCTACAAAGGCCAGTTGCCACGGATTAGCTACCGTGAATATGAGAGTTGGTTTAATTGTCCTAACTATAGTGAGATATTTTTGAGATATTAATGAAAAATACGGCTTAAATAACTGATAAATAACCTTATTCTTTCCTTTTTCTATATATAGTCAAGGTTAACAAAAAATCGAAAAGCTTGACATAATTGAGAGTGTAGTCTAGACAAAAGAGATGACAACAAGTACAAATAAGATTGAGAGGTTGGTTTGGTTAAGACCGACAAAAGGATTTACTCCATCTCAACTCCCTTTCAATCCATATCGATTTAGGTCTTTTATACTGAGAATTATCAGAAAGTGAATCTATTTGATTCTTTTAATTTTTTATTTCAAATTCACACAACTAATAGTCTTGAAAGTAAAAAAGTTAAGTTATTTAATTTTTTAAAATGGCTATATTGAAAGTTGTTTTTTTTTATAAATAAGTTGACTTTTATTTGTCATGTTAAGGTAATAATTAAAAATCTATGTCGATTGCTCAACTAAGCAACACTGAGTTGTCATTCCTAAAAGAAAGAAGTCAGCTTGTATTATGTATAATTAAGCTTGACTCATCAATATGTCTAACTGGTAATGGAATTCAGCGGCCAACAGTATTGAAGAAGGGGCTGATTATTGGGAGCAAGTTGTGATTCTTATAGGCCCTTTGCTTCTATTAAATTAAAATGTATTGGCCCGTGAAATTATAATAGAACTTTAATTTGAAAATGTACATCGAATAAAAAAATATTTTAAAATGCTATTTCAGTTACAGTATTTTGAGGATTTTTTTTTTATAGATTAAGAGAGGGGTTTTTTTTTTTCTTTTTTGGGGTTATTTTTGAATAAAATGGTATTTTTAATTATGTATTTGTAACTGTAAATTTATTTGCTTTTAAAAGTAATAATCCTATACTAAAATTAGTAATAATAAAATATTACATTAAATAAATATCTAAAAGGTATTTCCAAATAATTTTATGACTTATCAACATGGGATTATTGGATGATAATAAATTGTCTATATATATATATATTTATTTATTTATTATCAATTTTTTCTAGATCTAGACAATTTATTATCATCCAACAATCCCATGTTGCTAAGTTGGTGCCAATACCTTGTTTCTAAAGATGAGCATTGCCATATAAAATTATTTGGGCATACCTTTAGATATTTATTTAATGTAATATTTTATTATTACCAATTTTAGTATTGGATTATTATTTTTACAAGCAAATAAATATATATTATTTATTTATGTATATATGTTCAGATTACATGAAAAATTATAAATATATATATATAATTAAAATATATTTTTTGATATTGCTAAGAAAAGATTGAGAAAAATATTGAAAACTACATAACAGATAGAGATAATACTTGTGCTATGTTATTATGCTATCTTATATTTATTTGTCCATAAAAACAAAAAATTTTCTCTCCTTAATTTATTCTTGATAATAAATTAAGAAAATAAATTTATAAGAAAGATACTTTCTTTTCAATCTAATTTTCTGTCAAAAATCCAAAAAAATTATACTTGATTTTTTCGGTATTAATTTTATTTTCTTTAAATTTCTTGGAATCAAGAAAATAGAGACAAAATTATTTTTATGATCATTTCGGATTTGACAAAATTCAGATTGACCTGAATTCATTAACCTTTTGTTGAGATCAAGATATTAGGTTTAAATTATCAGAAATCAAACAATCAATCGTCTAATCGAGAGACCAAACTTCCTTCAAAAGAGGTGAGTTAAGAAGGATATACTGTCAAGCGACATAGTTAACTATCTATACTTAACTAATTTTGTAGTTTTTTTGTACTAAATTATCAGTCAAGTCGGGCAATCAATCTCTTAGAACGACTAAAATTGTTGACTAAAGTGAGAAAGGTCGACAATAGAAAAATTTTAACGTCTGCAAAATCTTTTAACAAATTATTCAAAATTACCTACTAAATTCACGTTCATAAACATGACAAGTGGATCCTAAAATCAATAAAATATGGACTAAGTTCATGACTATAGTTGGCAAGCCATTTAGAATTGCCCACTAATCTCACATCCATGGCCATGGCAATTGGATTTTAAAATCAAGGAGAAATCATCCTACTATCAAGAATTTAGTTAGCAAATTATTTAAAACTACCTACTAAACTCATATCTATAAACATGATGGGTGGTGGATCCCAAAATTAGGAAGAGCTGCTTACTAAGTTATGTTGACAAATGTGGCGATTAATCCTAAAGGTATTATCTCCTCAGAATGAAATCATCTATTTCAGAAGTATAAAAAACTCTTCAGAAGATAATTAATCAATTACAAAGGTTACTTAATCGACCTCAGAATAGGTCCTGCACCCCTGTAAGTATAAATTTTTTTAACAATCTAAAGACTTCTTACAATCTTACAATTTTACAATTTAAGAATCCTAATATCAAAGTATCTTACAATGCCCAAAACATAATAAAACCTTTAGAGTATCCGGTCAAAAGCTAATTACAATAATCTCTAAAGTTTAGTCTCGTAACACTCAGCCGACACTAAAAAGATATGAAGCATGCCCACCAAAGCATCTCATCTCTACTAGTTAGTCTCAAAATATAGTCCTCCAATCCACTATTATCTACTCTCTCGATCTCTAACTTATTGGTTAGAATATTATTAACTTATGTGCTTGAAGATAATCTAGAAAGTTAATCTCAATCGTCTAAAACTCTTATTTAGTTTGTGGTGTACAAAATCTAAATTAAAATGTCAATAACTTGCTTCGAAATCTCTCATATAGAAATCCAAATAATAAGTATGCAACTATCATATTTATTTATTGATTTTTTTAGATATATGTAAAGGTAAATATATGTATATGCGCTCACCTAATCCTATTGAATCTTTATAAGGAGACCAAATTTCTCAGCGACGACATTCAAAATAATATTAGCACATGCACAGCCTTTTAAACAATTAGGGGGCTGCGGTGCCGTGGAAGAAAAACTTGGCTAATGTCAATTTTATTTTGTTCTCTGGCAAAAATAAGGCAAAAAATGTTAATTATTTTAGAAGTAATATAATTTAAATGCAAGGGGAAATTTTTTTATTTTTGCATGTAATTTCAAAAAAAAAAAAAGTATATATATTATTGATTTTGATTTTTCTTATAAAAATTATAAATTTGAGTATCGAAAAATATTCAATGATTAAATCATGTATATCTCTTACATCTTATTCAATTATTATGGTGCACTGGACCTGGATTTATGATTGTAAAAACCATACCCACTTCTTTTCGAATAAATCAAAAGTTTTACCTAACTCTCTAATTTATATGGCAATTCAAATTTTAGGTATAAATTACAAATAAAAATAAATATTGAGAATAATATTTAAAAATGAAAGCTACGAATGCAATTAACATTTCTTTAATTTCCAATTGGTATTGTAGTTACGTAACCATGGGCACCTAACCCTCCTAAAATATTAAAATGGAGCTATTAAAACCGTCAAATTTGAAAAACATGCTTAACTCAACTTGACATTTACGTATTTGGAATGAAAAATATTTATAATTAATTAATTTTCTAAACTCTGTGAACATTTAAATGCTGGGGATGTTATTTTAAATCTAGTGAATATTTAAACCTAGCCCGGCCAAAATGATAAAATGGAGCTATTAAAACCGTCAAATTTGAAAATGGAGCTCAGCTCGACATGACATATACATAGTTTGAAAGAAAAATACGTATAATTAATTGCTTTCTCGAATCTAATCAATATTCAAATGTTGGTGGGGTTAATTCCACGCCAATATATAAAATTTCATACCTACACACATGACAAAAATTATACGACCGATTGAAAATATTACATCGTTATAATTCCTTGAAGAAAAAAATATGCTCCATTTAATCATTTATTATAATACAATAATAAAATAATAATAATAATAATAAAATATTTTATATCCTATTAGGTATAACCTGCTATATTTAATTTTTTTCATCACATATTTTATGTTTATAGGCCTAGTCATTTTGTCCATCGAACCATGTTTATAGTTGATGCGTACCTGAATCCGATTTCGAATAGATTCGAGTTCACTTGATCGTTTAGATTTGGCTCTATTCACTGAGTTTGGACCCTCACACCAATACAACAAACGAGAGCTTAGGTGTCGGCGGGATATTGTCCCACCGAATATACTCCAACGCTCAAATCAGTAATAAGCCTTCGAGTTATAAGAAGTTAAACGGAAATGTAAGTTGTGATAGAGAGGGAGATTGATGTTGGTGGGAGTGTTCACCTTTAGATGTAAGAGACGTTCTCATGACTCATCGAGAGTGTAGTTTCCCAGCTCAATGTTCATAGGGAACAAGTGGGAAGCTATGTCCTGTAAGCGTGGAAGCTTAAAAGGATGGATCTCGGGGAGTGGGTGAAGTCTCTGGAATCTGAAGGCTTGGAGTGGGATTATTGTAGTAAGCGATTGCGTGCTTTGGGATGAGCATTAGTATGCTCAAGGATTTCTCCATCGTAGTACTTTGTTATCTTTTGTTCGTCCCCGTGTCCCCTCAAAATGGAGACTCTGTGGGGTTATATAGACGGTGGGAAGGATGACCTTCCTTGGCTAAGAAGGCGCGATCCCTGTATCGTGTTAGGCGGCCTTCCTTAAATAAGAAGGCTTGACTAGTGTATTCTATTGGGATCATTTTCTTTCTGAGAGGGTAACGACTTTTTAAATTATTTGCCTTCCTTCTATATTTTTATACCGTTAGAGTCCATTGTAGGCAGGAAGAGAGAATCCGGCGCCTTCCTCATGGGAAGGGCGTTGAATCTATTGATACCCTTTTTAGTGGAGATTGGCTTCATGGAAGGCGTGAAATCAGGGAAAGGGACCGTTGCTTGTCGTGTACGGAAACGTTTGCCAAAATGGGTCTGGCCCATATAAGGTTTTACCTTTTCCCATCGGGTATGTAAAGATTTTCTACCAACAAAAATATCGACTCGTCTTGGCGGAGCACGTTGGGTCGCCTAATTGACCATTCATACGGTCAACACTAACATTGACCGTCCAAACGCGCGTCTGGACTTTTTTAGATTTTGGGCCGTTTTTCTTATTTGACCTGTCTGCTATGGGCTTACCCATCACTAACCTCCCATGCCGGTAGTCTGAATTCTGGCCTTCAACATGTTCATGATGAGATAGGTTTTTCTTTTGCTAACGTTGATGGAGTCGTTGCCCGTCTAAAGAAGAGTCTCTAGTACTTTCAAAATATTGACCGGATTTGTTGACCATTTTTTAAAAAATTTCCAAACAACTTGGAGAAGGAAGCATTGGCCATTAGTTGTCCTGTCAGAAAAAGTGTGCCACGTGTCTTTATGCGGTATATTTAGGATCCCGGTATTTAATGAGCCAGAGGATCTGATTCAAAGGCTCCCTTTTGGGAAGCGACACGTGGCGGTAATAATGGCGCATGCTTTCAAGGCGGTTTTGTGTTCACATTGGCCTTTAAGTTGCCCATTCATTTCACTTTGAATTTTTCTATGCCTTCTTTTGCTTCTTCGTCTTCCTCAACCCGTACAAAAGAAAAACCCTAATTGATTTTCTGACCATGACCTTCATCGCTGAAATCGCCTCCGTCCTGAGAGAGAACGACGTGAAGGTATTGTACATGGAATACAATATCCCAAAGGAGATTGCCTTTTGTGTTCTTCGGAAGGACAACAGGGCTTTCCTGCCATCTACAGGCTTTGTGACTATATATGAAGCTCATCTGAGGAATAGGCTTCGTTTTCCAATTCATGATGAGTAAATGTCGATCTTTTGGGCGCTTTGGGTCCTTATTGCTCAGTTCCACACTAACGCCATCTGATATCTGTGTTCCCTCTGCATATTCCTCCATCAACACTCGAGGCTGTTGACGATGTCGATGGTTAGAGGGCTCTTCAAGCTTAACCATGGAGCAGAGTGGATTTCTCTACCCCACGTGGCGGTCTTAAAATAAGTACCGTCATATACAACTCTCTAAAGAATTGGAAGAACTAGTTCTTCTTCATTAGCGTGGGTGAGTCCTGGCCCTTGCCCAGGGAGTGGGGTCAGGTTCCTAACACTTATACGGGGGCACCTTCTGAGGCTGAAACGGCGTCCATGTCTTGGTTGGCCAAGCTTATCATGGATAACCTTAGAAATTTCCGGAGAGACCACTTGGTCTCCCATGTTGAGGCCAAGAAGGCCAAGTGGGGCCTCCTTCTCCTATCTAGAAATTCAAGATTGCTCCGCCAGAGGTCCTGCAGGGGAAGAAGAGGAAAAAAAGGCTTTATCATAGGTCCTCACTCGTCTGATACTAGTCCCTCTAGTCCAAGGCAAACGAGGGCGGCCTTGGTGGCACCTTCTTCGTCGTCCTCAGAGCCAGACTATCTCTCTACCGGCACTTTGTGGGTGTAGGCACCGCTTCCGGGATTGAAGCGGAGCTGGCTTTAGAGGCCTATGGTGCCAGGTTAAATGCTAGGGCGAGTGGCGGTGTTGTTCTCGTACAACCTGCACCGGTGAGGTGGACTCCGGATCCATCTATCGGAGAGCTTCAGCCACGGGAGTTGTCTGTTGGATCGCCTGCTGTGAAACTGTCAATTGAGCAACAGGAGTCAGTCTTGGAGCCCCCCACTATTCTAGAGGAGACAGCCAGGGAGGAGGATATTTCAGAGAAACCATTGGAAGAGCTCTTGGGGGAGGTCGCTGCCAACCCTACCCACAAGGGCCTTATTCCTTGCTCACCGCTTTTGGTGCCGGGTCTAGGCGGCAGGCCAGACAGGCCAACACGAAGAATTTGGACGGTATAAATTCTATTGCCTGCCTTGTCTTTAAGTTTACCTTTTCTAACTCCTCTTTTTTTGTGTGCAGGTTGATAAGGTCATGGGCGCAATTGCCAAGGCACTTAGGCAAAGAGATTGGGTGATCTCCGATCGGGACATGGAGATCGCCTTGCTCGATTCTAAGCTGGAGGCTCTGGGGGCGGAGAATGTCCGTCTTGTCGGGCATGGAGGTAAAGAACGAGAGCCTAAAAGCGGAGAACGCTCGTCTGAAGGAGGAAAACGAGCGAGTTAAGGGGCACCTCGATCAGCTCACAAGGCAGATGGCCGCCCGGGAGAATGACCTAAGCCACCGCATACATCCTCACGAGGTCGCAGACATAATGATGTCGCGGTTATGGGAAGTGATCAACATTAGTCGGCGTATTGTGCGGCTGGTTTATCCTGAATTCCCCGTGGATCTCATCAACTTGTCAAACCGGTCAGCGCAGTATCACAACAGCCTCGTGGGGAGCCACAGGATAGACAAGGGCCACCACCGCCCCCTTAGTTTTTGGTGATTGCGATTTTTTCTTTTTGTTACAATTATGTAAATGTATTTTATCATAAGTAATAATACGAACAATTTTGTGCATATCACATATTTTTGCTTTCTTACAGCTACTTTTTGTATTTTGTTTTTTTGCCGTTCTTGGCGGCTAACTGGGCAGGATTGCTGTGAGTTGGTCGCCCGCCTTGTTTCTGGGCGTTCATCGAGTTTCCAAAGGAGTAGAGTCCTTTGGGTGCGTTCTCTAGGCCGTCACTTATATTAGGCCGGCCTAGTATTTGCCTGTAATATCAGGTTCGTGACATCGCCTGTGAGCAAAGCTCGATGGCGCTGCCCAAGCGCAGACTTGAGCGGCCATCTTTGGTGGAGCATTTTACTCCAGTCGAAGTTATCGTTGGTCGTTAGCACGTTATCTCCTTTTGATAGAAGGAGGTTGATGACTAAAGTTTAGATATTACCACCATGAAGATTTTTTGACCGCTAATGGGCCATTTGGATGACTATGGTTTAGATACGACCACTCATGAGCTTCCTGGATGACCGGGGTTTAGATACGATCACTCATGGGTCACCTGAATGACCAGGATTCATATACGACCACTCATGGATTGCCTGGATGACCAGGGTTTAGTAACGAGAGGGTGAAGACTCTCCCAACTTAAGAGCAGCCTAGGTCGTTTGAACCTGCAACAAGAATCCTACATAATTGCACATCTAAGAAACACAACATGCTAAAGGGAATACTTATTTTACTAATTAAAACGTGCACACAAATGATTACATACAATTATGTAGAATACCTACCTGGGTCCTTATTAGAAGTAGTGTTTGAGGTGGATCGCGTTCCACGTCCGTTGGACCAACTTTTCATCTTAGTTTCGGAGCTTGTATGCCCCGTTTCACTGAACGGCAGAGACTAGAAAAGATCATTTCCAATTTGGGGAGAGCTTATTCCGGCTGGCCACCTTTCCCGTGGCCTCGATGCTTTGCAAGACTAAGTCTTCGACATCGAATTGCCGTGCTTTTACCTTCTTATTGTAGTAGCGGGTGATTCGATGCTGGTAGGCCGCTGTCTGCATTCTTGCAGTATCGCAAGCTTCTTCTAGTAAGTCTAGGTGTTCCCAAATTTTTTAGGAGTTACCTTGCGGGTCAAAAAATTTTACCCTAAAACTTGGAAGCCCGATTTCGACCGGGATCACTGCTTCAGTCCCGTAGCAGAGGCTGAAGGGTGTCCCACACGTTGGTTTCTCTGGAGTTGTCTGATAAGACCATAGGATTGAGGCGATCTCATCTACCCAGGAGCCCCCTGCGTCCACCAGTTTAGTCTTAAGCCCGTGGAGTAGCATTCGGTTGTGACCTCCACCTATCCATTCGCTTAGGGGTATGCCACCGAAGTGTAGACCAGCCTAATCGCAAGACTGGTGCAATACTTGGTGAAGCGTTTATCCGAGAATTGAGTCCCATTGTCAGTCACAATGACTTCTAGAATGCTAAATTTGTTGATGATATTCTGGCGAACGAACTCAAGAGCGTTGTGTTCTGTAATCTTGACTAGCAGGACGGCCTCTACCCACTTTGTAAAATAGTCGATGCCTACTATGATAATCTTTTTTTGTCTAGTTACGATGAAAAATCGGTCAAGAATGTCGAACCCCCATTGTGCGAAGGGCCACAGTGCTTGAAGGGATTTCAACTCGGCAGATGGCTGGTGGTAAAGATTACCGTGAAACTGGCAACTTTCGCACTTCTTTACAAACTTGAGTGCATCCTTTTTCATCGAGGGCTAATAGTATCCTTGCCACATGATCTTGAATGTTAGGTTTTTGCCACCGACGTGCGATCCATAGATCCCAAGGTACACTTCGCTCAAGACGTAGTCAGCCTCTTCTGGGGTTAGGCACCGAAGGTACAAAGTCGAGTAACCGCGGAGATACAACCACCCGTTAACTATGGTGTACTAGCCTGCCATTCTCTTTATCCGCCTGGCCTCATTTGTGTCTTCTGGCAATGTTTCGTCAGCTAGATACCTGAGATAGGGTGTCATCCAGTTTTTTATCTCAGAGATCTACATTGCCTCCTATTTCTCTATATTGGGGGCATTTAAGACCTCCCTCATGTTCCTCGAATACTGTTCTGAATTTTTGGCTACCGCTGCTCTGGCCAGCTAATCGGCCTTCCAGTTTTCAGTTCTGGGAACATGGACCAGGGTTAGCTTGTCGAAGCTACGGGTGGCCTCCCTTGCCTTGGTCAAGTACTTGGCCATGTGTGGGTTGCTTGTCTCGAAACTCCCATTAATCTGGTTGACGATTAGCTCAGAGTCGCTGTAAATGGCCAGTCATTTGGCTGAACACTCTTTTTGCTAACCTTAACACGGCTAGCAAGGCTTCGTATTCGGCAACGTTCTTGGTGGCCGGGAAGTCGAGTCTAAGGGTGTACTTCACCTCAAACCCATCAGGGGTAGTGAGGACCACCCCAACTCCACTGCCTGTGTCCGTTGATGATCCATCTACGTGGAGTACCCATTTTAGAGCCTCCACGTGCTGTTTTGCATTTTCTGATGGCTGCTCTTCTAGAACTGATGTCGTAGTCTCGATAATGAAGTCGGCCAGAGCCTAGACCTTTATGACTGGCCTGGATCGGAACTCGATATCGAACTCGTCCAATTTGATAGCCCACTTTATCAACCGTCCAAAAACATCAAGTTCTTCCTCCTAGTTTGCTATCCCTTGTTGTCGGCCAGGTTCTTGATGGGCCGGGTGGTGATCATGTTGACCACTCCTACCACAATCCGATTTTGTAGAGGAGAAGACCCCGATCCTTCTCCGCTCATAGTACTAGAGCTCTAACCATGACCCTTAACGAACCTGGTGATGTGGCCCCTTCTGATTAGCTCTTCAATCTCCCGCTAAAGGGTCTTATAATCCTCTATAAAGTATCCGAAAAATCGATAGAAATCGCAGTACTTGGTCGGATTTCTTCCCTCTGCCTTCTTAAGTGGTTTTGGCCACTTAAAGAACTTTTTTCGATGGATCTGCATGAGGACATTCAAACGCATATCTGTTAAGGGCGTTGGCTGATGGGCTTGTAATCCTTGTGCTCCGGTGGTCCGATCCTGTGGTGCTTTCGGTGGAACTGATCGCCACCGTTGTGTTTTGTCTTTCCTTCAGTTGGGAAAGAGCGAGGCTATTAAGTCCGGTCGGAACGTTTAGCCTCTTTGGCCTCTTCCGCTGTCACATAAGCCCTGATGATAGATTCCGCTTCTCGAAATGTCTGCAGATTCTTGTATGCCAGGTGCCTGAAGAAGTCTCCATGCGCTAGCGGCAAGATGAAACTACCTAGTTTCATTTCCCCCGTGGGTCGGGGGATCCGCCTAGCTTCTGCCATGAAGCCATCTAGGAACTTTCGCGGGTTCTCCCCATGCTTTTGTTTGATGTGCGACACATGCCAAGGCTGCTTTTCCTCCCTGCGGTTGGAGGCATACTGTGACAAGAAGAGATTCATAAGCTCCTGAAAACTTCGGATTGAGTCCGTGGGGAGATGATGGAACCAGATGCGCACGCCTCCCTTTAAGGTGAGTGGGAAGCAGCGGCACATGGTAGCGTCCTCCTACCGTTGTAAACCCAGATGGGTGCGAAAGTGTGTGAGATGGTCAACAGGATCAGCACTCCCATTATATGAGTCAAGGGATGGCATTTTAAATTTTGCCGGCTTGAAACGGTTTAAGATCTCCACTGTGAAGGGAGATCTGTCCATATTGACTGCGTACTCATCTTCTTTGAAGACACGGTTCCATATCTTCTCTAGCCTTGGATCTGTTTGAATGACATTACCAGATCTTTTGGAGTCGAGATATGTCCTCAATTTCATTCTTTCTCTGGTTTGTCTAGCAGCCGAGAGGCTGCTGTCGCCGGTAGATCTAATGGCCCGTGAGGCTCCCTCCTGAGCCTGGGGCCTAGATTCTACGTGTAAGTATTTGGCGTTCTTTCGTTCCGGACTTTCCTCTGGGGTGGTTCTGATTCCCCGCTCCTCACACCTTAGATGACTTTGAGCATGTGAGGACTCTAGTGCGGGAATGTTGGTTAGCCTTCTAGGCCTTCAGGCCAAATCTTTCTTTCTCTGGCCTCCTCATCGAGATGCCGGTGCAAGGGCTGCCGTCGGTGCATCCCCCAGTTGTGCTTGCTCCTGGCGGGAGTAGAGTATCTGAAGTATCCTGTTAGTATTTAGCATATGCTCGGCCAGGTTTTGAAAGAAAGGTGCTAGAATCCCGCCGGCTACCCCATTGACCACGGCACTAATAGCGTGGTCATGGTCTGGCGACGCCACATCTCTAGCTGGCTCGCTTTCTTGTGCCATTGTGTTCACCATTTCAATTGAGAGTATTGGTTGTAAATGGCTTTTAGAAAACGTAGCTGGCTCTTTGTAAGCATTTCCCACGGACGGTGCCAATGATACGTACTTGAATCCGATTTCGTACAGATTTGGGTTCACTTAATCATTTGGATCCGGCTCCATTCACTGAATTTAGATCCTACACACCACTACAACAAATAAGAGATTAGGTGTTGGTAGGATGTTACCCCACCGAAGACACTCCAACGCTTAAGTCAGCAATAAGCCTTCGAGTTACAAGAAGGAAAATAGAAGTGTAAGTTGAGATAGAGAGGGAGATTGAGGTTGGTGGGAGTATTCGCCTTTAGATGTAACAGATGTTCTCGCGACTCATCGAGAGTGTAGTTTTTCTCGGTTCAATATGAAAAGTTATGTCCAATAAACATGGAAGTTTAAAAAGAACAAGTGGGGAGTGGGGTGAAATCTCTGAATCGCCAAGGCTTAGAGTGGGATTACCGTAATAAGCGCGTGGGATGAGCATTAAAATGCTCAAGGATTTCTCCCGTCGGAAACTTTGTTATCTTTGTTTATCTGTCCCCTGCAAAGACTCAGAATGCTTGGAGTGGGATTATTATAGTAAAGAAGCGATCCTCATCGTGTTGGGTTTGGATAAGATAGATGAGAGTGTCATAATGATAGAAAAATAAAAGACTTTATCAAGATTTTTGTTCATCCACTTAATATTTTGAAAATATCTTTGAACTTGAAAATTCACTTGTAGAATAAGTAAACATATTCCGGATCCTCACAAATCAAAAAATCGGGGGTTATTTGTATTCGTTTGAAACTTCTAAGGGGAAGGCTTGATTGGTGCTTCCTTAGGCTAAGAAGGCGTGAAATCGCCTTCCTTCTCTATGGACCGTTGTTTTTGTCGTGAAGAGAAATCGTACCTTCTTCAAATGGCGTTGAATCATATAAGGTTTTTACCTTTTTCATGGAAGGCGTGACAATCGGGGAAAGGGATTGTTCTTGTTGTCAATCAAATGTTTACCATCTTCGGGCCTAGCCCATATAAGGTTTTTACATTTTCTCGGTCCGCTTATTATATATACTCGTCAATGTAAATGCCCTTCAAACGAGCCAATGCTAATTGTGACTTTCATCCAAAACGCTAACATTGGCCGTCCAAATGCACGTCTGGACTTTTATGGATTTTGGACCATTTTTCTTATTGGGCCTGTTTGCTATGAGCTTACCCATCAATAGTTGACTTGTATTTTATCGTATGCGCTTTCTTAGTCTTGAGTTTTGAGTATCCAAATTCCCATCCCCCCGGATCAATGTCCCTAAACCCAAATGTCTTTATTTTATAAATTATAATTAACTTAAAGTCAGATTATAATTTAATATTTAAAATCAATTATTTAATTAAACAACTTAAAGACAAACCAAATTTTGGGCCCAAATGACTATTGATCAAAATAATTAAATTAAAATTAAAATAGCTAAAACATTTTAAAGACTATTCTCCCGAAGTGTTTTCATAATCCAAGAATATTTACAATTTTATCTTAATTTACAATTTTATATTAATTAGTTAATCTGAAAGGTTAGCAAATAAGTGGCAAAAAGTATTCTAACACTCAAGAAAATATGTATAAATTTTATATGTAGATATATATCTATCAAATGAAACATGTAGGGGAACAATGTCACAATAAAAATTTGAAATGTTGATAGTATCAATTTCTTGATAAAGCATGCAAAATTTGTAAATGAGAATAAGAATATCAAATACTAGTGCACTAAACATGACAAAAATTGTATAAATGCAAAAGGCATGCTAAAAATCATATAGGCACTGAAAATTATACAACATACAAAAACCAATCAATATGGATAGAAACATGAAATATATTAAAATCATCCAAATATATAAGAACCAAAAATCAATAATAACTTTACTAATTATGGTCAAATATCAAAGTTCGAGTAATGATTATTTTTAAATAATCAAATGTCATATGCAACTATTCACGATCTATTTATGAGTCAACTTCATATTATTTCATGGCCAAATGTCACTTTTTTGATCCGTAAATATCATATTTAGTATTTAATTTATAAATAATATTTTAAAACTTATTTAAATATATTTCATCAATTATTTATAATGATTCTTATTTAATCTAAATTAAAAAATTTACATAAAATACAAATATATTTTTTTTTCAAGTTGGATAATAAACTATTTCATCCAAGTCAAAGTAAAGTTTTCACCAAATTGTTTTTAAAAATAAATAACATGTAGAAACATCTATATGAAAATTAATGACATGTAAGAATAATGGAATAAAGATTATTGATATATAGAAATATAAATGTAAATTTTAATAACATGTATGAATATTTATACAAAAATTTTAGTATTTAAATATGATTTGTATGATTTCAAGACATTAACTTTATAAAATTTTAAAAAATAGGAATAGATTTACATGCATACAGTTTGAGTAAGAAAATAATACATAAACGGGTATTGAAATAAGAAATGTTCAATGACTTTATAAAATATCAGCAACAAAAGAACAAAGACAATTAAATATACTTACTTTCATTTTAATTTACTAGAGGTTTACTAAATTTCTCCTTAAATTTACCTCATCTTTCATTCTCTCTCTTTCTCTTTTCTTTCTCTCTCTTCTCTCAATACATTACAAAAAAAATTAAAATTAGCCAAATATCATATTTATAACAAATTAATGTACATGAGCCCATGCAAAAGCAAAATCTATACTATGCATGAACTAATATTTTGGTCTAAACACACATAAGCATCCTGTGGATATTCTCTTCAAAATATACTCAAGTGTAGATCAAGTGCCACTTGGGGGCAACTTATTTCGGTCCAACGTTTAATCTTTTGACCTGAATTTACAATTAACTTCATAATTTTATCATTTTAATTAAATTTAGGATTGTTAAAATAATTTTTAGGATTCAAATCTTACATTTCTCTCTTCCTTATAAGAAATTACATTCTCAAAATTGTATATACCTTAATAAATAAATAAATGTGGATACTTATTTCAAATTTCATCTTCTCTCTCTCATGTTTCTTCTTCAAATGAGTAGTTCCTCTGTAGTGCCTTGACTAGCGGAATAACATTAATTTGAAGTACTTGATCCCATCTTTTTAAAATTGGAACTTGTCCTTCAATATACATTAAATCATTATTGATCCTCAATGATTCACACTCAATAATGTCCTAATAGTCATAGGCGTATATTGATATGAAGGATACTATGGAGCCCACCTAGGCTTGGTGACAAAGTTAATTTGTAAATCATCTCTCCTATTTTCTTTAAAATTTTAAATGGTCCAAAAAATTTTGACATCAATTTTTCATTTAACCTAAATCGAAAGACTTTTTTCATTGGAAATGTTTTCAAGAATACATGATCTCTAACATTAAATCTCAATTTGGACCTTCTATAAACTATATAACTCTTCTGTCAATTCTAAACAATTTAAAGCTGATCTCAAATCATATGAACTTTAACCGATGCCTCCTAAATCTCCTCAGGTGATAAAAATTTCCTATAAAAAACTTTAGTAAAATAAATAATTTAATTTATAGGATCTTGATTATCATATTTCTTCATCACATTCAAGTATAAAGAATAAATTTACGTACCTAAATTCATAATCATCAAATCATTATGTTACATCATAATTGTTCTTATCTTGAAGAATCGAGATATAATTTTTCTCTCTTCTCTTTATAATTTGTAGAACTTTAGCAAATCTTGTATTCTTAAGATGATGACTAATGACGTCCTTTTATAGAGGAAGAGATGACCATTTCCAAACTACTAAAATACCCCTTCTTTCACCCAAGAGATGCGTCATAAATGGACATAATCATTAAGAAGTGATATCCATTTGCTCAATGAATATGTCTCAAATAAACATATCTATTCACTAAAGGATATATCTATTAGTAAATAATATATCATTCAATTAAAGAATACGTCTTGAACGGACGTGTCTTTTATAAAATTTCTCTTTATTATATATAAATCAACAAGATCGTATTTATTTGATCAATTTAAAAAATTAATAGTTCATATGTCACGTCATATCGGACATATTTCTAATATTCTCCCACTTAACCTATATGACTATAATATTTATCAAAATTGATTAAAATAAACTTTAAATGTGCAATATTACCATCCTTTAATAGTTTATAGGTTATAATACTGTAATCAAATCAACGACAAATGTGAGTCACGACGGTTCCACATCAATATGTGATATATTCCTTCCATGTATCATAATATCTGTAAATTATAGAATTAAGTCTTAAATAAGAAACATCATACGATCCAATTATAATGTCTTAGTGAGAGATTGTTCCTATTATTATCAATTTAAAAATTTTAAATTCAAATAATATTGAATAAATAAGAGATATCAGAAATACAGTATGTAGGATCTCAAATGTCAGAACAATATCATGGGAAACGACAAAGATCCATATTGTCAACATGATTTATAAATACTTTTGGATAAAGATTATTAGTTAATAGATTTGCAATCATAAGTTTGGTGTTAATATACTATATTGACACCTTTTATTTCTAAATTTTACTTTTAACGGTAAAATATTCAATTTTCAAATGATTAATACCCTTTGAATACTTGTCGATCTTTGAGAAGAAGACTACTGTAAAATTATCACAATAAATTTTTAGCGACTTGGCTATACTATCAACAATTTTAAATCCTAAAATAAAATTTCGTAGCATAATGCATGTATAGTGGCTTCAAAGTATGTCACAAACTCTATTTCCATTGTGGACACAACAATCATAGATTGCTTTGTACTTTTTCATGAAATAACTCCTTTAGTCAAAAGAAAAATATATTCAAATGTGGACTTTCTGGTATTTGAACATTTAGTATAGTTCGAATCTGAATATCCCCATCACCTTCAAATGATCGAACTTCTAATAAATAAATATGTAGTCTTTAGTTCCTCACAAGTATTTCATCACTTTCTTTGTAACTTTTCAGTGATCCATATAAGGATTGCTTTGGTATCATCCGAGTATACCAATTATAAAATTTATATCTGGTTTGGTGTAAGTCTATATATACATCAAATTTTTTACAGCAGTCGTATAAGGAATATCTTTTATTTGATTTCATTCCCATTCATTTTGTGGACATTGAATTAAACTAAATTTATCATCTTTCACAATTGAAGCAATACTGACTGCGCAATTCTTCATTCCAAATCTCTCTAAATTTTTTTTGATATATCCTTTTTGAGACAATCCTAACAATCTATATGATCTATCTCAGAATATTTCTATTCCTATCATATAAGTTATATCACACATATCTTTCATATCAAAATTCTTAGAGAGATAGCCATTAATCTCATGTAACAATCCAAGATCACTATTTACAAGTAATATATCATCAACATATAGAACCAAAAATATAAACTTACTCACACTAACCTTCAGGTATATATACCGATGAATAGTATTTTCTGTAAAATCGAATGATAAAATGATATCATAAAACTTGAGGTACCATTGTCGTAAGGCTTGTTTAATTCAATATATTAATTTCTTTAATTTGTGAATTAAATTCTCTTATCCTTCGATTGAGAATTTTTTAAATTGTTTCATATAAACTTCTTCATCTAAGCTTCTATTTAGAAAAGTAGTCTTTACATCCATCTAGTATAACTCTAAATCAAAATGTGCTATCAATACCATTATAATTCTTAAAGAGACCTTCTTGAAAACTAGAGAAAAGGTCTCATTATAATCAATGTCTTTTTTTTAGTATAATCTTTAGCTACAAGTATGACCTTATATCATTCGATATTACCTTTACATCCATCTGGTACAACTCTAAATCAAAATATGCTACCAATGTCATTATAATTCTTAAGGAGTTCTTTTTGAAAACTAGAGAAAATATCTCCTTATAATTAATATCATTTTTTTGAGTATAATCGTAAGCTACAAATTTGGCTTTATATCGTTTGATATAACCTTTAGAGTCACGTTTAATTTCAAATACATATTTACAACCAACTGTTTTACAACCCTCAGATAATTTGACAACATCTTAAATTTTATTATGTGCCATTAATTTTGACTCATCCTTCATGGTATCAATCCATTTAGAAGAATCATTTCTTTCTATGGCTTGTTGAAAACAAATCGAATCATCATATATTCCTATATCATACTCAAATTTTTATAGATAAACCAAAAAATTATTTAAAATAGCAGATATCCTTTTTCTATGAGATCTTCTTAATGCTACTACTAGTGATTGTTCTACATTACGTTCAATGATGGCATTCACATTATGAGAAATAGAATTATCAACATGTTGTTCAATAGTAGACGGGACAACGATTTCTTTAGAAATTGTGGGTATAGAAACTTGTACCCTAATTTCTTTAATTTTTACATTTTGTGAAATATTATTCCCACCGATTTTACCATTCTTGAAGAATCTAGCATTCCTAATTTTTATTATTCTCATACTATGGTTAGAATAGTAAAATTTATACACTTTAGATTTCTCTAGATAACCAATAAAATATTTACTAACAGTTCTGAAATCTAATTTTTTTTCTTGTGAATTGTACATTTTAACCTCTACTGGACACCCCCAAATATGCAGCTATTGAATACTCCTATTTTATTAAGAGTTCTGAAATCCTAATAACTCGAAAGGAGTTTTAAAAACCATTTTATTAGGAATCCGATTAAGAATATAAATAGCAATCTTAAGGATTTTTATTCATAAAAATTTAGGTAAAGAAAAATAACATAATATACTCCTAATCATATCAATTAATATACAATTATGCAATTCACCAACACCATTTTGCTGTGGCGTACCTATCATAATATATTGTGCACATATACAATACTTTTCTAACAACTTAGCAAAAGGATCAAGATATTGTCCTGATACATCATATTTACTATAATATTCACCACCTCTATCAGATAAGATAACTTTTCACTTTTATTTAATTGATTTTTAACCTCAGTAATATATATCTTCAAAATATTTACAACTTGAGATTTTATACAATAAATAAATATAACAATAATATAAAAATTATTGATAAATATGATAAAATATTTTTCTCCTCCTAAAAATGGAAAATTAAAAGGTCCACAAATGCCTATATGAAAATCTCTAAAAATTTTGAACTTCTTGTGACACCTTTCGTTGTATGTTTGGTTTGTTTTTCTTTAGTATAATCCACACATATATCAAGATCGAAAAAATCAATGTTAGGCAAGATTCCTTCATTTAGCAATCGTTTCATATGATTTTTAAATATATGACCCAATCTTTTGTACCACAAGAAAGAAGAGTTATCATTCATATATTTATGTTTTATTGTAACATTATGACGTAGGGTCATGAGAATTTCTGTAAAATTTTGGTCAAAATTTATTTTGTAAAGACCATCAGAGAGAGTTGTCAAACTGAATAAGATTTTATTTTTATATATACTTACTCTTTTATTTTTAAATTTTAAAAAGTAGCCTTGAATATCATATTTGAAAATAAAATTGAGATTTCTAAAATTGAAGGTATACAAAGTGTTTACAATAAATCTAAATATATTCGAATATCAAGAAACAAATGAAAAATTCTAACAATAGAAATAGAAACTTTGACATCATTTTTCTGGATAATGAAATTCTCATTTTGGTTTATGATCTGGTTTATTAGGAATACCTGCATCGATTTAAAAATATGAATGTTAAAGTGTAAATCAAACTACTAGATATTAGAAGGTACTTCAATTAAGTTTGATTCAAAATAAATATAAACTAAAGGCTCACCTTTCTTTTTGAACAAAGCATTTTTTATAGCAATCATTCTTAAAGTGTCACACCTTTTTACAAAAGTAACAGTTTACAATACTTTCCTTCTTTTGAGTCCCTATACTAAAATGGGGCTCCTTTTTCTTTGATGGTCTAACTTTAATGCTCTATCTCTCTCTTCTTCTTTCATTTACCACTATAACCCATTAAATTTATTGAATAAATTTTTTATTATTTGAATCTTACCTCCTCTTAAACCAATATACTTTTTAATTTATTGACATTTTATTTATCTTTAATAATATTATAATAAATTTAAAAAAGACTCATATTGAGGAGGAAGTGAATTCATTATAAATTAAATAAGAAAAGATTCATTCACATCTATACCAAGGGTTTTGAGTTTTGCAGCCAAATTGGCCATCTCAATAATATGTTCATGCATTTCTTGAGTACCATCAAATTTCATGGTAATAAGTTTTGCCATCAGTATTCCAACAAGACATTTACTTGTAGAATGGAAACGATTTTAAATATTTTTTAATAAATCCTTAGCGTTTTTAGTTTCAGGAAGTGTAAACTTAATATTGTTCGCTATGGTCATTCTCATAAATATCATCTTTTTTCTATTCGATTTTTTTATACTCTAAAATAGGATTTTTTTTCTCATTACTACTTAAACCAATAATAGCAGTAGGCTTACCTGATTGTAATGTAATATCAAGATCCAGTACATAAAGATAAAATTGAACTTACTCAAGCTAATCAAAAAAATTAATTCAATTGAAAATTGAAACAGAAAAAGCATGAGAATATAGCGAAATCGAAACGAATATTACAATAAATTAACATACTTAATATTAATATTTTGAATTAATAAAAATATGATGAATATAAAATATAAATATCGTCATTATAATTCACCTTTTTGTGTAATTATAACATACTAATTAACTATCACAATGATTCTCAATCTTACAAAAATAATTAATAATATTTTAAAATTTAAATAAGTATGTTACTTTTGAGTATCCTAAATCATATTTAAAATAATCAATACTTATTAATTATTCTATTTAATTAATTAATCATGTAAAAATTGATACATCTTTGGGCCTACTATAATATCTACTGATTTAGAAATTATAATACTTTAAATTTACAAAGTAATTAAATTAATATATGGGATAACTATATTAATTTTTTATTTAATTATTTAGTCGGGCCACTTGACTTTGACTACATCATTACATAAATACTCAATCATAATTACTTTGTACAATATCATAAATAATATATGTATAAATTTAAATACATAATATTTAATTATGATAAATAAATAATTAAATTATAATATTAAATAAATAATTATTTTATATATAATATAATTATATATATAAACATAATAAACAAATATATATATATGATATTGATATATTATATTATTTTCTTTTATATATATAAAACAAATATATATAAATTCACATTACTTTCCCTTCCTTTCTGTAAATATTTTTTTTTATCACTATTCACATTTACTTTTCCTTTACTTTTTATGTTTTCCTTTTCATTATCCCTATTCATCCTTCCCCTTCTGTCGTGTTTATCCTCTCACCCCTATATCTCTTTCCTTCACCGTTTTTCCCACCGCCACCTAGCAGTGCCGACAATCGGCACCACAGCCGCCGTCTAATACCAAAATGGTAAGACTCCCACCGTTCAACCATATCCATCAATCGTTGCCAATTACGCGGATAATCAACCGATTTGAACTGCCGGCAATCGAAAACGCTTTTGCGTCAAATCTCGGCAAAAAATCCTGCAAATATATATACTGGCGAGTCACATTTTGGGCGACCGACGGTGGGTTCGAAGGAAAACAGTTGTAGATCGCAGTAAACAAGATTAGCGGGTGGGAAAATAACTTTTTCATCATTAAACTTCCAATCTGCTACTATTTTTTTTATGACTAACGTTCGTGGCTACATCAGCGGACAATCGATGATTTTTGCAGAAGAGATAATGGACAGCAACAGGCAATAGAAGCCATGAATAAAGACTATATTGAATGGTCAACGCCACTGCCCTTACTGGATCCATTCAAAAGGATAAACAATATGGCAGAATGGATGGAATGGCAATGGTTGGCTGAGAAGCATCATAATACATAAAACACTTCAATAGGAAGAAAATACGATAATTAAAATTATATTGCTTTGATATCATATGTAAGAAATTTTAGTAAGATAAATATTTTAATTCATAAGATTTTGATTATTATATTTCTTCATCACATTCAAGTATAAACAATAAATTTGCATACCTTAATCCATAATCGTTAAGTCTTTATGTAATATCGTAATTATTCTTATCTTAAAAAATTGAGATATAATTTATCTCTCTCTTCTCTTTATGATTTGTAGAACTTTAGCAAATCTTGTGTCCTTAAAATGATGGCCAATGACATCCTTTTATGGAGGGAGAGGACCATTCCCAGATTACTAAAATGTTCCTCCTTTCACCCAAGAAATGTATCATGAATAGATATAATCATTGAGAAGTGATATCCATTCACTCAATGGGTATGTCTCAAAGAGGCATATATATTTATTAAAGGACATATTTATTGGTAAATAATATATCCTTTCTATAAAAAAATATAACGAGCTTGAATAATGACGCATTTTTTTAAAATTTCTCTTTATTATATATAAACCAATAGTGTTGTACTTATTTAATAAATTTAATAAATTAATAATTTACATGTCTCGTCATGTGGGACATATTTCTAAAATTTTTTACCTCTAATTTCTTTCCAAATGATTAGGGAATGGCATTGCGTTTCCTATAATGCTTTAAAAGAGGTCATACTAATACTTATCTGATAATTATTATTATAAGCAAACTCAATTAGCAGTAAGTAATTGTCTCAATTTCCTTTCATTTATAATATTGATGTTCTCAGCATATCTTCCAAAATTTAAATCATTCATTTCGATTATCCATCTATTTAAAGATAATAAGTTGTGCTAAACTTCAAATTGGTGCCCAAATTCCTATGTAAACTCTTCCAAAATTTGTATACAAATATTGGATCTTGATTTAATATGATTGAAGTTGGGATCCCATAAAGTTTGACTAATTCATTAATATACAGCCTCACCAAATGATCCTTTTAAATGTCAATTCCATAGCAATGAAATGGACAAACTTGATTAACTAATTGACAATCACTCATATTGTATTATGATTCCTTAACATTTTTGGCAAATCAAAAATAAAATATATCATTATATGCTTCTAATTCCAGCCAGGGTTGGCATTAGTTGCAAAAGGCTTGGCAATTTATTATACTCCACCTTTACTTATTACCAAATTATGCACTGTTTTGTAAAAGTTGAAATTATTTTCTTTCATGTTTCATCATTGAAAGATCTTCCATAACATTTGGTGTATTTTATTGATCACTTGGTGAATAGTATATTTGCATAGACAAGTTTTATTTAAAATTTCTTTATTTAATTCTTTAAAATTGAGTACACATATAATCCTAAAACTTCAAAACTCTATCAACTCGAATGTTAAAATTAACTCTCGATTCCCTATTCAAATCTTCGGTTGTATCTATTAAGAATGTATCTTTCATTTACATTTCTTTAATTCTTTTAATTATATCAAATTGCACTTGAAAATACAATAAGATCATACGCATATCTTAAGAATATTTTTAATGTCAAATTCCTTTATGCTATCAAGAATCTCTATTTCATTAATCCTCTAATAGATTTATCCATCTCATTTACCTCATGCTCTGTTCTTTTTAAGAGAATAGGTATTTTAACCTTCTATAATTTAAATAGCTAAAAATCTCTCTTTATATAAATAGTGTTTCTAAATTTTTAGTACAAAAATAATCGCTACTAACTTCAAGTCATATGCGAGATTATTCTTTTCATGAGCCCTTAACTGACTCAATCCATAAGCAATTACATTTTCATACTATATTAAAATATACTCCCACCCATTCTTGGACGTATCACAATAGATGACATATCTTGCAGATCCTTTTGGAATGACTATGATCAAGATAGTCAACAAACAGTCATTTAATTCTTAAAAACTCATTTTGCAATCTTTGTCCCAACGAAATTTCACCTTCATTTGTATCAAGTGGGTCAACGGTATTGTAATCCTTTCAAAAGTTCTCCACAAATGTAAGTTATGAACCTCAAAGAAATATTTTAATGATAATTAATTTAATTAAATTGATAAAATTTTGATATTAATTAATATTTTGAGTCAAAAATTAAGTTTTAGATGGAATTAAGGCCGAGTAGTGTCTGACCTATACTTATCCAACGCTCATACGTATTTTTATAGTGAGGGTGAGTTCATGGATGCCTCTAGATGCTTATATATATTTTAAATAAAACGTCTATGGCTGATATGCACTAAAGTGGTGCATATGCTAATCTAAGGGGCACTTTTGTGTGGTATGTATTTTGCTTTAACGCTTGATTGACGTATAATCAGCACTCATGCATTAGTTTTTATAAATAGGCTATTTAGTTAACTTTAACTCATTTTAAGTAAAGTTTTGAGAAAAGATAGAAAAGATAAGAAAAAAAAAAAAAACAAGAGAAAGAAAGAAGAAGAAAGAAGATTTAAAGTGAAATGAAGATTTAAAATGAAATTAAAGACCTTTTACTAAAAATTAAGTGAAGGTAAGTGTATTTAAATTTTTTATTTTTTTATTATTTTTTATTTCTAATCTCTTTAAGAATTTCTTATTCCAAATATCTATGTACCTTTTAATCTCATATTTAAATTATTTTAAACTTTGAATTCATGGAATCCTATTATCATTTCATAAACTTTTATAAAATACATATTTTGGATTCATGTAAATTATGTTAAGTATTAAATTTTTGTAATAATATTTTTGCATGCCTGTAAATTATGTTTAATGTTTTTACATTTCTTCAAGTTTTATGTACAAACTTTTACATGTCTTAAATTCTCATAAAATTATTCATGCATGTTTTATATTTAATAAAAATAAAAAATTTTCATAAACTATATAATTTTTTGTGTCTTCTCTATAACAGTTATGAATGTCTATAAATTATATAATACAATTCCTGCATATTTTCAAATGGCACATTTCAATTTTTGCATGCTCATAATTTTTCCTATATATCACATATCTAAAGAAATATGAATGAAAACTCCAAATAAGTTTTTAATGAAAAAGGTATTTTTCTCTAATATAAGAAAAATTAAAAAATATTTATATTCGAGTAGAGTTTTCAGCGTGATCAAGTATAGGCCATTGTAAATAATTGATAAAATATAATTGGACATATCTTAATATATTATTCTAAATCAAATATTGAACATACCATCCGTGGGTCAGAAAAGATACACTTAGCCCCAACTATAGGATTATAGGTAGTCAACCGTCATATGGCCTTTAGATATGTAGAAACAACTATAGCTTGAATTTTGATATTTACTATTTGTTGGTGAGATTATTACCAATACTTAATCTTTTGCATAATTAGCATGACATTAGCATATATGATGTGTTTGAATAGTTTAGCATGTTTCACTATAAATATTTGGCATATTTTGGTATAATTATTCATTAATATTTTATTTTCACATAATTTATCAAAAAATGGTACTATCAACATTTCAAACTTTCAATCATGGTATTATTCTAGCTTGTTTCATTGATATATATATATATATATATATATCCACGTATAAAAATAGATATACCTTACTGAATATTAAACTTATTCTTTCATTTATTTTTGTTAACATTTTAGATTAAAGAGCACAGATTAATTTGCAAGAGATTGAAATTTAAAGGAAAACTACTTGGGTTTAGACTTTAAGGTTCTTGAACAACTAAATATTTTTTAAATTATGCTGTAATAAAACTTAAGATTAGCTGTTAACAATTCTTTTTATTTCGTTTAATGTCTATTTTTTACCGCTCGCCAGAGATACCGTTATGATGGTTATGTTTAATCTTTATTATAAAATTTTGGAAGTTCAATATTGATACTCTGACTTTTAGTCGAGATACTTTTCCTTCCATATGGTTTGAAATCATCTAGTTGTTAATAGTTGACCACTTTCAGGTATGACTTTTAAAATCTTGTGATTTGATTGTTCAACATTATTTAGACTATTTAGTGGTAATTGATATAAATTCACATCCTATATTGGTTTTAGTTAAGTTGGTGAAATAAAGAACTAATTTTTAGATTTAATTCTAAAATCAAATTAAAATAATTGTGGATTAAGGAATGAAAGAACTCTGGCAATTTTGACCTTGGGATGGGGATGTGACAACAAATCTTCGATAATATTTAGCTAACTTAAGAAGACTTAGCACTTCTATCACCGTATCAGTCATCTCCAACTTGTTATCGCTTCAATCTTTTTCAAATTGATCAAAATGCCTCCTTTTGAAATTATATAACTTATAAAAATCAATTTTTTGAGTCAAAATTCATACTTTTTTAAGTTAACATAAATTATTTTCTTCCTAAATATTTGTAAGGCAATCCTCAAATAAACCTCATACTCTTTATAACTTCTCAAATATATTAATAAATCATTGATGAACACACCATAATTTTTTAAGGTAAGGTTAGAACATTGGATTTATCAAATCAATAAATATTGCAAACATTATTTAATCTAAAAGGTATTACTAAAAATTTATAATGACCATAACTAATTTAAAAAGTTGTCTTTACAACATCCACTTTCTTGGCCTCAATTGATGATATCCAAATCGAATATCAATCGTTAAAAATAATTGGACCCCTTACAATTGATCAAATAAATTATCTATCCTAAGTAATGGTATTTATTCTTGATAGTTATTTTATTCAACTTTTAAAAGACTATACACAGTCCTATAGACCAATCCTTTCTCTTCATAAACAGAACTGATGCACCCCAAAGTAACACATTTGGTTGAATGAAACCCTTTTCAACAACTCTTACAATTTCTTCTTTAACCCCTTTAACTCTAAAGATACTATTATATACGGAGCTTTAGACATTAGTATTGATCTAGGTATTATTACAATCTCAAACTTAATATCCCTATTTGGTGGCAACCGAGGTAAATTATTCAAAAAAAAACATCTTTAAATTTTGTACTTCCCTTTAGCTTTCCATAGAGTGGGCATACAATTGATTGTTGTTGGCTCGATACACCTTGAAGTTTAACTCCAGCCTTCATCCTCATATCGTGAGATTTTGATCTTTGTAAGATCCACCTGACCATAAACTTTGGCTGCTTAACTTATACACTTCTTTTGAAAAGCTTTTCACTCTCCAACTACTACTCATACAACAAGGCCTCATCAATAACTTTCTTGTATGTCCTCAACCTTAAAGTCATAAATTACTTTTAAATAGTGTCATTCAGCCTTAACAAAATTTTCCTTACTCATCTCATCTCGTCCATCACAACATTTAGAATATAATGAGCCAATTCAATAAATTTAGTATTATATATTGCCACGGTTCTATTTTCATACCGTAAACGATAAAACTCATATTTCTTCTACTCCCATAAACTAATAGGAAAATACTTGTCCAAGATTGCCTCCAAAAATGCATTCCACAAAATCTACTCATTCTCTAATTCCCATATGCTTTTTCAATGGTGCATCAATGGTCTACCTCACCATCTAACTTATACTAGACAAGCTACACTTTATCTTTTTTGGGGTAGTTAATAATTTAAAAGATCTTCTCAATACATCAGATTTAGATTTTCGTCTTTGTTGGATATGGGTCACCTAAAAATTCTAAATCCCAATCATTTATATAGCAATCATATGTCGTTGCTCAACTCTTGGATTTACCACAGTTGACTCCGAATTCGACTATCTTTGGACAATTTATTCCATTATTTTCGCCATCCTTACCATAATAGCAAGATAAGCATCCTCCCTACTAGATCTTGTTCTGCCTTATCCAACTAACATTTTTACACCTATCATGACATAATTAATTATTTTAATTTCTCAAATCAATTAAAGTATTTTCTTGTGACTTTCTTTGATACTATATCTGTCACATCCCTTGTCAAATGTCCCAAATCTCAAATGTTTTTATTTTATAAAAGTAATTAGTTTAAAATCGTAGTCTAATTGGATAGCTAAAATCAGTTTTTTAATTAACCAACTCAAATTCAAACCAAATATTATAATGTGGATACAAAATAGATGCATTTAAAAAGTTCAAATAACAATATATATCTAAATAGATGATCTAAAAATCACATTTGAAAGTGACTCCAAAAACTCACCACCATTTGACTTAACTCATTAGTATGAAAAAGTATGTTGAATCAAAATTAGAGTACCCAATATTAAACTTCAATATGTACTAAAATTAAACTTAAATAATCTCATCGGCCAATGGCCATATACGGACATTAACTAAAATCCAAATAACTGTTGATCAAAATAATTAAATTATGGCTAAAATAGGTAAAATATTTTAAGAACTATTCTCTTGAAGTATTTTCGTGATCCAAAATTCTTACAATTTTATTTAAACCTACTAATATGAAAAGTTAGCAAACAAGTGGCAAAAATAAATTTAATACTTAGCAATATATATATATATATATATATATATATATATAATAACAAAATACGTGGGAGACAATGTCAGGGTCAAAATTTAAAATACTGATAATATCAATTTACTAATAAAGAACATAAAATTCATAAATGAGAATAAGAATATCAAATATCAGTACATGAAACATGCCAAAAATTTGCATAAATAACAAAAAAAAAAAAATGCTAGAAGTCATACAAGTGCAAAAAATCATTTGACTTGTGAAAATCAATCAACACGTATGGAAACATGAAACATAAAAAAATCATCAAAATATATAAGAATTAAGGATTGTCGATTACCTTACCAACAATAGTCGAATATTAAAATTCAAGATATGAATGTTTCAATATAACCAGAGGCCATCTGTCATTAATAATGACTTATAAATAAATTGACTACATATCATTCTCTATAAATTGGGTCAAATATTACTTTTTAACCCATAAATATTAGGTTTGATCTTCGATTTATAAATAATATACTAAGATATATCGAAATATATTTTGTAAATTCTTTACAATGATCATTGTTTGATTAAAATTTAAAACTCTACATAAAATACAAATATACATATATTTTTTTCAAATTGGAAAAGAAATTATTCATCAAAATCAAAGTGAAATTTTTACCAATTTTTTTTACCAATAAGTGACATGCAAAAATATTTGTATGAAGATTAATGACTTACAAAAACAATGGTATAAAAATTGTTAACATGCAAAAATATAAGTGTGATTTTCAATGATGTGTAAGAATAGTTATATAAAAATTTCAGTACTCTAATATAATTTGCTTTAAATTTAAAGTTATATAAAATTAAAATATAAAATTTACATATAAGTATAAAAATATTATAAAAATATTACATATATAAGTATTTAAATAAAAAATATTCAAAGATCTTAAAAAAAAGATCTATAACAAAAGAATAAATGAATTTAAATGTACTTGCTTTTATTTAAATTTATCAATAATTTGCTTGATTTTTCTTCAAATTCACATTCTCATTCATTCTTTTTCTTCTTCTCTTCCTCTTCTCTTTCTCTCTCTTCTCTTAAAAATTTGGTAGAAAAATGAGCTAAAATCAATCAAATGGTTTATTTATAACAAGTTAGCGCACGTGCATCGGTCAAATGCAAAAATGAAACCTATACTGTACACGAATTTCTAAAATATATACATTAGATGCCAACACTCTAATTTAAACACGTACGAGTGCTACTTATACACATCTTAAATGCAGATATTCCGTCCAAAATACCCTGTACACGTCAAATGTCACTCAGATCTAACTCACTTTAATCCAACACTTAATCTTTGGATCCAAATTCGTAATTAATCTAAAAAGTTCATCATTTTAACTTAATTTAGAATCATTAAAATAACTTTTAAGATTCATACCTTCAACGAATTATCTTAAATATTATTTTATTATCTTATCTTTAGTAAATATCAATTTAAATATTTATAAATCTCATTGGATTTTTATCTTATTTTTCAGTTTGACATTAACCATAATATTATGATCTTAATATATTGAATACTTCATTCGATAGGGACATTGTAGAAATCGCTAAACAAATTACATGGACACCAGACCACTGGCACTTCCGTTTGTGGACTGAATATGTCTAAATATCCTTAGTAAAATTTTTCAGGGGCGAGATGTTTTCTCATTTCAAACGAGGCAACTATGTTAACTATATTAAATTATATACCAAATATATTGTGTTTATCATGATGGATCATCTGGTCCATTCTTTCTGACATCCATATCATAATGGCAAGATACTTATCCTCCTTACTAGATCTAGCTCTATCTTGTTCGATCTATATTTTTATATTAATCATGATATAATTAATCATTTTAATTTCTCAAATCAATTAAGATATTTTTCTTACGACTTTACTTGATATCACTCCTGCCACGTCCTCAGCCGAACGCCCCAAAACCGAAATGTTGTTTATTTTACAAACCATAATTAACTTAAAATCATAGTCTAATTCAATGCATGAAATCAATTAATTATTTAATTAACCGACTCAAATTCAAGCTAAACTCCGAGACACGAACCTAAAATAAATATTATTAAAATGTGCCTATAATAATAAAACATCCTAATAGAAGACCTAAAAATCGTACTAGAAAGTGATTTTGAAGACTCGTCAATCATTCGACTCAACCCATAAGTATGAAAACGTATATTAACTAAAATTAGAATATCCAATATTAAACTTAAATATGTACTAAAATTAAACTTAAATATTCTTATCTGGCCGTGGCCATATACATACATTAGCTGAAACCCAAATGATTATTAAATATAATAATTAAACTAATTAAAACAAGTGAAATATTCTAAAGACTATCCTCGTGAAACTTTTCCATGATCTGAAAATCCCTACAATTTTATTTAAATTCATTAATCTAAAAGGTTAACAAATAAGTGGCAAAAATAAGATTAATATTCAACAAAGAATATATAAATTTTGTATATAGATATGTATCAAACGAAATATACAAGGGAATGATATCATGGTTAAACTTTAAAATACTAATAATATTAATTTCTTAATATAGAATGTGAAATTCATAAAAAAGAATAAGAATATCAATATCAGTACATGGAACATGCCAAAAATTTTATAAATGCAAAATAAAAAATGATAAAAATCATTTAGGTGTTGAAAATCGCACGACATACAAAAATATATAAGATTCAAGGCTTGGTAATTACATTATCAATAATAGTCAAATATTGAAATGTGGATTTATAATTGTTTCAACATAACCAAAGACAATATATTACTATTTATAATTCGTAAATGAGCCGATTATATATTATTTTTAATAGGCGAGGTTTAATCTCGTATATGGTCCGAAGGAGTTTGAACAGTTATTTCAATCTTTTTCTCCCAATTCTAAGAAAGAGTAATCCCAAAAAATTCGTCAATAAATGACGAACTCCATTATACAGATGATAGGACAAGGCTAAGGCAATAATCTTGATGGAGATTAGGATGAGCTTTGATGAATAAAAGAAAAATTGGTAAAAATTCTCATAAATGAAGCAAATCAAAAGAAATACAAATATATATACATTTTCTCAAGTTGGAAAATAAATTACTTCATCAAAGTAAAAGTAAAATTTTTAACGAATTTTTATACATACAAATGACATACAGGCACATTAGTGTAATGATTAATGATATGTAGGAATAACGGTATAAAAATTATTAATATGCAAAGACGTAAGTGTAAATTTTAGTGATATGCGAGAATATTTATGTGGAAACTTTAGTACTTAAACATAGTTTTATGAATTTAAAATATAAATTTTATATAATTTTATAAAATATAATCAATTTGAGTATATTACTCAAAAAATTAGCTAAAAAAATTTTGACAAAAAAAAATTAGCTAAAATCAGCTAAAAAAACTTATTTATAATGAATTAGTACATATACGTACATCAGGTACTATCATTCTAAATTAAATATGTATAAATATTACTTATGTGCATATCAGGTATGAATATTTTGTCCAAAATACGTTTATAAATAGGTCAGACACACTTTAATTGACACTGATACCTAAGTCACTTCAGTCCAAATACTTAATTTTTTCTATTCAAATTTGTAATTAATCTTAAAACTCATCATTTAATTAAGTTTATGATCATTAAAATAATTTTTAAGATTCATACCTTACATAAATTATCCTGAACATTATTTTATATTCTTAACTTCTATAGATACTAATTAAAATACTTTTAGATTGACATTAATCCTAATATTATACCGTTAATATATTGAACAATTCATTTTATAGGGGTATTATGTTTAATGAAGATAATCTAACAAATCACACTTAGTACACCTAACCATCAAGACTTCTGCTCTGTGCACTGACTGCAAATATGGAATCCTGTAACGTAAATATATATATATAGTTTTTTTAATAAAATTTGTATTAAAAAATAATTAGCCAAAAAAAAATACCAAACAAATACTTCGCATTATAATAAATTGAGATATATTAAATATATTATCATTTATTTTTTAAAAAATATATATTAATATAGATAAATAATTAAAATATTATATTTCCCAAATATATTTTAAAAATATTTAAAATGTATATATTCGTGACCCTTCATATATTGGCTTAATTACGGAATTTCATCCACGTGTTTGACCAGTTGAAAGAAGTATCGCCCACCGTTTGATCAGGGATTTAAGGATTCTATGGGCTATAATTTTATTCAAAAGATTAATTAATAAATTTTTATTTTTAAAATTTTTTATACTTTAAAATTTTAATTTAATAATGCTGACAGGTTTTAAGACAAATAAACCCCCTCACTCTACCCGTTGGATTCAATCCAACGATCAAGGGAGCTGTGGCCACCCTTTTTTTTTTTAGTTTTTATTTTTGTATTATTGTAGAAATTATATTTTAATTTTATTCTTATATTTAAAATAATTATAGAGAATTTTTATCTTTTATTCCAATTTTAAAACATTTATAAAATATCAAAAATATTTTTTTATAATTTTTAAATATTAGTTATTCATTAATATTTTAAAAATAACTGATTATAAAACTACCATTTTATAAGTTAAAAAATATAATCCTCCTTATATAATAATATATAATTATAAAATTCTTATATTATAAATTTATAAAATATAATCTTATATATATATAATGGGTATATCAGAAATGGGTTGGACCCAAAAAAGTTAACAAAGGCCCAAGACGACGGTCAACACTCTAACGACCCAATTGGAAAACAGGCCCAAAAGCTGAAAAGCTCAGGACGGTCAACGCTGGCGGAATCAATCCTCAAACCTTCCGCGAGGCGGAATCAATCACCAGTGCCTACGCTACAGCAGAAGAGGCCAACGAGGCGAAACGTCCAGAGCGGGCGGATTAGCCTCGGCCGTTCCCTGGAGAAGGGAAGAGAAAGTACAGCGGCAGAGAACACTCCCGCCAGAAGCAGCGCCGGACTAGCCCCCAGAACGCAGGGACTATGGGCCCACTAGTTTCACACCTCTGACAGACAAGCGCGCCAACGTCGTCATGCAGATCCATGGAGAAAAATTCCTGAAGTGGCCTAAACCACTGAAGAAAGACTCCGAAAACTAGTCGAAGTACTATGACTTCCATCGCTCTGCTGGCCATTCAACTGAGGACTGTAAGATGCTGCAAAGGGAGATCGAGGACCTGATTCGCAGAGGCCACCTCACGAAGTTTGTTAGAGGTCCCGGACAGAACTCAGGAGCGGCTGATGAAGAGGGGTAGGAGTAGACTCTACCCCGGAACAGGATTGCGGCGGGGGTGGTTAATATGGTCACCACCCGACCTGCCAAGAACCCGGCAGACAGCAAGGAGCAGCAGATTGGGAGGAAGAAGCAGCGCACAGTAGACAATACTATTAGCTTCAGTGATAATGACTCGACCCATGTAATGTTCCCCCATGCTGACCCTATTGTTATATCAGCACTCGTTTCAGACGACAGTTCGAACTACCAGCTGAAACGAGTCTTTATTGATAATGAAAGTTCTAAAGATTTGCTTTACTTGGATGTCTTCTTTAAGTTAGGCCTAAAAAAGAATCAGTTAAAACCCTCTGAAGGTCCACTATACGGCCTTGACAACGAACCAGTACCCGTTCAAGGGACTATTCGATTGGAAGTTACCTTAGGGAAGTATCCAAGGACAACGAGTCGCACACTTACCTTTCTAGTGGTTGACCTGCCCTCCGTTTACAACGCGATACTAGGCAGGCCGTGTCTGACAGCGTTTGGGGCGGTCACCTCAATTTCACACCTCAAAATGAAGTTCCTGACGCCCTACGGTGTGGGAGAAGTGTTAGGCGACCAAAAAATCGGGCAGACATGCTACATGTCTCAGATTGCCCCAAGCGGCAGCACTGGCACGGTGGGAGAACTCGATCATTGAGATGAGACCACCCTGTAGCAAGCGCAGTCCGGTGAATCCACAGATCTGGTCCCACTAAATCCGAAGGAACTGGAGAAGTGTGTGCAGATTGGCGGCACACTCACTGGCACACTGCGCACTAAACTGATTGTGTTCCTGCAACGGAACGTCGACATATTCGCATGGACTCCCGCAGACATGCCCGGGATCTCGGCCGAGGTGATGGTCCACAAGTTGGGCCTTGATCCTAGCTGGAAGCCAGTTAGACAAAAACGGAGGAATCATTCCGTTGAGAAACTGATTGCCATCCGAGAGGAAGTGAAAAAGCTACTGGACGCTGGGTTTATTAGAGAAGTCCAATACCCATATTGGCTTTCAAATGTCATCCTGGTTAAAAAGAGTAACGGAAAATGGCGAATGTGCGTCGATTTTACCGACGTCAATAAGGCCTGCCCGAAAGATAGTTTTTCCTTACCCAGGATTAACCTACTGGTTGACTCCACGGCTGGACATGAGCTGCTCAGCTTCATGGACGCCTATTCGGGTTACAACCAAATTCGAATGAATCCGGAGGACGAGGAACATATATCGTTTATGACAGACCAGGGCACCTATTGCTACAAAGTGATGCCCTTCGGACTGAAAAATACTGGAGCAACTTATCAGCGACTGGTCAACAAGATGTTCGAAAAATAGATTGGTCGCAACATGGAGGTCTACGTCGACGACATGCTCGTCAAGAGTAGAGTCACTGGCGACCACATATGTGACCTGGAAGAATCGCTTGAGGTGCTCCGCCAGCACCAAATGAAACTGAATCCAGCCAAGTGTGTCTTCGGGGTGACCTCTGGGAAGTTCTTGGGTTTCATCGTCTCCCAACAGGGAATCAAGGCAAACCCAGAAAAGATCAAGGCCCTCGCTGACATGGCTCCCCCATGGAACGTCAAAGACGTCCAGCGATTGATTGGGCGGCTGGCAGCTTTGTCCCGCTTCCTCGCGAAGTCTGGTGACAAATACCAGCCCTTCTTTAAAGCCCTGAGAGGAACAAAATCCAACGGATTCCAGTGAACAGCTGACTGTCAAATAGCCTTCAATGAATTGAAGCAGTATCTGGCCAGCCCACCATTGTTGAGACCACGACCACAATTTAAGAGGAACAGCTCGCTGAAAACGCAGAACAACCCGACGAGGTCCCAGAATGGACACTCTACCTGGACGGATCGTCCACGAACAGTGGCAGCGGAGCAGGGATGGTCCTTACGACCCCTGATAGATTCGAGGTTAAGTATTCCCTCAAACTTGACTTCCCAGTGACCAACAACGTCGCCGAGTACGAAACCTTGCTAGCCGGCTTACGATTAGCAAAGGAATGCTCTGCCAAGAGGTTGGCGATTTACAGCGACTCCGAACTGATCGTCAACCAGGTTAACGGGGGCTTTGAGGCAAACAACCCTTGCTTGGCCAAGTACCTGGATAAGGCAAAGGAGGCCGTCCGGGGCTTCGACAGACTGACCCTGGTTCACGTTCCTCGAACTGAAAACTGGAAGGCAGACCGGTTGGCTAGAGCCGCTGCAGCCAAAAACCCAGAACAGTACTCAAGGGACATGAGGGAGGTTTTGAGTGCTCCCAGCATAGAGAAACAGGAGGCAATACAGATTTCTGAGACGGAAAACTGGATAACGCCCTACCTTAGATACTTGGCTGACGGATCACTTCGAGAGGACGCCGAAGAGGCCAAGCGGGTTAAAAAGACAGCTGGCTGGTACACAGTGGTCAATGGGCGGCTGTATCACCGCGGATACTCGACTCCGTACCTCCGCTGTCTATCTCCCGAGGAGGCCGACTACGCGCTCGGTGAAGTTCACCTCGGGATTTGTGAACCACACGTAGGAGGGGAAAACCTGGCCTTCAAGATCATGCGGCAGGGCTATTATTGGCCCTCGATAAAAAAGGACGCGCTTGAGTTTGTAAAGAAATATGAAAGTTGCAAGCTTCACGGCAACCTTCACCACCCGCCGTCCGCTGACCTGAAGTCACTTCATGCTCCATGGCCCTCGCGCAATGGGGGCTCGATATTCTAGACCCATTTTCCATTGCCACGGGGCAGAGGAAATTTATCATCGCAGGCATCGACTACTTCACCAAGTGGGTCGAGGCGATCTCGCTGGCAAAAATCACGGAGCACAATGCGCTAGAATTTCTTCGCCAGAGTATTGTCTGTAGGTTTGGCGTCCCAGAGATCGTAGTGACTGACAACAGGACCCAATTTTTGGAAAAATGCTTCACCAAGTATTGCGTCAGCCTTGGTATCAAGCTGGTCCACACTTCGATGGCATACCCCTGGGCTAACGGGCAAGTGGAGGTTACGAACCGTATGCTACTCCACGGGTTAAAGACTAAACTGGAGGATGTCGGAGGCTCCTGGGCTGACAAGCTCCCATCAGTCCTCTGGTCTTATCGGACAACCCCGAAGGAACCAACACGCGAGACACCCTTCACCTTTGCTACCGGGACTGAGGCGATGATCCCGGTCAAAATCGGGCTTCCAAGTCTTAGGGTGGAGTCTTTCGACCCACGGACTAACTCCCAGAAAATCATGGAGCACTTAGACTTGCTGGAAGAGGCCCGCGACGCCGCCAGAATACAGACGGTAGCCTACCAACATCGAGTTACTCGGTACTACAATAAAAAGGTGAAAGCCCGACAATTCGACGTTGGGGACTTGATCCTACGAGGCGTTGAGGCCACAGGCAAGCTGGCCGGCCGCAATAAGCTCTCCCCTAACTAGGAAGGGCCTTTTTTGGTCTCCGCCGTCCTGCAAAATGGAGCATACAAACTTCGAAACCAGGACAGGAAGTTGGTCCCATGAACGTGGAACGCGACCCACCTCAAGCGATACTTCCAATAAAAAAACCTAGGTATGCACTCACCCGCTTGTGTGCATTCATTCGCATGCTTGTTTTAATTTGGCAAAATAAGAAGTTTACTTAGCATATAGGACCCTAATCTCTATGTGCATATATATTCTGTGTTTGCCTTGCAGGTTTACCCGACCTAGGCTGCCCCTATGTCGGGAGGGTCTTCACGCGCTTGTTAAACCCTGGTCATCCAGATGGCCCAAAAGTGGTCTGAAACCCTGGTCATCCAGGTAGCCCATGAGCGGTCTAAAACCCTAGTCATCCAGGTGGCCCATGAGCGGTCTAAAACCCTGGTCATCCAAGTGGCCCATGAGCAGTCTAAAACCTTGGTCATCCAAGTGGCCCGTAAGCGGTCTAAATCTCGGTCATTCGAGCGACCTGATAGCAGTCGTACTAAACCTTGGTCATCCAAGTGGCCCGATAGCGGTCTAAAAACCTTAGGGGCAAGTATAGCACACGCGACGACCTCCTCTGGGGGAGTAGCAACGTCAGTCAACGACGGTCGAAGGGAGAAATATTTCTTCTCCAACATTGGCTGCCCAAGTCATCACTTGCACGGCGCCACCAGGTTGGTTAACACAACCACCTACCCAGCTTAAGGATCTTATTCTTTAGGCAGCCAACCAGCCAGGTTGGCCGCCCTACGCAATAACCCTCTCAACAAAAGGGTAACGTGATCGAACAGCAACGAGGAACGTTTCTTCTCCAACGCTGACTGCCCAAGTTTCCACTTGGACAGAACCGCAAGGCTGGTTAACATAACCACCTGCCAAGCCTAGGGACTTAGCTCCTTAGGCAACCAAGCAACGGTTGTCGGCCAACCAGGTTGGCCGCCTAATACAATGATCCACACAAACACAAAAAGCAATAAAATGCAATTGACACCAACCGGAAAAAATTCCCATTTTATTGCATTTAATTGTGTTACATTATTACACCGATGCAAGAACAAAGAAGAAAACACAAACGGCTGTGTGTTTGTGTTTCCCCTACAAGGTCCCCTACAAGGTCCTCTTTCCGCTACGCCGTTCTGTTGGATCGATTGATGAATTTGGCTGGAAAATTGGGATCAATCAACCGCGCAATGCGCCGGCCGACGTTGATCCCCTCCAACAATCCCGCATGCAGCATGCCTTCAAGCTCAATGGGACGGATGCGGAGGGCCAAATCATTCTCCAGGTCTGTGATCCGGTCAGCAAGCCGCTTCTTGACTTTATTATGTCGATCATCCTCCTCCTTCAAGCGGGCGACCTCGGATTTCAACTCAGCATTCTCCGCCTCCATGCCCGCCATGACAGCTTCAAGAGCAACGGTCTGCTCACGGAGCTCCCCTCCTGAGGCAGCCAGCTTGGCCTCCAACCAGGCGATCTCAGCCTCCCGGTCCGCAATGATGCGATCACGTTGCTCCACCTCCCGGGAGAAAGCTGAGATCAACCTTCTTGACTGCACAAGACAAAAGCGAAGTGTGAGTTACAAACACAATGAAGAAAGAAATACAATTAAGCTGTTACAGAAATCATACCTCATAAGTCTTCCTCAAGGGCCTCACAGGCCTGGACTCTAGACCTGGCCTAGTTGGCGGTGGACCAGTTAGCGGTAGACCAGGAGATGACGAACCAGGAACATCCTCACGAGCCATGCTCACCGCTGCCTCCTCCAGAATGCGGTCTAAAAATTCATCATCATCTGCGGCAGCGGCGGATTCCTCTCTCGCAGCCTCTGGAGCAACCGCAGCAGGTCCCTTCCCTTTGGCTGCCTCTGGCTGCCTCAGCCCTCATCGACGGCTCCACAATAAAAATCCGTGAGCCCTCTGCCATATCGCAAGCTGTCTCTTCTGCAGACTCCATCCAGGTAGCACCTGGGACCACCTTCGTTGCAAGCTGGGCCACCTTCCCCGCTCCCGCAGTGCTGCCGGATCCGCCGCAGATCCCGACCGCCACATAATCAATATGCGACGAAGACGAGGAAGGCGTCCCAGTTGCCCTCTCAGTAAACTCCTCCTCTGTGCGCCTTGAGCGGATAATCACCCCCTTTGAGTCCTCGGGGTTCATCATCATAACCGGAGGGCTTGGTTTCTGAACCGGTGACGGTGGCCCCCAATTTACCTTCTTGCACTCCGCCCAGGAGACCAAGAAGTCCCTCTTGAACTCGTCTGGATTGGCTTGTATGGCCTTGGTTAGCCATGCATAGGTGGCGCAATCCGCCGCAGACGGCGTACCAAAGTACACCTCCGGAATCTCACCCCGCTCCTCGCAAGAGGCCATTTCTCCCCCACCTTCACGAAGAAGAACCGGTTTTTTTAGTTCTTCAGTGAGTCGTGAATGGCCTTACTAATTTTTATTCCAGTACAGGAGTGAGCGATATCCACTCTCCCCCCTGGTTCAATTTGAACACATCCCTAACACCAGACATCCTAAACTTCTGGCCAAGTTTTCGAGCAAAAATACACAGGGTGCAAAGATACTTCACGGCGTTGGCGTGAAGCTGGGCGATGGGAACTCACAGAGCCTTCATGATCGACTCCAGTTCTGCCGGCAACAGCAGGCGGAGGCCGCTCCTCAGATGGGCCTCGTAAATGGTAATGTACCCCTCCGGTGGGGCAAAGGCCTTGTCATCCTTACCCGGAATCCTCCAGGCCGTCTCCTTGGGAATATTGAACTCAACGCACAATGCCTTTATGTCGTTCTCTCTCAAAACGGACGAGAAGTCTGCAACAGAGGCCATGATCGGGCAAAAGTTAGGGTACTCTAGAAGGGCTTGTCTGAGAAACGAGAAGGAAGAAGATGAACGTTTTTGAAGTTTGGAAAGAAAGACTTAGGCGCCAAGCACAAAACCCCTCATTAAGGAAGGCGTCAGGATCGTCACGTGTCGTCTCCCTACTTGGCCCTATAAAAGGCGGATCTTCGGCGCATTAATAGCCAGGATATCTGCCCAACCAAAGGGAGACACGTGTCACACTCTGCCAGATAAACCGGCTAATAACCACGTAAGACGCTTCCAGAATTGGCCAAGACGATCAACAATTTTAGTGCTCCGGAATTGACCAGGACGGTCAACAATTCTGGTGCTCCGGAATTGATCAAGACAGTCAACAATTCTGGTACTCCAGAATTGACCAGGATGGTCAACAATTCCGATGCTCCGAAATCGACCAGGATGGTCAACGATTCTGGTCAAACTCTCCTTCACGCCTTTTCACGAAGTTCCACGAGATCCTCAAAGCAAGGAAAGACATCCCATCATGAACATACTAGAGTCTAGACTTCTGGCCACCAGCATGGGGGGCTAGTAATGGGTATACCAGAAATGGGTTGGACCCAAAAAAGTCAACAAAGGCCCAAGACAACGGTCAATACTCTAACGGCCCAATTGGAAAACAGGCCCAAAAGCTAAAAAGCCCAGGACAGTCAACGCTAGCGTTGACCGTCCTCATTACGCGCATTGGGCCCAAAGAGCCTTTTCTACAGTAATGGGCCTGGCTCACTTAGGCCCATGGCCTGTCCGGCGGCTGATAACGGACATCCTCCATAAAGGCGGCCAACACGCACGCAGACGGTCAACTCGAACGTTGACCGTCCGCATTTTGCACATTGGGCCCAAAGAAGCCTTTTAACAGTAACGGGCCTAGTCCGTTTAGGCCCACGAATCAATAAAAGGCCAACAACGGCTTTCCAGGGTTTTTTCATTATCTCAGCTGGCACCAAAAAGGACATTGGCAATATTGGCGCCTCCCATATAAGGAAGGCGCCAGATTTTTTCCAAATCTTCACTAGCCCGGGTTTTCCAACGGTAACATGCACAGAAGGAAAGTGCCCGGTTGGAAAAGCTATTGGTCGCTTCAGAAGAAAATGATCTTGCATGATTTGGCAACTGGCTCCGGCTCCAAAAGGAAAGCCAGCCAGCAGATCACGGAGGCAATCCTTCCTTCCAAAGAATAAGGATCGCCCTCTCCACCATAAAAAAAACCCTGGATTCACCATCCAGGGCACACCTTCTTTAACGCTTCCAATCGCACACGCTTCCTTCAACACTTTCAATTGCATACGCTCTCTGCAATACGAACGAGTGCACTCAGAGATCAGCCTTCTCTGCCACCAGCGTTCTCCAAAAAACCCTAAGGAAACAAGCGAGCCCTCACGGCCGTTTTCTGCTTTCCCACCTTCCAGATTTAAGAAAACTTTACGTCTCTCTTACATCTGGATCAAACACTCTATCTCTCTCTCTTTTTCAATTCCAGTTTCTTTCTTTTGAAGACTGTTTTGCTGACTTGAGCGTCGGAGTGTTTTCGGTGGGACGACTTCCCGTCGAACACGCTGACCTTCTGTTCTGTTTAGTGGTGTGTAGGATCCAACTCAGAAACGGAGCCGGAGTCGTGACAAAAGGATCATCCGAATCTGACCGAAATTCGGATCCAGAGACGTATCAATATATATATATATAATATTTTAAAATATATAATTATTAAATTATACAGCGCCTTTGACAGACAATTAATTTAAAATGTTTTTACATTATTTAATAAAGCTATTATTATTATTATTATTATTATTATTATTATTATTATGTTATGTTTTTAATTTGATTTAATTTTATTTTACAGTGATAAATTCCATTCAATTCTATTATTTAATATTTTTGTTATCAAAATAGGCATATGATAAAATAGATTTAATTAAATAAAATATTATTCTGACTACTTAATAAAAGTCCAGGAGTTCTATGGCGGGCAAATTTTTTCCTATGTAGATCGCTAACATAGTACGCCACGATAATGAAAGAATAATATATTAAGATATTAATTAAATTTTTAATTATTTTACAATTATTTTTATAATTAATTTTTTTTAAATACGTAATATTTAAGAAAATCATTCATTTGACAAGTATCTATCAATATGTGTCATTGTTTTAATCAATACCTATGAATTTAGTTGAAAAGTAAAACCATGCTTATCCCTTTAAAAGAAAGCAATAGACGTAATTTATTTTAATAATAATTATTTAATATTAATTAAATAATATTATTATTTTCAAAAAATTTATTTTTTAAAAAAATATTAATTATTTAATACTAATTAAACCATTATAATTAAGATGAATTGAATCAACTTTATATTCTAATAATCTAATTATAAAATTGATATAATTTATACGAATCAGACTATCAAGAAAGACTGCGGATTTAGATGGGGCTCTCGTAGAGTAGAGCAGTAATTGCCTTTTTTCGTAAAAGATAGCAGAGATCAAATCTCCAAAAATCTCTTACTTGTTGGTTGCGTATGAGCATTTGTAAAATTTTCTTAATTTATATTCCGAAGTCATACTTTTCTATCTTAATATCTTTGATTTGCAAATAAAAATATTTAAGAGATATTTTTTAATTATTTTTTGATATTTTTATTTATATAGTATTTATTTATTTTATATATAAAATTATTAATAATAAAGAATGAATGAGATCCCATAATTTCCTAAAACGTAATACAGGGAATGGATGTATAAAAGTCAAAACATTAATTCTTTTTGGGTGAGCACTGAAAATATTAATTAATGTTGGCATTTTGCATAAATAAAAAAATATTATTATTATTTAAAATCAATTACGTCTTCAAATTTAAATTGTAATTATATATCTACATATAAATGGTTATAATTTAATTATTTTAAATAATTAAATTTAACTAATTCTTAATTTTTTAAAAATCAAAATAAATTAACCATAATTATCTATTTTAAATAAATTTTTTATTTTTATAAAAAGTTAAAACTTTCTCAAATTCTTACCAAACTCAAATAAAATTTTAAATAAATTATTGGAGTGTGACAAATATTACAACCTACTCAGGACTAACAATTTCAGTGTTTCTTAACCCACACCACAGCACACACCCTCCACCCACCCCCAAGAAAAAAAAATTGGCATCGTCGTCGTCATCGGTGCTGCAACGGCACTCGGGCTGTATAAATATATCATGCAAGGCAGCACTTCCCCCATGCAAATTTCAGCCCCATCATCAACAATGGAGCTTCAGGCTGCATCACTCCCAGCCGTTCTAACCCTGGCCGCAGCCTTCCTCCTTTCTATTCTACTCAGATTTGTGAGGGGCGGCAGCAGGAAGCGAAGTCTGTTACCCCCCGGACCTCCTAAACTCCCTTTCATCGGAAACCTGCACCAACTCGCAGGGCCCAAGCTGCCGTACTGCATCTTCGACGAAATGGCGAAGAAGTACGGGCCGGTGATCCACCTCCAGCTGGGGGAGATCTCGACGGTGGTCGTCAATTCCGCCGATAGCGCGAGGATAGTGCTGAAGACGCAGGACAACGTCTTCGCCAGCCGGCCGGATCTCATCTGCCCGAGGATCGTGACCTACGATAACACGGACGTCGCTTGGGCGCCGTACGGGAAGTATTGGCGCCAGGTGAAGAAAATCCTGACGACGGAGCTTTTGACGGCGAAGCGAGTCCAGTCATTCCGGTGGGTCAGGGAGCACGAGGTGTCCGAGATGGTTGAATCCATAGCACGCAGCGCGAGGGCCGGCGAGAAGGTCAACATCAGCAGTAGCCTCTCATGGCTGATGATGGGCGTCGCTGCTAGGTCGGCGTTCGGAAAGAAGAGCAAGGACGAAGAAGAGTTCGCGGCGTTTGTCCGGCAGGCTATACCGCTGCTCGCCGGTTTTTCCGTGGCTGACTTGTTCCCTTCCACCAAACTGTTCGGTCGCATCAGCGGCGTCGCACAGCAAGTCCAGAAGCTGGTTCAGATGTCTGACAAGATAATGGAGAATATAATCAACGACCACAAGACAAAGAAGCAGATCAATCAAACCGAAGATTTCGTCGATATTCTTCTGAAGCTTCAATCGGAGTATTCCTTAACCATGGAAAACATCAAAGCCATTATCTTGGTTGGTATTCTTTCCTTCTTCCTTTTACCTCCTCCTCTTCTTCCTCATAATTCGTTCTGATTCAGTAAGACTCATCGAGTCATGGGGTTATGGAATCCCCTAATAATTTTCCACCGTGCGAGCACCATTTCTAAAGAAATAAAGATTTTTTTTCTTTTTAAATTTAAATTACCTATTTTTAAATAAATAATAATAATTTAATTATTTTTTAAAAAATTTCATATAAAAAGCATTTGATAGTAAAATTTTAACCAGCCGCAGCAAATCTTAAGTATATATAAATATTATTTCACGAGTAAATTTTAAATATATACCTATAAAGTATTCAACGAAATCTTCGTATTTGTGTCAAAAAAGTAACAAAACAAAAAACTGAGCAGGTTGGATAAAAGATCCATGAATCTTTTTATAATCCCACATGCTCTTTCATTCAATTATATAAAAGCAGTCAATTAAAGGACTTAAACTGATGATTACACATATTTAATAAGGATCTAGGAACCGAAAATTTTAATCTATCTAATTAAAGTAAAAAAAGGGGCATATCAGCTAACATCTTCTGTGTTTATTTACGTATTACTGAGTATATATGACTGTGTACGCAGGATGCTTTCTTTGCCGGAAGCCAGACATCATCTGCAACGACAGAATGGACGATGTCAGAGTTGATCAGACATCCACACGTAATGGAGAAGGCACAGGCGGAGGTGAGAAAAGTGTACGAGGGAAGAGGAGCGGTTGATGAATCAAAGCTCGATGAGCTCAAATACTTGAAGTTGGTAATCAGAGAGTCTCTGAGGCTACACCCACCATCTCCTATGCTTCTCCCAAGAGAATCCATCGAAAAGGGGCAGATCTACGGCTACGAAATACCTCCCAAAACAAGGATCCTCGTCAATGCATGGGCGATCCAGAGAGATCCTAATCTGTGGCCGGAACCAGAGAAGTTCATCCCGGAGAGGTTTGATGATCGCTCGATTGACATGAAGGGAAATGATTTCGTGTACCTCCCGTTCGGTACGGGAAGAAGGATGTGCCCTGGTGTGGACTTTGGCCTGGCTAATGTTGAGCTGCCGATGGCCAATTTGCTCTTCCATTTCGATTGGAGTCTTCCTGGTGGCATCAACCCCAGAGATGTTGACATGGCTGAAGTTCTTGGCTCAGTGGTCAAGAGGAAAAATGGACTCACTCTTGTCCCCACCGCTCATCCTTGTTCATCTTTCAAGTAATTCCATCCAATAAGTAAATAAATAAACGAAGAAATTAAAAATAATAATAATAACATTTTGTGTTAGCCGGCCATCTATGTTACTTAAACTTCTATTATTAGGCAAGATCGTCTTTTAAGCATTCTGATGTAATGGGTCTTTTTCCTATTATGTGATAGTAATATTATACCGCTTGTGAATGAGCCATAATATGGGTTCAATGTGTTTTAATATTAATCGCTGGACTACACGTATGCCTAAATTTATATTGTAGCATAAATTGAATGACATATAAATCACTTTGGATAAAATTGGATGATAAAATCACCCAACCCCATGAATTATTTTAAAATGAATGTAGATAAATAATTCGCATGCTGATGTTGTCCCATATACATATTTTGCAACAATCGCTGTCTTAGGCTCTGTTGATGGAAATAGATATTTGTGTTTGTTTAATGGCCGTGTGATATTCAATTAACAATCATGACTCTACAGAAATGATTTCAGCAGAAAACAGACTTCACGCTGCACCTCACATTTGAGGAATCCTACACCTTATCTTATCACAAAGTGTAATCACTGGAGGATATAAATCTGCCAATCAAATATTCTCTTTTAATTTTTTTTAATTTTTTTAATATAAAATGTATTTAGACTATTAAATTTGACCGTTTTAAATCCAAGTTTCAAGCAGATTCGGATCACATCGTTCGTCAGAGTTCGACTCTATCCACTGAGTCTGGATCCTGTACACCACAACTGCGAACAAGAGGTCAGGTATCGACGAGATGTTATTCCAACGAAAATACTCTGACGATCAAATCAGTAAACAATCTTCAAAAATGGAAGATGAATGCAATGAAATGTAGTATGAATGCGGAGTGTGTTTGCGGGAGTGGAATTGCTCTCGTAAGTAGAGAGGCTTTGATTGCTCGTGAGGGGCGAGATCTCTAAGTACTGAGTTCGCTAGGGACGTAATAGCAGAGAGAGAAAAAGTGCAAATGTGCACGAGTACTGAAAGCGTGAGAGCTTTTCAAGAGAATGCTTTTGCATGCAGGTGAGAATGTACCTTGTAGCGTGAACTCCATGGCCTTTTATAATCGCTGTGCTAGGCTACCTTCCTTGTATAGAATGGCTTGATACCCGCACTCTATTGGGACCGTTGCCTTTTCTGGTGTGTTGCCCTTATGGTTGTAACGGCAGTTGGATTGATTGATTTCCTTCTACGTTCTGTAATCACTAGGGTTTCCAGCAGACTGTGAAAGAATGCCGACACCTTCCAATAAGGATATGCATTGATTCTGGGAGCAACTGTTACAATGGATTTTGCCTTCTGTAGAGAGCGCGAAATCAGGGGAGAAGCCGTTGCTGTATGAGGACGAATGCGTGGACCAATCTAGGCTTGGGTCACATGAGGCCTGATCTTCGATCGGTCAACTGGTCATACTTTCGGTCAATGGAAGCGTTGACCGTTTTGGGTCCAAGTGGGCCATCTTACTCTTGGGCTTTGACTAGCTCTTTAGCCTCTCGTCTGATCAACGATTGGCGTTGACCGTCTAGGCACAAATGGGCCATTGTGGATCCAGGCCGTTCCTTCTTCTTAGTCCAACCTATTACTGACGTACCCATCATTAGCCCTCCATGTTGATAGTCTGAAACTCCGACCTCTGGTATGTTCAAGAGATTATTATTTTTAGTCCTCTGCCACCAGAGCCAAGGTCTCGGAATAGGCCAGTGAGGCCGGAGCACAGAGCCTGGCAAGTAAACCTTCGAAATCTTTCTTCCCTTTTCTTTCTCTGTTGCTATTATTTAGCGCTTTTGGCATTTGTAGGATAAGAGAATAACGGACACAGTCAGTAAGGGACTGTGCCAAAGAGACCTAGTGATCTCAGACTGTGATAGAGAGATCGTCTAGTTTGAGGAGAAGGTGGAGCACTAGGAAGACACATCTATTCTTCAATCTGTATTATCAAATCTGAAGAGACGAAAATACCATTGAAAGAGGAGAATGCCAAACCAAAGGAGGAAGCTGATCGGACAGTGAGGCATACTGACCAACTCTCGGGACGAATTACACCGCTAGAGAACGAGTTATCCATTCACATTCGTCCCCATGAGGTCTATGATATACTGTAGGCACGGGTGTGGGAAGATGTCAACCTTAGTCGACGCATTGCAGGGATGGTTGACCCTAACTTTTCAGTTGATGTCCTTGGCCCCGCAATCCATTCTGCCAGCTGTCACAAGAATCATGTGGGGCTGTCCCAGAGTAATCAGGGGCCACCGCCGCCTCCTCCTAAGGGCTATGATCCACCATAGACTTTTTTTTATCTTTGCCTTTTTGTAGTTGTAAATGCATAGACCTAATCGATAAAATGATCGCTTTCTTGGATGCTCGCATCTTTGCCTTTGTTACCATTTTTCAATTATTTGTCTTTGTGTTGACTGGTTGACTCGGTATATTGTACGCAAGTTGGCCGTTCGCTTTGCCTGAGACGTTTGCAATGCTCCTTGATGGGCTTATGCCCTAGAGAAGACATCAAGATGAATCCTGATGTCACGTCAAACCTATTCTATACTTGTGCGTGAGTAGAAGCTTGGTGGCGCTACCCAGATGTGAACTTAGAAGGCCAGCTTTTGGAAGGAGTACTTTACTCCTGTCGACCGTCGTTGACTGATTATACTATCTCCTTGTGAAGGAAGTTGTCACCGTGCTACTTTAGCCCCTTAAGATTTTGACCGCAAACAGGCCACTTAGATGGACAAGGTTTAATTCGCCGTCAATGGGCCGCATGAATGACCACGGTTTAATTCGACCGCTCATGAGCCGCCTAGATGAGTAGAGTTTAATTCGACCACTCATGAGCTGCTTGGATGACAATGGTTTAATTCAATCACTCATGAGCCACTTAGATGATCAGGGTTTAATTCGACCATTTATGGGCTGGGGATGGCTAAAGGAGCCACTCTTCCATGAGTGCAGGCTACCCTCTGCCAAGAAGGCCCTCCCTTCGGGAGGCCAGCACACCTTCCCTCTAAAGGGTCGCCTGATCTGGGCATCAGCCCTCCCAATTATGGGTACACCAGTAATAAGTTGGACCAAAAAGGAGGAACGGCCTAGATCCACAATGGCCTATTTGTTCCTTGGACAATCAATGCCAGTCGTTGACCAGACGAGAGGCTAATGAGCCAGTAAAAGCCCAAGAGTAGAACGGCCCACTTGGGTTCAAAATGGTCAACACTTCCATTGACCGAAAGCATACAAGACAGTCGGTACTTCCATTGACCAAAAGTATAACCAGTTGACCGGCAAAAGACCAGGCCTCACATAGCTCAAGCCTAGATTGGCCTACTTGTCCGTCCTCGTGCAGCAACAGTCTTCTCCTGTTTCGCACTCTCCATAGAAGGCAACCTCTATTGTAACAGTTACTTCTAGAATCAATGCGTATCCTCGAAGGAATGCGCCAGCATTCTTTCCCTATTTGCTGGAAACCCTAGCGGCTACAGAATGTAGAAGAAAAGTAATCAATCTAACAACTATTACAACCATAAAGGCAGCACGCCAGAAAAGGCAACGGTCCCCACAGAGCGCAGTATCAAACCCTTCCGCACAAGAAAAGTAGCCCAGTACAATAACTATAAAAGGCCATGGAGTTCACACTTCAAGGCATGTTCTCACTTGCCTACAAAAGTATTCTCTTTGAAAACTCTCACACTTTCAGTACTCGTGCACATCTGTGCTTTCTCTCTCTCTCTGCTACTACGTTCCCACATAACTCAATACTTAGAGATCTCGCCCCTCACGAGCAACCAAAGTCTCTCTACTTACGAGAACAATCCCACTCCCGTAAATACTCTCCACATTCATACTACATCTCATTGCACTCACCTTCCACCTTTAAAGGTTGTTTACTGACTTGAGCGTTGGAGTATTTTCGGTGGGATAACAATCCACCGACACCTGACCTCTTATTCGCAGATATGATGTGCAGGATCCAGACTCAGTAGATGAAACCGAACTCAGATAGACAACTTAATTTGGATATATTTGAAATTTGAATTCAGAACGCATCAAAATTTATGCCAAAATCCTCGTTCTACTTTTCAAAACCTCAGAATTTTAGCAAAAGATATATTATAAGAAACAAAGAAGTAAGGGATCCTACGACAATTAGGAGATGGGGGACAAGTCAAGGAGAGAGTCTCACCATTTCTAATTTTTCTACGTCTCTTAGATGTCAAAAAAATTGATTGACCAATCACCTAATCACAAAATAAATTAATTAATAAATTAATAATAGATTTATAGCGCAGATTGAAACAAGTCAAATCAAATCGCATTACTTTCCTAGCAAGCGAAAATGGGGATGTGTCTTTTTAAATGCCTAAACTATTAGTTTATTTAAACAACTCTCTAATTTCTTTTAATTCTTTCATTTGTAACTTTTTTTCAACTCATATGTATTTCAATTGAAACAAATCTTATAGTACCAATAAATCACTAGAAAAATATAACAATCATGCATCATGATGACAAATTAAATACACTTGTGACATAAAAAAGAATACCATGTGCTTTTAAGAATGCACATGATTTTCAGATATATTATTGATGGGTCCGGTATTATGGGCCGGTTCAAAGTCCGAATTATAGTAGATTGACGACCCAATAAAGCTCCTTCCAAGCCTGCAAGCGTGTCTAGCGATGCCTGCTCTAATACTCCAGCCCATCAGCCGAGCAATGTTTACCAAAACTATCCTGGACAACTCAGTAAATATTTTCAGAATATTTTGCCTAAGATAGCGTGCCCCCAGGGTGGAAACCATGATTCAACAAATCTCCCTAAAAAGGTAATCGCCACGCGATAATCTTTGTGATCACCCCAATAAAAGAAGGAATATCTTGTAGCCAACATTGACATTTGAGCAAGGTTGAACTGACTCTAACACTATAAATACTCCTTCATCCCTACATGCAAGGAAGGCTCTGATGAGACAGAAGTAGATGGAGAAAAGAGAGGAAAAGGAGAAAGAATAAGCGTATAGAGAGAAGACCCAGAAGGCATGCCCACTCTCTTCGCGTCTCCCTAGAAGTCTCATTCTCTTACTCCAGCCAATGGTTGTGCAGGCCTCTCGCCGGTTCCAAGTCCTCATGCAGCAAGGCCAATGAAGGCGGCTTGTAGAGCATGGCACATAGAACCCCTCCATCTGTAACCGAGAGAGGAGACCGGCAAGTGTTACTCTTATCATTAGTACCTAAGGATCTTTTCCTCCGATTAGCCACCCGTCTGCGAGTATATTCATCAACCAGCCACTCCTCGGCAAGTGCAGAACACTCTTTGTCTAGTTAGTCGCCCTCTGACTGGAGCCTAGTCCTCCACCTCTCTAAGCTGCCCCTCGGTCGGGTGTACTCAATGGAGCTCAACCCTCCATTTCTCTAATTTGCCTCTTAGTTGGGCGCAGTCAGCGGAACCCAATTTTCTATCTCTCTAAACCACCCCTCGATTGCGTGCACTCAGTAAAGTTCAATTCTCCATGTCTCTAAGCCACCCCTTGGTTAGGTGCACTCAGCGGAGCCCAATTCTCTATCTCTCTAAGTCACCCTTCAGTCGAGCGCACTTAGCGGAGCCTAATCCTCCATCTCTCTTAGTTGCACCTCAGTCAAGTGCACTCAACGAAACCTAGTCCTCCATCTCTCTAAGTTGTTCCCTAGCCAAGCATATTTAAGCACTTAATCCCCAATTACATGAATCTATGCATCATTCACTTATTCCTCCTATCTTTCTATCTATATGAAAAAGATTTCTGATTTGAACGTCGTAGGATATATTGGAGAGCGAGCTTCCGTCATTCTCTACATCTTAATTGTTTGTTATAATGTGTAGGACCTAGATTCACAGTGATGGAGACTGGATCCGCTTCAATTCGACCCATTAAAGAAGACCAAGTGGTTTTATAATTCGTACAACAATCCGGATCAAAGAAGGCATAATTGACATCATTTGTGAAAATGACTAAAAAGTTTATATGCCACACGTTAGCAAATAAGCACAGTCAATATACATGCTCCAACCAACACGTTGGCGAGAGACATCACCTCCCATGGTGGCAACCACCCGGGTAGCCATGGCAACGTGTGACCTGCCTTTCAATGAGCATGCGCCCGCAGCCCAACAAGGGATTATACTTAAACCGCCCCAGGCCCTATGCACTCGTCTAAACAGATAGCAACTGGGGGCTCCTTCTACAACCATTAACACCTAAAAGGAGAAGTCGGGGGAAGAGATGCTCCACCAAAGGAAAAACTCATCTGCCTAATGACCTCTGTGTTCAGGAGGATCCGAGAGACAGGGCTCACTCCCAAAAAAAAGTTCAATTGGTCTTGGAGCGTAGGGTGAAAGCTCAAAGTGATGATACTTTTGTTATTCCTGAGACGATCGGCAACCTTCTACCCATAAAGAAACCTCCTACAATACCAACAGGCACCCCATCATTCTCTTGTTGGGGTGAGAGGTGCGACCCGGAGAGAGCTCCAAGAGTGTTCAACCCTCTACTCGCGAGCAGCCTCGTTGGGGCGAGATGCCTAACCCACAGGCCAATCCTAAGCAATGCCTCTCATCGATCCTATGTAGAATGGCAGATCTTATAGAAGCTATTGTGTTTCTCACTATGGGGGACTCGATATTCTCAATCCACTGCCCATCACCAACCATGGCGATGACCCCTCATTGGGTAGCTATGCCGATAGGTAATCAAACCCAAGCGTGCAGGTGCTTATTACTCGGCTGAGTACCCTCTTCCAAACCGTACGTGACCATCCAAGATCTCATGTTGGGGGCTCCGCCCTCCAACTCCCAAACAATTGGAGCAAATCAAGATCTGCAGAGGATCCAGTGGCCTAACGACATCAAGGTTTGGATGACTACGTGTGACAGGGCCTAGTCACAGCTAAAGGGCTGACCATGTCAGGAGATGCAAAATGAAAGCCAAAAGCGACGTAATCCATAACGCTCCCATGATGATAGAAGGCCCCTTGCCTGCTAGAAGTTCCATTCAGTGCTAGCAGGCACTTAGCTGACCTAGCTAGGTCACTGTTCATGGCAAGGTTTTTGGTCATCTCCATCTCCTCGCAACGTTTGGGAATTGAACCAGAAGCCCTACGACCAAAGTTCTGACCTGGTGCTCCACCTGGATCCTTCTACACTTTGTTAGATTCTTGGGGCCTCATAAGTTCCCAGTGTAATGCCAGAAGCAGGCTGGGACGCCCTTCAAGGTGGTAGAGTCCTCAACTTCTCGCAAGAGGTGTTTCACGTTAGAAGATACTGTTAGAGCACCTAGCAAGGCAAGTAGCAAGCTAGAATGCCTTTCGGGATGGCAGAGCCCTCGAGACCCTTGCCCATGGTGTTTCATGCTAGAAGACACTTGCTTTGCATCAACCAAAGTCCACCCTTGGTACCTACAGGTCATATGTCGACAATGAAATCCTCGCATCCAAATCATGCAACTAGTTCAATGTGGTAAACCCAGTCTTTTAGAGTGTAGAGGCCATGGGCACGAGGCCACTGGCGAAAGAGATTAGCCACCCTCCTATTAGGGACCATTTCGAGCCTCAACGAACCTGCAAAGTAGGGCATACGTGCTATGCACCCGGAACAGAAGGCTGGTCCCATGGGCACAAATCACCCTCCATCCCAACAGGGGCCACATACGATTTCCCACCAAGTGCCAGTAAGTCAAATGCATCCATGCGAAATACTTGAACATCATTCATTACTTGTTCTGTTATACCAATCATATGAATGCATGTGTGTTTGTATTAATTCAAAGACCTAAACTGCCCCTAAATTGGGTAAACTTCTTCACCCGTGCCTTGATTGGCTATGACCAAGTCAAAAAGCATTAGTTTCAGCAACCGAGCTGCCTAAACACAATCGAATCTTGAACCTCAGTTCTATCAATTGAGCGGCCCAGATGAAGTCGAATATTACAGCCCAGGGGGCTCACAGACCAACATTCGGACCTCCCCATCAAGTTGCTATTAAAACCTTAGGGGACTTTTTAATATGCATGCAACAATTCTCTTCCGCAAAGACGAGCACCATCAGTCAATAATGGTTGGCTACTAGGACCTGATGTATGAAAATTACGATGTCCTCTAAGAGGACTGAGTTCCAATGGTTACGTGCATGCAACGGCCTAGATTTCACTAGAGCTCGGTGACTGCAACCAGGGAACCCCGTCGGCCCTTAGGAGGATCACCCATACCCGTGTTATGATGTCCTTCTACAGGAAAGAGCATAAACGGACTAGCACGTCCAATCAAGCCTAGTAACGATAGCTGCAAGACTTAGTCGGCAACCATACTTTCTCATTACCATAACCTCCTCCCAAGAGCAAGAAAAAATGGACAAGAGCATTCGGTTAAGCCTGACAATGACGGTTGTAGCACCTAGTCATCAAAGAATTTCTTAATGCTACAGCTTCCTCATTAGGAGCGAGCATAATCAGACAAATACATCCAACGAAAGATATTAGCGACAAAGACTAAAACAATCAAGTTGGTTTATTAAAGATCCAAAATGCACAGTTAAAGCATTTGAATGCCTACCAAAGTACAAGAAGTTGCCTTTGCCAACCACTAAGATGACTATCTTCGGGTCAAGGGCCCCCAGGTGTGTATGGTGCAAGCCCCCTCCTGTCTTTGGGTAGTCCACCAGGTTGAAACTCTCCTTTAAGTTGGGTGTTCTCAGTCCAAGAATTGTGAGTTACTACTATGTCTCCCAAAGCCCATTCTCAAGCAAGACGATCTGATTTAGAGCCCGAGTATTAGCCTCTGAGAGCTCTCGGGATCTCATCTCGACTTGGATTCCGCTCAGTCAAGATAGGCGACCCACTCTTCACTTCACAAAGTTTTGGCGATAGCAGCATTCATTCAGTCTCAGCATCTTTCATCGTAGAAGGATCTATGCATGCCCAAGATAGTCGCCATATCTTAGTATCTCTCCAGTGCAGCGCCCTCTCCACTATTCAGAGTGCCTCCTAAACCTGCCAAGTAGTAAGGTACAGTCAATAGGGAATAGTAGAAAAAAGCATAGTAACTGAGCAAAGAAGCCACCAAGATTGGGATCCCTCATTGATAGTGGCCGTGGCGACAATCTGCTCACTCGGCCCCCTAGTTGAGGGGACCCAGTTCCAGCACCGGAACCTGCTAGGGGCTCCTCACCCTCGGTCCATCCAGACGACTCACTGAGGGTCAAATCATTTAGCAAAAACTCTATCTTCCCGCTAGTCAGCGTGGGCAAAGATGTCTATATAGCGAAGAAGTACAGAGATGGTTGAGTGTCAGTGCTTCAATAGCCAATGCCTCAACCCCACAGTAGCGCTCCCTCGACTCTCCATCTCTCTTGTTACTTCGCCTCCCGAAATACGTCCTCATAGCAAAGTGATCCGATCTAGAGCCCAAAATATTTTTCTCTGTGAGTTCTCAGATTTTGCCTAAGACTTAGACAGCTTATAGTCGACGCCAGCAAACCTCTCGTGAATCTGGGACTAGAGCAGACTTCAGGCACATCCTCAACTCCAACTTCAAGCATTGGCAAAGGGTTTTGATCTCGACTTGTGGCTGTGTAGGCTCCATGCTAGTTTTAAACTCACACCACTTGGCTGGTGAAGATGATTCGTGAGGTGAGACGTTGAGAGCCCCTCCACTTATAGTCGGAGGAGGAAATCGACCAATATTAAATTAAGGATATTACATTGATGCTAGAAGATTGTCCTCAGTAGAGGATCTCCAGCGGTAGATTACTGAATCAGTGTCAAATCCTTCTAAGCAGAGCAAAAATCTGAAAGATCTATGGAAAAGGAATACGTGCGTGGACCTACACAATGACATCTCTTCATTACATATTGGGGGTTGAAATTTTAAACCTCCCAACATGGGGGGCTAGTGATAGGTCCGTTACTGTAAGCCAGCCCATAGTCTGAATTGTAGCCGATCAATGACCCAATGGAGCTTCCTCGAGGCCCTCAAGCGGTTCCTAGCAATACCCACTCTAAAGCTCCATCCATCTGTCGAGCAATGTTTGCCGAAACTACTCTGGGCAGCTCAAAAAATATTTCCAAAATATTCTTCCAAGATTGTGCGCCCCTAGGATGGTAATCATTATTCACCAAATCTCCTAAAAAGGTAATCGCCATGCAGGAATTTCTGTGATCACCCCAATAAAGGAAGAAATATCTCACAGCCAGCTTTGGTACCCAAGCAATCTTGAACCGACTCCAACACTATAAATACTTCTTTGTCCCTTCAAGCAAGAAAGGATTTGACAAGATAGAAGAAGGAGAAAAAAGAGAAAAAGGAGAAAGAATGAGCGTACAGAGAGAAGACCCAAAAGGCATGCCCACTCTCTTGTCATCTCCCGAGAAGTCTCATTCTCCTACTATGGTCGATGGTTGTGCAAACCTCCCACCAGTTCCAAGTCCTTATGCGGAAAGGCTGGTGAAGGCGGCTCATAGAGTGTGGCATAGAGAGCCCCTCCGTCTGTAGTTAGAGAGGAGACCAGCAAGTATTCCCCTCCTCATCATCAGCGTCCAAGGATCTTTATTCTCCTTTAGTTAGCCACCCGCTTGCGGGTGCATTCATCAATTAGCTACTCCTCGACGAGTGCAGAACTTTTTCCCTCTAATAAGTTGCCCCCTGACCAAACGCACTCAGTGGAGCCCAATCCTCCAACTCTCTAAGTTGCCCTTCAATCGGGTACACTCAGGGGAGTTTAGTTCTCCATCTCTCTAAACCAAACTTTGGTCAAGCGCACTCAATGGGGTCTAATCCTCTATCTCTCTAAGTCACCACTTGGTCATGTGCACCCAACAAAGCTTAGTCCTCCATGTCTCTAAGCCGTCCCTCGGTCTAGTGCATTCAATGGAGCCCAATCCTCCATCTCTCAAAGCCCCTCCTAGGTCGGGCCCACTCAACAGTGCCCAATTATCAATCTCTCTAAGCCGCTCCTCAGTCGAACACATTCAAACACTCAATCCCCTGTTACATACATCTATGTATCATTCACTTACTTTTTCTATTTTTCTATCCATTTGAGAAAGATTTTTGACTTGAGTATCAGAGGATGATGAGAAACTGGATATATCAAAAAGTGAGTTTCTCATCATCCTCTAACCTCTTATTTGCTAGTTGTGATGTGTCGCACCCAGATTCACAATTTTAAAGATCGGACCTATTTCAGTTTGATCCGTTGAGAAAAACCAAATAGTTTCCTAATTCGTACAATAATTTGGATCTAATGACTCATCAATTATATAATTTATTCAAGTCATTCACTCCCATATGAAGCCCATGACCTATTGGTAACATATTTTTGTTTTTGTCATTACTTGCAAGGGCTTACCGTCTGAAGGGCAACTCAAACATCATGTTTTAGAACCAATTCTAGCATGGGATCGATATTTGAGTTGGCATTTGAACTACCACTTTACATTTGAGATGAAATTTGAATGTTTGGGTGCAACTATAATTGAAATACTAATCTTTATGTTAGTTTAGGAAATCCAATTGAAAATCCTTAAAGCACTTCTAAGAGAGAGGAAGAGATGGAATAAAGAAGAAGAAAGATTTTGCAATCATTTGAAGCTCGAATTGTATGTAGCTTTTTTCAACCTTATATATGTTGATCTATCTTTTTCGTAAAATGCTTATGATTTGTTTCATCTCGCTTGCTCTTATATTCATTTGTTTTTCAGGTCATTTCCTTTAAAGTGTTGCAATCAAACTGATGGTGGGTTTATTATAATCGGATCTCTTATATAGTGGATAAATGTTTTAAAAGTAAAGTCCCATAATTTTTCTTATTGAAGTGGGATTTTTTTCACATAAAAATCACATGTTCATTTTATGTGTGTGGTTGCATGTTTTTATTACTTACAAATTTAAACAAAAGGTGCGATAAATTTAACCATTGCTAGAGATTTATCCACAGTTTCATATTAGTGACATTCAGTATACCACCTAACCAGTAGTACCAATATATTTAAATTATTGAGCTTATATTGTTTGAACGATGAAGGCTAACACAAGCAAAATTATGAATTTAGATAGTTCAAATTACCATCTTTGGAGGGAAAATATGGGATACCTTCTCTATATAAAGGGTTATTATTTATCAATTATTATAAGGAAAAGCTACCGAGCAAATCTGATGGTGAATGAAAATTGGGTCATCGTTAAGCATGTTGTTATATCTGACAATGAGTAAAAGTTAATTTTTTGAACTATTTTAGTGGAGAAACTAATGCATGCAGATTGTGAAACGAGTTAGAGGAGTTAGATGCTCAAAATTTGGGAAAGAATGAGTGGCTTCTATTTGAAAAAATGACGTCGCATAGATTCCTTGATAACAAGCCAATGTCGGATCACTTAAATGCTTTTGAAGGATCACAGTAAGTTGATGAGGATGAATATCAAGTTTGATTAAGATACAAGGATGATAGTTACTTGGCTCTCTACAGAACACATGGGAAACTTAAGGAAGTGTCACGTCCCAAAAATCCGATCCTATTATCAATAATCAACAACAATAATAATTATCTAATTAGTAACCCAATCAACGATAGGTGTGAGGTTCACGTTGATACATCAACTGACTAAAATAAAAATAATATTTAATCAAATTATAGGATCCGAAATGCCACGTCATCAGATGGCTCTGAACACCAACCAAATCATGATGTCGGACCATGTATAAGGAGTTTTGTCTAAATCAAAATTAGAGTATCTGAATAACCGTAATAAAACCGTAATCGAATAATATCATTCATACTACGATACCATAATCAAATTAACATAGAACTAAAATTGTCTAAAACAAAATATTACATCTAATTTCTTCCTATATCTAATTTGAAATCTTTTTAATTTCAACTCCTCGATCAAGACATTACCTTTCTATAAGTGCCTGAACTTCTAATCTAAAGGGATTAGTAAAAGACTGAAATAGAGTGAGTTGAAAGCTCAATAAGCATATAATTTTGTATAAATTAATATATAATGTGCATTAAAATATGTCAAAATGAACAATTAATCGAATTCAGTGGAATGTTATAAATTTTCAAGATGCACGCAACTTTTTAAATTTTCTTTTTATATTCTTATTTAAACTGTGCCATAAAAATCTATACTCAATTATGCAATTATAAGAGACCAAGGGCCAGTAAAGCCTACCAACTAAAAGAGTGGATAATCAAAATTCGAGTTATATTTACTCTCATACAATCAAATGCCTTACGCTACTATTCAAGATTTATAGGTAAGCCGTCATACATATAATCCTATAAACCGAAACAAATACCATTTTCATCCGCGGATGATAGGTTTGAACATTGATTACTATTATAATATACTAAATCATGCCATAATATATCACCCGTTGAACTTATTATAATGGTCCAATGTTTAGACATGTGAAAGCTCTACATAATTTCATAATTCTTATATTTTTCTTATTTCGGAGAAAATATTCTTATTTCTTTAATATATAGTAGAATTTTTCTCATAATCCTTTCAATTAATTTTCATGCAACGTATAAAATTCTATATGAATTCACATATAAAAATTTTAGAACATACAAAAACTACATTATGAAAGTTTACAAACATGTGAAACTATTTATACTAAAAATTGCAAAGAAAACTAGAACATTCTATGATTCTCACATCTTCTTTCAATTGTTAAACATGCAGGGATTATAAAATTTCAGAACATACAAAATATATACTTAATAACTTAAGCATGCAAAAGCATTATATATGAAATTTATGTCATATTAAAGTATTAAACTAGATTATCAACACATGTATAAAATTATTTGTAGAGAAATAATTTGTCAAACCAATGTACTTGAACTAAGGGCATAATTTTTACAAAAATGGTGAAAAGTGAGAGTGAGAGTCCATACACGTGAATCATAAATATTTTAGCTACTAAATGTGTTATACATAAATATTTAAAATAATAAATACTTAATAAAATAGATAAAAATCAACAATAAAGGAAAAAAAGTTTAAAATGCACTTATCTTAACTTTAATTTACCAAAATATTACCTTGATCCACTTGAATCTGCCTTCTCTAGCTTCCTCTCTCTTTCTCTCTTTTTTCCTCTTCTTCTTCTCTCTTCTCTCTCAAATCTCTATAGATAATGATTAAAATTCAGCCGAACATGATATATATAACAGAGTAGCATTCGAGTACTTATCGGGTGCGTGTCAGGCACCACCGTTAAATATGGTAGTGCACGAGCGCTACTTTGGGCGCACATCAAGTGTTGACATTTTGTCATAGTACCCTCGGGCATCCCTTGAGCATACATTGAGCACGACTAATTTGGATAGCACACTCAAACTCCACTTAGACGACAGTTAAGTGCGACCTCCTTACCAAGAACACGTATGAGAGCACGTCAGGCGTCAGTTAGGTATCCATCAATTTGATGTGACATGATCCAACTTTACTTTTGATCCAAATTTCTTTCACTTTTGACATTAATTTTAATTATCTTAAATTAATTAGCAATAATTAAAATAAAATTTAAACTAAAACATTACAGGATTTCTTTATTATTTTTAGTTCCAAATGGCATTATTATGGTAAAATTGGTGAAGACTACTGTTCTAAATGAAGAGATGGCGATGAGATCTCAAGCTACCTCTCTTTCCACATTTCAAGTTGTGGATTTTTAAAGGTAGTGGGAGTGAGTAAGGCCAAAGTGGGTCATGGTCCAAGTACAAGAACCTTGAATATTATCAATATGGTCAAAAGGGGGTCACATCAAAGGAAATGCTTCAAATAAAAGTAGGAAAATCATTATAGTAGTGAGAAGTTAGAGAAGAAGCACCATAAATGTAATGATCAAGTTTTTGCCACTAGCAACAGTGAACCTCATATTTAATGAGAAGAAAGTGAGTAACCTTGTAGGCCACAAGATGAGTTGATTAATAGATAGTGGGTCATTACTCCATATAATATTTAAAAAGAGACTTTTAACACTTTATGTAAGTGGACTACTGAATATTGAATATAAGTATTGATGGCTCATCATAGGCTATAGGTATAATATTGGGCTTCCATTTGATTTATTTTGATAAAATATGTTATTTTGGATATATTACATGTATTGAAAGTAATTGTATGTTGTGGACTTTGAATGATATCGAAGTAGTAGAGTGGCGCCTGAGCACTATATGCTGAGGGCTAGCACTCAAAAGCTGTCTGAGGCAGCACTTCAACACCAAATACCATGGGCAAGCACTTGAGGGATGCCTGAGTAGTGCTTGAGCACTCGCGGGCTTTATAAGGCGGGATTGTGGCACTGTTTGTCATTTTGCGTGGGAGAATGAAGAGAGGAGAGAGGAGGAGAAAGGGGAGAGAAGAAGAAGAGAAGTGGTCGATTAAAGTATTTTTTTGTTATATCTACTTGGTAAAAGGTTGGGACAAGTATCCTTACACCCAATCTTTAGTCTCATTCATGATCTCAGAGTAGTAGAGTGATGTCTGAGCATTGTATGCCAAGGGCTAGTGCGTAAGAGTTGTTTGAGGCAACACTTGAGTGCTGAATGCCATGAGCAAGCACTCGAGAGACACCTGAGTAGCGCTTGAACACTAGTGGCCTTTATAAGGTGAGGTTGTGGCACTGTTTGTTATTTCGTGCGGGAGAAGGAGAGAAAGGAAGAGAAAGAGGAGAGCAGAAAATGAGAAAAGTGGTCGATCGGATTGGCCACAAGAAAGATGAGCTTAGCTATCGGTTCTATGATTCAATGGAGAAGAAACTTGTGAGGTCCAGGGATGTAGTGTTCGTAGAAGATAAGACTATTAAAGATATCAACAAAACGGAGAAGGTTATCTCTAATAATGAAAACAATCGATCTTATGATATATTTCTAAGTCTTACACTGATGTCAATTCAAACTGAAGACGGTTCTCAAAATAATCTTGAATGCAAAGAAGACCGTGAGATTTTCATCTTTAATGGGGTGAATGATGCTAATGTGGATAATTGATACACATCATGATGCTCTTGGACTTGCATCGATATTTCCACTACAATAATCCATAAGAGATCAAAAACCTGCCTATCATCTATCGGTTGATGAGTATATGCTACTTATCAATTGTGAAAAACCTTAATATTTTAATAAAGTAATGGAGAATGAGTACAAGTTAGAGTTGATAAAAATTATGCAATATGAAATAAAGCCCTTGCAAGAAAACCACACTTTCAAATTGAACCATTTACAAGTGAGCTTTGAATAACAAAGAAATTTTTCATTTAAAATCTGATGAGAACAACCTGTAACTAATGTATAATGTAAGATTGGTTGTAAAAAGATTTAACCAGTGAAAAGGGTGTCAATTTTGATGAGATTTTTAATCCTATTATGAAAATGTATTCTATTAGAGTGGTTCTTGAATTGGCCGTGACACTTGATCTAAAAATTGAACAACTAAATATATAGATGGCCTTCCCAAATGATAATCTTGAGGGAAAAATCTACAAGAAGTAACCAAAGGAATTTTGAGTTGAAGGGAGAAGTATTTAGTATGCCAATTAAAGAAAAGCCTCCATGGATTAAAACAAGCTCCCAAACAATGGCACAAAAAGTTTAAGTCATTGATGGTGAGTTAAAGTAATTGAAAGATTATTTTAGATCATTATGTCTTCATCAAAAAGTTCTCAAAGAGGACTTTATCATTCTCCTATTCTATATGAATGGCATGCTTATTGTGGGATAAAATACCTCCCAAATTGCAAAATTAAAGAAACAGTTAGAAAAATCCTTTAGCATTATAGATTTGGAGTTAACAAAGCAAATTCTTGGTATAAAAATCTTTCATGACCGAGAAGCTCCAAAACTTTGGATATCTCAAGAGAATTACATTGAAAAAGTAATTTGATGCTTCAATATGGGGACGTCCAAACTAGTGAGTATTCCACTAACAATCACTTCAAATTGATTACTTGGCAGTGTCTTTCTATGGATGATGAGAAGGCCGGCATGAGAAACGTTTCTTACTCCTTGGTCGTGGATAGTTTAATATATGTGATAGTGTGTACAAGACTAAATACGGTTCATGCAATTGGAAGAATAAGCTGATTTCTTTTCAACCCCAAAAAGGAACATTGGTCTATAGTAAAATGGATATTGAGGTATCTTTGACAAACTTCCAAGATATGCCTATACTTTGAAATAGTAAGTTGCTTCTAGTCGGATAAGTTGATATAGACATTGTAGGCAATGTTAATTCTCAAAAGTCTATCTTGGATTATCTGATTATATTTACAAGAAGAGTTGTATCTTGAAAGTCGAGGTTACAAAAACGTGTTGCTCTTTTTACCAGAGAGGCGAATAAAGAGATGTTATGGATGAAAAAGTTTATCCGTGACTTTAGATAAGGACAATATGTAGTGTTTTGTATAATCGAAATGTTATGCAAGCTTGTAAAAACTCAACATTTCATCCCAAACCAAATCACGTTGATATTCAATATCATTGGTGGGAAAATACTATTGATTTGAGATTATTGATATTTGACAAGGTTAAGACCGGGTCTAACGTGATAGTTTAAGTGGTATAAAGGAAATAGTTTAAAACTTCTTGAACCATTACCAGGATGGTGAAAGCCCCATAGGGTTGTGAGAAGACATTTGTTGGTCTTTGAATTATTTTCTTATGAGTTTCATGCCCATTTGACATATTGTCTAGTGGTATGCCCGATGTTATACTAGTATTGACCCGATCAAAGGAAATTATGAAGCGATGCGTAACAGGTACTTGAACCAAGTATATGAGCCATTTTTCTAGAAAAGAGGTGCTACATGCGCGCCTAAGAGACACACATACATATTGTGTCTAGAGATGTCAATGCCTGATGCGAGCTTAAAGAGTGCTCTTGGGCCATTTGTGCAATAGGTTCACACCTGATAGGCACTCATACGTCGTTATTCATATAAAATTATCTTAACACCATTTTAAGATACTTATTGTGGTTCCTTTGAATTGTTGAAAACAAATACTATGAGAAAAAGAGAAAAAAGAGAGAAAAGGAAAATTTTCTAATCTATTTGAGTCTCAACTTATGTTCCATTCTTGACTAACATTAAATAAGTTATTATAATTGTTGTAAAGGATATTTTACGGGTTATTTTCCTTCTTTTTCATCTATATTCTCAATTGCTCAGAGTTATTACTACAAAGTGTTGTGTTCATGTATTTGTTCAAAATTTTAGTAATCAAAACTCACTACATGGTGAATATTTTTCAAACTTATAATTCTGTTATTTTTCTCCTCAATTTTAAATAGATTTTTCACTTAAATTTTTGCAGCTTATTATTTATAATCATTATTATTCATTGTATATTATTATATCATCTTCTCATTAATTCAAACAAGAGATTCAAAAATGATCCTTGAAGAGAATAAATCTCGGTTTTTTGAGCAAAGCTCTGGTCTGAAATCCAACAGGATCAAACTATCAAATCTTTTTATCTAAATTTTATACACCACAATATCAAATAAAAGATTAAAAGATATAAAACTTATTCCCTAATATATCTTCTAATATTCAAATAATTTTTCTTATACAATAGAAATGTGGCAAGAAAAATGACTATATTAGAGAATAAAGGTAGAGCACAAGAGACCATAATGTAAATGATCAAGTAATAAGAGGGTTAAAACTCTGTATTATTATTTGGCTTATTCTCTCCATTTTTGGGTGAATTGAGTATATCTATAACTATATCATCAATTAATAGTGGTTTCTTAAAAAAATAATAATTAATCACGATTTTAGTGGTTATTCTGACTGAGAATAAAATAGTTCAACCGTTCATCATATTTTAATTTGGTGGCATTCTGGAGGCAACTTATTGTCTTTCTTAACTCTTAGTTGTATTAATTACATGATTAATTTAACAACTTAGTTAACTTCTCAGTTCATTTAACCATTCAGAGTAATTAACTTTAATTTGATTAACCGCCCGACATATTGTATTAATATCCATCTTTGCAGATCTTTCAACCCATCTCTATGTTTATTCAACCACCCAAACATTCAGTCATTTAATCTCTTAACAGTTTAGTCATTTTGCTACTCGACAACTTGGTTGATTAGTCACTCGGCAGCTTGGCCATTCATGTAATTTCTTTCTAACCTAGTTAGATTTTTATTTTTTAAATTTAGGTTTAACAATTTATTTCCTCAAATATCTTTTTTAGAATTTATTACCATCAATTTTTTATCAATAAATCGAGTCGACCTTATTTATTTGGTCCATAAATAAATTTTTTTAATTTTTATATTATACATCATATTAACTATGTACAATAGATTTCATAATTTTATTTTTATTATTATAGCTTTCGTTAATTTTTACAATTTACTTATGCATTGTCTTTTTCAAAAAAATTCGAAGCAGAGGATTTGTTTTGTAAAACGAACGGCTCGCCCAAATTCAGCAAAACCCTAATCCCAAACCCACGTATAAATATGACCAAACCACGCTGAGAGGCTGCGCCACTGCTCGTCATCGACAGAGAGGGAGAGAGAGGGTTGAAGAAAATGCAGATCTTCGTGAAAACCCTAACAGGCAAGACCATAACGCTCGAGGTTGAATCGAGCGACACCATTGACAATGTTAAGACTAAGATTCAGGACAAGGAAGGTACCTATCATCTGAAAAAATATCTGTTCTGTTGATACTGTCTATTAATTCTATAACCTCTTTGCCCGTTTCAAAATTTTTGCATCCGATTCCTTGGCTCTCTATATGCTTGGTGAACATTGATGCTACTTCTGGGAGTTTAATCACTCGACACAATTAGGTCCTTTTTTTCCTGTTTGACGTTCTATTAAATTGGTTGCCTTTGCATCAAATTCGTCGTTGTGATTGTCTGTGTGGGTAGAAAAAGGAGAAGTTTGAAGCAAAGAGATTAGACGGTCGCTTAAGTAAATCTCTACCGATACCAGAAGCTAAATTAAGTAGAATGTCGGATAAGTTAATACTTTTGTGCATTACATGTGGTGCTGTTGTATCGTATTCCCAACGTTGCTTAAGTGTCTGTAATTTACAATTGAGGCCAATCTCGAAGCATTTGGTCAATCTGAGGTCCATTTTTTATATTTGATCTGTTTCAAATGGGATTTTAGAGTTGTTCGTTAAGTTATCTTATGATTATTCTCTAAGTTTTCTCTGGAATATGATTCAATAAGGTATTCCACCGGACCAGCAGAGGCTGATCTTTGCTGGGAAGCAGCTGGAAGATGGCCGCACTCTTGCTGATTACAACATCCAGAAGGGTTAGTTCATAGCTCTTGTAGGTTATTAAATTTTTCCTACGCCTATTCTTATTGATTTGGATCAGTAGTATTGTGTCTGCTGATTGGATTGTTAAATGGAAAATGTGCTTGATTATGTAGAGTCCACTCTGCATCTTGTTCTGAGGCTTCGAGGTGGAATTATTGAGCCGTCTTTGATGGCATTGGCCAGGAAGTACAACCAAGATAAGACGATTTGTCGCAAGTAAGCATTTTTGCTCACAGTACTGCCTTCAATTATGGTTTCACTAGATGGCTTTGACCATGGACGATTTTTCTTTTATTCACCAATCTTCATTTGGTGTACACCTGGTGTTTCATGCTTAACTATGCAGATTTATGCATATAATTTTTTCAGAAAAGTACTTGTTTCGAGCTAGAAGCAAACTGAGGTCATATCAAGAGAAAAAAAAATAGAAAGTAAAAGTCTTAATGTGATGTAGGAAGCAGTCTGGTGAAGCATTTACTGATTCTGAAGTGCATTATTGTTTTTCATTTTTTCAAGGAGTTTGTGTTGATTTCTCCCCTCTGTCTAGGACAACTAGTGTGACGTCCCACGTCTTCTTTTATACTTAATGAGACGTCATAATACATATAATATAAGTCCATAAATATATTATTATTATAAATAGTATCTATATTACCATAAAAATTTACGGAAGTATAAATAATAACCATAACTATTAGCGGATGCACAACTAAATGATCAACATCAACATTGTATATATTTCTTTTCTTTATTAATTACAAGATAGAGTACATTTCCAACATCAAATTTATCCAATACATTACAATTCATCATCGTCTGATCGTAATCACCTTCCGGCTCAATCCTAATCACCTGATACGATCTTATACCTTCTATCTTAGGGGTTAGGAAAATATCAAGTGAGTGAGTCAAATGTTTAGCAAGTTACAGATAAAAAAAATAAAGACATGCACATTTATACTTAAAATAAAAATATAATTTAAAGGAACAGGAATCATTCAAGAACATATATAAACTTTTGACTTCCTTAACTTTACTTTTCTGATTTTTTTAACTATTATTTGTCCTTCATTATTTATCTTTAGAGATTAGAACTAGTAGACCTTACTAACTAACGAAGCGGTCAATCGAAGAAATGATTGTGTATACTTTCACACAATCTAAAGTGCAGACCCACGCAATTCAACACCCTATAGTGAGAGGTATATTTTTAACCCAGTATACGGGGCCAAATAACAAAAATGCTACCAAAAGTACCCCCACAATTGATAGGCAGTCCTCGAGTTTTCACTATAATATCCTAAGGTATGTTAGGGAATATCACCCGTTGAAAATGATTACTTAGTCCAGTTTTTTAATCCATGTTCAAAACTTCATAAGGAAACTTTCACATTATTCATAATTCTTAATTTTCTCTATTCTGGGGGAAAATATTTATCCAAATGGAACTTACAAAGCTTCCATATACTTTTCATAATATCGAGCATACAATCATAAAATGCAGTAATTATAAATAAATCGTAAATCGTAATAGAAATTGATATATTTTTTCAGTTTTATAGCTTTAACCTTAAATTTTTACGTGTGTTAAAAATTCAGATTTAACATGTGAAATATTTAGCTGATTCGGTTGCTAGTACAGTAGTTGGTTCAGGGTCAATTTGGGTTAATTTCTTAGCACAATTACTTGTGGATTTGGTTATCGGTTCATGGTTGATTAATGGCCAATTCAATGGATTGGCTTGTACCAATATTTATTATTTATTTTTATCACTTGTAAACTGGTTTAGATGAACCGATTCAACGATTCAAGGCCTCTCTATTTGCTGAAATTTCAGCATTTGACCTATTCTTTTTACTTAGTTTGTGGCCCAATTTAGGGTCGGTTCAAGTCATATTTTTACCTATTGATACTTAACATTAGTTTATAATATTTTAGTTAATTTGGGTGTCAGTTTAACTGATTTGGAAATAAAAATTAGGCCAGTTCAGTAGCCCTAATTCCCGCATCAACATGGATGCCGTCACCCGGTTCCAACACCTATTTAGGGCCTTGGTTCAGTATTCTCTTCAAGGTATTTTTGGACACTGATTTGTAGGATGATAGTTCAACTTTAGTACTTGATGACTTAGTCAGGGCGGATACTGGTTCAACCGGTTCAAGGTCGATTTAGTCCATTTTCTGGAACTGCCATAATCATCCTCAAGGGTGTTGGGCCGGTTCGGGTGCATTTTTAAGGGTCTGATTTAGTACCCATTTCAAAGCGTTTTGGGCGACCAGTTCATGGGTAGGTAGGTCAACCTTAGTACATGATACTATGGCTGAGCCGAATGCCGATTCAATCAATTTGGGTCCGGTTCAATCAACTTTTTCAAGCTGTCACATTCAGCTTCAATAAGGAAGCAAAGGACCAGTTCCGTCTTTGCTGATTTTATGGCCAATTCAAGACCTGTTCGAGGAGTCCAATTACAGCTAAGAAACTCATGTTTAAGTGTTTATTTGGTTTATGGCCGGTTCAGGTGAAATTCTAGCTGGTTCGGGTCAGAATTATAGCTGCAAATTCTGCATCAGTAATGTTTTGATGCAGACAGTTTTTATTCCTATTTTGGGGGCTGATTTATGACTGGTTTAAGGCTAATTTTTGCAGGGTGATACTTAAATATCACCATAAGAAATTTAAGTCATCATGGCTGCCGGTTCAACCCGTTTGGGGTTCGGATTGGTCTTGATTCAAAGGCTGATTCCCAACTGCATCCTGATGCAATTCAGCAAGACATCTTGCTATTCAGAGATCCGGTTTAGTAACCGGTTCAGCTCCTTAGGCCATTTGGTCACCACATAATTAAGATGTTAAGTTTGTTTGATATCAAATTTGGGCCTCTTGCTAGATTTTTCTTCCTCACACGGTTTTCCTCTCTTTTCTTCATTCTCTACTTGCCTACGAGCCTTAAATAAAATCAATAAAAGATGCTGAATCACTCTTGTTGGAAGGAGCTGCTACTAGCACCGGGTAAAGGGGTTGATTCACCTCCTCCTTATGGCTATTTTGGCAAGTTAAAGTCTTTCCTAATAGCATGAGACGATTAGTGATTAATTTTGCTGATGTGGGGCTACTGTGGAGTGCTGTTTTAATTTCTATTCACTACTGAATTTTGCTGCTGAAACTATATATATTACAGCTGTCGTATCATACTAGTGATTAATTGCAGCTATAGACTCCTTTTTATTAAAATTGGGCTACAATAGGTTGTCGTAGGTGTATATTTTTGACTTTGCTGAATATTCAACTGAAGGTAAGTGTGTGGTCTTACTGAATTATTAGCATTCTAGAAGTATGAGTGTGACATACCGTATTTTCAATCGAAAATTCGGTAGAGTTCTGACTATAATATGATCGTCGGCCCAATACAAAAACCTGTAATTACCCTCTGTACAACATACATAATCCACAAAATTTGCACAAAACAGGATCCAAAAAGCCACCCGATCACACATGGCACTAACATTATAATTTCAGTACAACGGTTCAGAATAAATGCCACTAGGTATCCAAACTAACCATAATAACCCTGCGGAAGTATACACATTCATCAATGCAGTAAAAACTATACTAAGGGTATAACATCATCTTCATTATCATCATATGCATACTTCTATGAACAAAATTCATCAAAAATACAAAATATTTCATCAAAGGATACAAAACTACATAACTAAGTCCATAAGGTCATCTTCAATGTTTTTGAGCTTAGCCGACTTAAATCCTCTACCCTGCCTTATCGGGTACAACTCATGCTCATCTGGATGGAGAAAAATAATAATTGTGAGTTAAAAACTCAGTAAAGGTATATATATATATATATCAAAGGACATGCATAATTTCATATTCAAAAACATAATAATGCATATGAGATTATAAATCATGATTCAGAAAAGGATGCTTTCATGATTCGTTTTAAATTTTTTTAGTTCATTTTCTTTGTCTTTTCTTAGTCATTAAATCATATCAAAAATTTATTTTGTTTCGGGGCCAGGGGTTAGGTTAGTAGGCCTTACTGACAAAGGAGCGGTTGGTCTATTCAAGACCCAGAGGTGGGCCATCAACATATAAACCCTATAGACGGGGCCAATAGACGCAAGCGGCACCAAAACAGACGACTTTTCACTACAATATACTAAGGCATGCCAAGGAATATCACCCGCTGTAAAACTCTGGCAGGATAATCTTGGAGTTTCCACTGTAATATCTATGACATGCTAAAATATATTATCTACTGAACGATCCTCGGTCCAAGTTTTTAATTTCTTATTTCTTTAGGAAATTATGCTCTTAAGTACAAAATTCTTCGTTTTTACTCTGTTGGAGAACGGTTCATAAGTTCATCAATTCTTCTTTTGGGAGAATGGTTCATAAGTCAATTAGTTCTTCGTTTCGAAAAACGGTTTGTCAGTTCATCACTTAATCGTAGAATATTCCTTCTTGATTCTTTTCCATTAAGCTTATTCAAATACACCTCTCCATGTTATTCGTGAGTTTAAGTCCTCGCGTGTTCTTAATTTTATGCGTAATTTCCTTGAAGATTAAAAGAATTAGGAAATTTTTTTTACATTAAGCCAAATAGAATCTTAAAGCTTTCGATTGATAATTCTTTTACAAATGGTTCATGACATGATGTTTAGAACATACGAAATTGACATATTCATAATACATACATAAATTATCATAATATTTGGAACATATAAGAAATTCTTACCACTGTCAGCCAAACGTAATTTTAGAGTATCCGGACATCAAATCCTTCACAAATGCATGCAACATAATTTTCGAAGTTAAATCATACATAAATTACAATTTATTTAGACAAAGCCCAAAGGGGACACGAGTTAGGGTCCCAGTGAATATAAAATCGTACAAAACTACCAATTCGAATACCCAATTGATAAATTAACATGTTCAAAGTACGGGTAATAATATTCTAAAGCCAATTTATGCTTAAATTTCAATTTAATTGGTGAAATCATCCGGGGAGCGGGATTAGGGTTCCGCGCCCAAAAACTGGTTAAAACTACAAAATCAAGCGTGAAATTCACATATGTACATGCTCAAGTCATGAGTTTTCATTTTCTAAGGCCAAATCATGCATAAAATCCAAAATAATGGATAAAATCAGTCCGGTCGCGGGTTTGGGTTTTTGGGTGCAAAAATCTGCACAAATCTCACAAATCGGATATGAAATCGAAATATTTCATGCTTAAGTCATGGGCAATATAAAATATAAACTTATTCGGATATCGAAACGAAGATACCGGAAGAAAACGGAACAAATGTGCAAGAAAACAAAAGAGGAGAGTATGGATGCACTTGTTTCGACCCGGTCTATCACTTTTCTAATTGGCTCCAAGTCGGATTCGAACCCCGAGACCTCGAATTCTTTTTCCTCTCTTCTCCTTCTCTCCCTTTCTCTCTTCTCGTGTGTGGAGGCCGAAAAATGGGCTGAACGAAACTCTCGCAAGTTTATATATTCTGGTCCGGCGCTCGAGCGCCTGACAGGCACTAGCCCACGGGCTCAGGCGCCGCAATGCTACCCGAGGCGCTCGGAGAGTCTTCCTCCACCGTCTCGATCCATAGTCTCGAAACTTAATTTTTTCACATGAATTAAGCCCAATTTTGATCATATTAACTTAATTACTCGTAATTACGATGTTCTGGAACCGGTATATCACAATAATGCTACTGAATTCTTGTTTAATTTGTTGTGTGTATTAATCCTCATAATGCCACGTTTTCTTCTCTCATTTTACCTCTAAATTTCCCTAAGTGTGTATGTGGGACCCTTATGCTGTGTGCTTGCTGAATTTTATAGTAAATTGGCTTCTTCACTGCTGCTCGAGCTTAAAGACAATAATTAAGCTTCCGTGGACCCCTTTGGTTTGTTGAATTTGGTTGCTGAGTTGGGTTGTAGCAGATTGCATGCTAAATTATTAGAATTCAGCTAAGTATAAGGCTCCCTTCCGTGTCTTTGTGGATTGGAATATATTAATTTTTGCTTAATTAATTTGATTTGTGTTATATTTAATTAATCAAGCTAATTTTAGTTACTAATCGGGTGATATTTCGGTGGCCAGCTAGCCTTTTGGTATCCCAAGATCACTTCGATTGATAATTGGTTGAAAATTTTGGTAACTAATGTATCCTTTTATTAACCGTATTTGAATCGGTTACTAATCGGATCCATTGGATAATTTTTTGGACTAACGTTATGCCCCATAGGAATTTCTGGCTTCTAGGTTTATAACTTAATTGATGTAGTAAATCTCGATTCAAAATCCTTAGATGGTGAAAGTTTCCAAGTCCACGTATTTTAATTTCAGTAGTTTCCGAATGTCGAACTCTTTAATCTAAATTTTTCTGCGTCATTTATTCCTATGTTCTTGGCCTTCATTCTTAAGGATTTTGGCCTTCATTCTTAAGTAGATGGTAAAATTTTTCACAAATTTATTCCTATGTTCCCATAATAATTGCTTACCCGAAAAATTTGCCTAAAATATTATAATCAGAGGAGTCATCTAATTTCTCAAAATAAGGTCCTCAAATTTTCCCAAATTGAATTTCAATATAATGTAATTTCTCATCAATTAACCCGAGTACCCATATCGTAATATTTTATCGATCAAAAGCGAAACCAATCAATAATTCGTATTGAAAGCCTTGAATAGCTTTATGACTTTTAACATCAAATCATTCTTTGCTCTCCAAACTCGAAACTCTTTTTCTCATAATAGTTTCAGTTTAACAATCCATAGAGAATTTTATTGTGCATCCCATGGTGTTGAAACAGTTCATGGTTAGACTCTTGGCCTGTACTTGTCTTGTTTTAATATGTGATTCCCAAAATTAGTACTAATCCTGTCATAACCTTAATAAAAATTTCGAGTTACCGATTTGGGAGATTGTCTAGATTAATCCTTTCTTAAAAATATCCTCGAATATTCCATACAACTAAAATTTCCTTTATACTCTCAACAATTTTCCAATGTGATCACGTACTCCAATGCAGTCATTTTCATCGCCTCTTGATCGATTTGCTTTCATTGTATTTGAAGTTTGTAATTTAAATTGGATTATTCTTAATAATCAGTCTATATTGAGTTATTAACCCAATCATTCTTAATAGTATATTAACATTTGATATGTCACATAAATCCATGATCATATCTACTAATCCTCACTGAACAGCCGGGGTACATAATTTTTATATCTAAAGAATCCTATAAGTATTGTTATAGCTAACATAAGGTTTAATCCTCGAATTAACAAATGGAATAGACTGTAAATCCCAAATAATACATATACCGAGATGCCGAAATTTAAAAATTGTGCCTTCCACGACCAAAATAGTGGACTTCTTCACCTATCTGCCATTCCCATAATCTTATCAGCAGAAATATTTTAAAATCTGGTTAGATCAAAATATCTTAACAACTACTTAACCTAAAGCCACAATAATTCCTCAAGCTACAACTAACTAGCCCTAATTCTGCCTTAACGATCTAACCTAAGCTTTCGCATAAGATCGATCAACGCTAAAGCATCTATTTTCTCTAATGCCACCTGTGACCTAAGCTTTCACATAGGATTGATTAACCCTAAAGTATCTCTTTTCTCTAATACCACCTGTGACGTCATAGGTTACTATATACACAAGGGAGTCCTATACTTAGCTGAATTCTAAGAATTCAGCATGCAATCTGCTACAACCCAACTCAGCAACCAAATTTAGCAAACCAAAGGGGTCCACGACAGCTTAATTATTCTCCTTAGGCTCGGGCAGTAGTGGAGAAGCCAATTTACAATCAAATTCAGCAAGCACACACAGCATAAGGGTCCCACACACACACTTAAGGAAATTTAGAGGTAAAATGGGAGAAGGAAACGTGGTATTATGAGGATTAATATACACAACAAATTAAACAAGAATTCAACAGCCTCATACTTCTAGAATGCTAATAATTCAGCAAAACCACACACTTCAACTGAATATTCGACAAAGTTAAAAATATTCACCTTCCACTGCAGCCCAATTTCAATAAAAGGAAGGGGTCTACAATTACAATTAATCACTAGCATGACATGGCAGTTATAATATATATATATAGTAATTAACAGCTGATTAATTTCAGCTAAATATACAGACAACAACTGAATTCAAAATTCAGCAAATAAAAGGGGGGGTGTCCACGCTAACAGATGCATCAACAACTGAATTTAAAATTTAGCCGCAAAATTCAGTAGTGGATAGGAATTAAAACAACACTCCATAGCAGCCCCACATCAGCAAAATTAATCACCAATTATCTCATGCCATTAAGAAAGACTTTAACATGTCAAAATAGCCATCAGGAGAAGGTGAATTAGCCCCTTCATCCGGTGCTGGCAGCAGCTCCTTCTAGCAGGAGTGATTCAGCATCTTTTATTGATTTTATTTAAGGCTCGTAGGCAAGTAGAGAAGGAAAAAAAGAGAAGAAAACCATGTGAGGAAGAGAAGAAACTGTGTGAGAAATGAGAAAAGTAGAAGGAGAAAATAGAAGGGGGAGCTGAGAAGGGAAGTGCTGGCAGAAAGGAGGTGATTCAGCAATTTTCTTAATTTTTCTATAAAGAGAAACAAGAGGGAAAGATAAAGAAAAAGAAGAGGAAAAAGAGAGGAAAGGGCCGAGAGTCAGAAAAAGGATGAGAAGGAGGAAAATTTAGCAAAACCGATGCTCACTTGGTGCTCATTTGGCAAGTGATCCTAAGCTTCCTTCTTTTGTTGAAATTTTATTGCTGATTTCTTGGGACCCACACACTTGGGGAAATTTAGAGGTAAAATGGGAGAAGGGAACATGATATTATGAGGATTAGTATACACAAAAAATTAAACAAGAATTCAGCAACCTTATGCTTCTCGAATGTTAATAATTCAGCAAGACCACACACTTCAACTGAATATTCGACAAAGTCAAAAATATACGCCTTCCACGGCAGCCTACTACAGCCCAATTTCAGTAAAAAGAAGGCGTCTACAATTACAATTAATCACTAGTATGACATGGCAGCTGTAATATATATATATATATATATATATATATATAGTAATTAACAGCTGATTAATTTCAGCTAAATATACAGACAACAACTGAATTCAAAATTTAGCAAATAAAAAGGGGGGTGTCCACGCTAGCGGATACATCAACAGCTGAATTTGAATTCAGCCGCAAAATTCAGTAGTGGATGGGAATTAAAACAACACTCCACAACAGCTCCACATCAACAAAATTAATCACCAATCATCTCATGCCATTAAGAAAGACTTCAACCTGTCAAAATAGCCATAAGGAGGAGTTGAATTAGCCCCTTCATCTGGTGTTGGCAGCAACTCCTTCCAGCAGGAGTGATTCAATATCTTTTATTGATTTTATTTAAGGCTCGTAGGCAAGTAGAGAAGGAAAAAAAGAGAGGAAAACCGTGTGAGGAAGAGAAGAAACTGTGTGAGAAAGGAGAAAGGCAGAAGGAAAAGTAGAAGGAGAAAATAAAAGGGGGAGCTAAGAAGGGAAGTGCTGACAGAAAGGAGGTGATTTAGCAATTTCCTTAATTTTTCTATAAAGAGAAACATGAGGGAAAGATAAAGAAAAAGAAGAGGAAAATGAGAGGGAAGGGCCGAGAGTCGGAAAAAGGATGAGAGGAAAGAGGAAAATTTAGCAAAACCGGTGCTCACTTGTTGCTCATTTGGCAAGTGATCCTAAGCTTCCTTCTTTTGTTGAAATTTTATTGTTGATTTCTTGGAAGTGTTGATTGATCCAATATTTCAATTCTTTAGTTTATTATCTTATCATTGTCGTAGTATCATTTTATAGTATGAAGAAATTCGAATTTAAGTGAAAAAGGGCAGCTGGACATCAAGTGCTGAATCTGAAATTCAGCAGCTTGATGGACTAGCTATTGTAATCTACTTGAACCAGTGACCAAATGACCTCCAAATCGGCTCAAATTTGGTATCCAACAAGTTTAGCATTTTAATTATGTGGTGTCCAGACGGCCTAAGAAAAGGAGCTGAACCGATTACTGAATCGGATTTCTGAATAGCAAGATATCTTGCTGAACTGCATCAAGATGCAGTTGGGAATCAGCTTCTGAGCCAGGACCTATCTGGACCCCAAACGGGCTAAACCGGCAACCATGATGACTTAAGTTTCTTGTGGTGATGTTTAAGTATTGCCCTGCAAAAATTAGTTACGAACCAGTCATGAATCAACCCCCAAAATAGGAATAAAAACTGTCTGCATTAAAACATTACTGATGCAGAATTTGCAACTACAATTTTGACCCAAACCAGCTAAAATTTCAGTTGAACCAGCCATGAACCAAACAAGCACTTAACTATGAGTCTCTTAGTTATAATTGAACTCTTCGAACCGGTCTTGAATTGGCCATAAAACTAGCAAAGACAGAACTGATCCTTCGCTTCCCTACTGAAGCTAAATGTGACAGCTAGGGAAAGTTGACTGAACCAGACCCAAATTGATTGAACCGGCATCCGGCCCAATCATAGTATCATATATTAAGGTTGACCTATCCACCCGTGAACCGGCCTCCCAAAACGCTTTGAAATGGGTACCGAATCAAACCCTTAAAAAGCACCCGAACTGGCCCAACACCCTTGAGGATAATTTTGGTAGTTCTAGAAAATGGATTAAACCGGTTGAACCAACAGCTGCCCCGGCCAAGTTATCAAGTACTAAAATCGAACTATCATCCTACAAATCGGCGTCCAAAATACCTTGAAAAGAATATTGAATCAAGCCCCTAAATAGGTGCTGGAATCGGGTGACAGCATCCATGTTGATGCTGAAATTGGGGCTACTAAACTGGCCTAATTTTTATTTTCAAATCAGTTGAACCGACACCCAAATTAACCAAAATATTATGAACTAATGTTAAAGTATCAACCGGTAAAAAATATGACTTGAACCGACCATGAACCAAGCCACAAACTAAGAAAAATGGGTCAAATGCTGAAATTTCAGCAAATAGAGAGGCCTTGAATTGTTGAATCTGTTCATCTAAACTGGTTCATAAGTGATAAAAATAAATAATAAAAATCAATACGGGCTAATCCCTTGAACCGGCCATGAACCGATAACCGAATTCACGAATAATTGTGCTAAAAAATTAACCTAAATTAATCCTAAACCAACTACTATACTAGCAACCGAATCAGCTGAATATTTTTTATGTTAAATCTGAATTTTTAACATGTAAAAATTTAATGTTAAAGCTATAAAACCAAAAAAATGTATCGATTTCTGTTACGGATTGTTTATAATTACTGCATTTTATGATTATATGTTCAATATTATGGAAAAATATATAAAATCTTTGTAAGTTCCATTTGGATAAGTATTTTCTCCTTGAATGGAGAAAATTAAGAATTATGAATAATGTGAAAGCTTCCATATGAAGTTTTGGACATGGATTAAGAAACTAGACTAATGAATCATTTTCAATGGATGATATTATCTGACATGCCTTAGAAAATTACAGTGAAAACTCGAGGATTGCCTCTCGGTCGTGGGGGTGCTTTTGGCCACATTTTTGTTATTTGGTCCCGTATACTGGGTTAAAAGTATACTTCTCACTATGGGATGTTGAATTGTGTGGGTCTATACCTTAGATTGTGTAAAAGTATACACAATCCTTTCCTCGATTGATCATTCTGTTAGTTAATAAAATCTACTAACTCTAGTCCCTAAAGATAAATGATGAAGAACAAATGATAGTTAAAAAAATCCGAAAAGAAAAGTTAAAGAAATCAGAAGCTCATACATATTCCTATTCCTTTAATTTATATGTTTATTTTAAAAACAAATATGCATGTCTTTGCTTTTATTTGTACCTTGTTGAGCATGTGACTCATTCACTTGCTACTTTTCTAACCCCTCAGTTGAAAGGTACGAGTTGGTATTTGGTGATCAGGATTGAAGTCGGAAGATGATTGAGATTAGATGGTGATATAATGTAAATTTGATGTCATAATGTAGTATCTTGTAATGGGTAATTTGATATTAGAAAGTCATGTACACCATCTTGTAATGAATAAAAGAGGATATATATATATATATACACACGATGTTGGTGTTGATCATTTGGTTGCATTTCCACAATTGTTATGGTTGTTATTTATGCTTCCACAAATTTTTATGGTGACAACTTTTGGTTCCTAGTAGCATCTCTAAAGAATCTAATGTCATATTCTAGACATACGGAGTTTGAACCACTTGATATGGCATCATATGAATCCTATGTATAAAGGTTATATATTTTGTGGACTTATATGTAGTATAACATCTCATTAAGTGTATATGAGGATGTGGGACGTCACAACTAGGAGATGAAATAAAAATTTCAGTTAGGTATGGTATGCTTTTGGTATTTCACTCCTTGTAGGACTATGGCTTCCATACTTATCTTTTGAATTCTCAAATGGTATTTTCAGTCTTATTAATGCCATGATTTATGACAAAGGTTTGGATGAAAAGTGAAAAATAGTTTGTGATTTAGTTGTGATCGCTGTCTCGAGTTTTGGAAGATGTAGTTTGAGGGTCTTTTGTTGACCAATCACTTTAGTTTGGATTTAGATTTTATTTGCAAATTAGATAAATAGACAAGCGATTCTTTAGATTCTTCTTGCTGATTTTCCAGTAGTTTTGGTAATATTGCACTAATGACTAAAACGAAGTATTCATTTATTACCCTCTAACAAGTATATTGATCAATATTAGGTAGTTTAATTGGACAGCATCTAAGCCCTCAGCTAACTAAATGTTTTAGACTTTGGAGAAGTGGTTTTGGTATAGCTGCCAAGTCTTTTCCTTTCAATGCTTTTGCTTTCTAGTTTGTATTGTATGCTTCTTTAAGGTCAGGATCAGTTTGGAAGCAGGAAAACTGTAGGCTATGTTAGTCATATCCAGGCATAAATGTAGAATATATGTTTAAGCATTGTAGGGTTTTGTGGCAACCCAAACCCAACCCAGACTGACCATGCAAATAAAATATCAAACCATCAAAATTATCAATTATCCATCATAAATTCCAACATCCATCGTCATAAATGAACTCAAAATTAAAACATCATTAATTATTAATTCTCCGGATATAATTTGAATATAATGTCTAGTACAGCCATCAAAATCAAGAGATGCAGTAATATTTCCACTCTCTTCATAAGCCTCAAATTTCAAAATCGTCTCTACTTAGTACTCAACAGTAATCCAACAAACTCCGTCTAGTATTACGGTAGTTCTTCAATCTAGAATCAATAAAATGTAAGAGTGAGTCAAATGCCTAACAAGTAAATAACATCAATAATACAAGAGTATAAGTATCTCTGACTATAATATCAAATATATAATATCAATAATAGCATGCGATTTACCAATTACTGTCTGAGACTCAATGTCATGTTGCATTTAATGACCCAAAAGTCATATGGACAATTGGACATCAGGAATCTAATAGGGATTCTACCAAATCCGATCATCAATTCAATACAAGGTTATTACTATACAAGATAATAGAAATCTCCTTGGACTTTATTATATCATCGTGAGCCAAAAAATCGTGTATTTACGCCTCTAATGGTGGAGTAAGTATCATAAGGTTACTCGAAATCTATAGTATTCTCATAACTCTTATAGTCATCCCATAGGCTGTACCTGTAGCATATTTATACCATCTATGATCCCTCAACAATAATATCCTTGGTATTATCTCTTACGATGGTCACTAAGTTATAAGCATTCCTCCTCAAGGTCAACGATCTTAACATTTGAACTAGAATAGTTATCGAAAAAATACAGATTACTCTAATGTTTCACGGATTCCCATCCGTCTAAATAATTTAGAATTTTATGTACTCTCCTTTACTTATATATGGAATACTAATAAAATATATGCACACAGTCTAAGTCAATACAAAGAATCAAATAACATGGAAACTGATAAAATTCCAAGAAAATTCTTGAATATTCGGCTGACCCCTTAATATCTTGTTCAATCCTCATCGGCTAGCCCAATGTACCAAATCTTATTTCTAATGGCACAAAATCTTATTTCATCGCTACCAAGCAAACTTGTGATTATCCATTTTATCCAACCATTCTAGCTCATCCTACAAGGGTCCAATTTGAATAATATAGTACCCTTAATATTCTCCTTGAACCAACTTATATATGTATGTGTGTGTGTGTGTGTACGTGTATCTGTGTGTGCACGCACGTGTGCCATATATATGTATTTTTTTCGTACATCTACAGTAACTTGTATATGCACACGCAACATACATCCTACCATATATATTCATACCTGTATGGATACATGTTCTTATACACACCACATTTACATTTGCCTATACAACCTCATGTATGCATATGTGTACACATCATCTGTATAATTATACATCCATATACCCAGACCCACAATCCATAGGCCTCATTAATGCATTTGGCTTCCAAATCCACTAGCCATTCTCTCGCCATTTCACCCATTGCTCCAGCTTCGGTCATCCAAACAAGGTTCAATGCCTTGTTTACCATGACTCATGTTTTGCCCCAAATCCATGAAATCCAAACCTCCAAAGTCTAGCATGTAAAACAAAGATTGTTTTTAGTATATACCCATAAATTATTGTGCCCTAGATCGTCACAAAGCCCTCAAAATTCTTTTGTTTCCCTCACCACCTCTGTGTCAGCCAACTTTTCGATTTACAAAGAGAAGCCACAAATCCCACAAAATCAAGGCATGCAAGCAATACGTTAGCATTAACAAGAAGAAATGAAAAATTTACTTGTCTCAATTTCTTACTTTTCTTCCGACAACATTGCTAATAGAGGCTTCGTCATTCTTTCAGCTTGTGCTTCCTCCTCCGTTCACATCACTTTGTTGCTTAAATAATGAAGGGAAATCAAAATTAGCATTGATTTCGTTTCCATTTTTTGTGTCAACTTTTCCTCCTTCAGCAACAAATTGCGTAGCCTTCTTTCTTTCTCCTCCTTTCCTGCTTCTTCTTTCTTTCTTTCCTTCTTTTTCTTTTCTTCTTTTCGTTTTTTCCCTTATTTTCTTTTCCTCTTTTCGTATTTTTCCGATTATTATTATTATTATGGCTGCGGATGTTTGAGCCTTCTAAGAAGTAACTAAATCTAAAATCTTAAATCAAAGTGCTAAAATTTAGGCCCAGCATATTTATTTGTCTAATTAAATTTTTTAAATTTATTTCTTTCTAAAAATAATCCGTTGATTATTTCATAATTAATATTTGGGAAATAATTAATTTGAAAATATCTGGTGATGTGTATTCGAATCCGGATTGTCATACGAATTAGGCAGTCACTTGATCTCACTCAACCGGTTGAATTGAAGCAGATCCAGTCTTTATTCACTGAAAATCCGAGTTCTGTACACCACAATAAACAAATGAGATGTTAGAGGTATACGGGACTCACTCCTCGGTATATTTTTCGTCAATCAAGTCAAAAATCCTTCTTCGATGGAGAAAAGATGGAGGAATGTAAGGTGCTTGGATGCACAAAAAGAAGAGGATATAGTGTTGGTTGGACGGTTGGGCTCCAAGGGACGCACTTGGCTAGGAGTGGCTTTTTTCGAGGGTTGCACTCATGGGCTGAGTGACTTTGGACAGGGTGCGCTCACAGTCAAAGCAGCTTTGTCTGCCTATGTCGTTTCAGGTGTTGGAAAGCCTAAGCCTTAGGAACCTTTTTGAATTCGAGAGTCGAACCCCCCTCCTCGTGGAGAAGGTATATTTATGGAGTGAATGCTAGTTTAGCCATCTTTGGGCCTCCCGGTTGGTGACAATTGTCCATGTGGATCCGCTAAGCTATCTAAATGATCACAAGGAGCAATTATGGTAACCGTTGCTTTATTGGAATATTCACTTCACTGTTTGAGCAGTCATGGGGGCACTGTATGGTAGTTGCCGCTTGAAAAGATTTATTGTGCCACAACTATCATCACGGGGCGATACGCAACCATGGGGTGATATTTTGGGTATATTTGCTGAGCTATCTAAGTAATTATGGTAAATGTCTCCTGCTTATATGCGCTGAGTTGAGAAGGTTGTCGGTTCTTGGAGTGGAGGGGCAACCGCTAGAGTGTCACATTACGCAAACCTAATTTCCCATTTTGTCAGCCGTAAATTGAGGGGATTTTTGTGCTATCGTCTTCACCAACCAAGCAGTGTGAGAGTTTAGAGCTAGCATGGAGCCTATGCAGCCACAAGCCGGAATTGGAGGAAGTTCTTCTCCAATGTTTGAAGCTGGTGTCCGAAGATGCGCCTGAAGTTGCCTTTGTTACCATCTTTTTTAAATGTTGGGAATCCCTGTTCCTGTTGGGAAGGCTTTTCCACTATTTCTGCTGGCATGGCAGCCCAGTGGGTGGCACGGCAGTGATAGCAAATGAGCTTTTCTTTTGCCATCGTCCGTCTTGAAAGTTAGTTGGACGAGTATAGTCGGGTTGCTCGCTCCATGTATCTTTGTTTCCTTTTGAGTTGTACATCCGTTATTATAAGCTTATTGTATATTGTAAAAGATATTAACGATTGAAACTTCCTGAGCTTTTTTATCTTCACTACATGGCTCCAATATTCTTGTTTATTTCTAATGGTTGAAGCACTTGGATGTTGTTTTCGTTGTATGATTTCTGACAATCTAACAACTTTGAGTATTGACAACTCGGTCTTCTAAGAATCCGACTTGCAATGACTTATCTTGAACACCTAGTTGGGATGTGAACCAATCGAATCAGTCTCGAGTCCGTCAGAGTCACGTTTCAGTCTGTCTTCTTGAAAAGGGGCATGTTAGGGTATAATTACTAGTGTTGCACCGTCGTCTCACCCATCTAGGCATCATGGTTTTCAGCTGTTAGCAAGCTGCACAGGGAGTCATGGCGTCAGTTATCATAACAAGGAGACGAGTCTCTTCAACACCCTCAAGTGACGCCGTTGTCGGGCTAAGGCCTTGGCTATTTAAGTGCTGGCCTCCTGCCATTTCTGCACTCCTTCATTCCTCGAATATTTATGCCTTAGTTTGCTCTTATCTTTTCTTTTGCTTACACTTTTCTCAAATGGCTCCCCAAGGTATCACTAAGATTCCATCTGTCCTTACTAGCAGAGAAGTGGAATCTCTGTACAGGAGGTATAATATTCCAAGCGCCATTGAGTACACGGTGCCCGGTATTGATGATACGACTTGCGCTCCTTGTCCAGGGTTTATCACCATCTACAAGGAACATTTGAACGCAGGCATTCGTATTCTGTTTGCGAAGGAATTGTATATGATTCTGAGGGCTTTGGAAATCCCTGTGGCTCACTTCCATCTCAACGCTCTCCAATATCTTGTTTCTCTGTGTGTCTTCTTTCGCATAAAAGGGCTTTCCCTGTATGCTTGGTCCATGAAGATAATCTTCTGGTTCAACCAAGAGGCTGACTAGATCTCCTTCACTCCTTGCACGAAGTTCACAATAAGCGGGGGTATTCTAGACTCAATAAAGGGTTGGAATGATCGTTTTTTCTATGTAGCTATCGCTGTCAAGTGGAGAATCTCAAACAATTGGGGTAGAGTCAATGGGGTTATGTCGGTGACATCTCGAGAGATGAGGAATGGATGGTGTGAGCACTTATGAGGCTCTCCAAAGAGAATGCTGCCATCCTACGAAACACCAATCACTGGGTTTCCAAAAGTGCGCTTAATGAAGCTCAGTGGGAGGTCTTGGTGGAAGAGGACAATGCTAGTGCCACACTGCCTCATCATCCCAAGAGAAAGCAGGGAGATCTGCTCCTTCGGGGTTCTCCTAAGCAGGCGTCTGGTGAGGCAGTCCCTCCGTCGCCCACCATTTCTAAGCAACGTCGGGCTATCAATGAGGCTTGTGCAAAGGAGCCTCACTTGGTTGTTGTTGCGTCGTCCCCAAGACTGTTTTTTGCTCCTTTCAATGATTTGACTTTTGGTGAGTCGTCTAGAGAGTCTGAGGGCAGTGAGCCCCTAGCATATTCTGCTGCTAGAATAGGTAGCCTTTGGCTAGCGGGGCGGGCGGATCAATCCACACCGCGACTACAACCGAGTGTGGGGTCCCGATCTTGGTGGCCTCGTTACCAGAAGCACCGGCTTGTGGGAACCAATGATGATGGTGGAGGAAAAGACAACGGAATACAATACGAAGGTCATGGTCGCTGAGGAGGTGCCTCTCCCTGAGCTTTAACGCCCGTGCTTTCGGACGCTTTAGGCATGTCTCCTCCCTCGGACTTTAAGGCACCCATCTTCCATCATGCTCGACCGATGCAATGCTTTCTTCGACTGGATCTAGAGCTAAGGGTTCTCCCGGTCCCTCTTATCGGGAGGGTCCACCTTAAGGTATTACTTCACAGAGTCGTTCATTTCGTGATTATGTTCTTTCACTATTGTCTCTGATCGACCGTCCTCTTTTGCTTGACAACCCCAGGAAGTGCGTTGATTGGTGGCAAAGGCTCTGCATTGGCGGGACGTCGAGATCTCTCGCTTCTCCTAGTTGTATGCTAATCCTACCATGTTGGGGGTGATGGAGCACCAAGTGAATGCTACCATTGCCGAAGCTCTAGAGAGTCAAGAGTGGACCACTTACCTTGACAGAATGCTGTTCAAGTCAAAGGAAGGATCCCAAGAGCTCTCGAAGGAAACTTATTGGGATCTAAATCAGATCGCTTCGCTCGAGGACACGCTTCGAGAGATTGAGTAGCAATTCGCCGACCTCTGGAACAAGTGCGCCCAACTTGAAGGAGAACTAAGGACCCGGTTCCGCCGAAACAAAGTTGCCCGTGTGATAGACGAGATATTCTGAGACGCCATTTGCTTCTGCAGGCGAATCATGTCCTTGTTAGCTCCGGACTTTCCTATTGGCTTCCTTGATCCGAGGAACACTAGGCCTTAACGTCGATCTAACTTGGTTGACTTCTCGAAGACAAGAGGGGAGCCTTCGCCACGTCCACCAAGAAGCTCCCAGCCTTAAGATTGTCGCTTGTTCGAGTTGTAGGCATAGGCAGTGTTTTGTATTTCTGGATGGACTCTCCTCGTACATATAAATTCTTCAATAAATCAGCTAGATTAGCTTAATCATTGTCACTGATGTCTTTGAGTTTGTGCTAAATTATTTTTATCCAACATTTGTTTTGTTTGCCAACTAAACATTGTTGCTATTGTCGCCGAGCGTGGTTGATTGTTTTTATTTGTGTGCTCTTTTCTGTGATAGGACGTCGTAACACTGGGAGAGATTATGGATCGCTGACTAGATTTGGTCACCACAGTCACCTGTACACATCCCAATAAGAGGGAGTTGTCGCACTCATGCATTGGGTCCCGGTCCGCTGAAGGTCTTATTTAGTACTGACTGCTCTTTTGGGCATGTCCAACGTTCGTTCGCAAGCTTCCCAAGTTATAGTACTTGACCATTGTTGACTAACGATGCTCGTCCTTTTTGAAGAAAGTATCGTACACGTGCTGAAAAGCCCCTAAGGTTTTGTAGTGGCCACTTTTTGGACAGGTCGAACTTTCGTCCGCGAGCTCCCTAGGCCATGGTGTTCAACCTCATTTGGGCCACTTAGCTGTATGAACTGAGGTTTCGATCTGGGTTTTGAAGGTTGGTCCCAGATGAAATATTTCACCCAATTTAGAGGTAGTTTAGGCCTTTGAATTAATGTAATCATACAAGCACTCAAATGATCGACAAAATAAATGAAGCAAATGATTATTTTATTAAATTAAATATGTTTACATTATCCAAGTAGTTCGCATGAGATACATTAGACTTACCTGCACTTGTCGGTGGTCTATTGGTAGTACTTCTTGAGGTAGGCGGCATTCCATGTCTTTAGAATTAGTTTTCCTTTCGGGTTGTGTAACTTATATTCCCCATTTTGGAGAATCACTGAGACTAAGAACGCTCATTCCCAATTATGAGACAATTTGTTCCTACTGGCGGTATTTTTTGTTCTTTTATACTTCGAAGAATTAGGTCCCCCACCTTGAACTGGTGTGCTTTCACCTTCTTGTTGTAGTACTGACCGATTTGTTGCTGATAAGCTGCTGTGCCAGCATTGCTATGTCTCGGGCTTCTTCAAATAAGTCAAAATGCTCTTTGAATTGTTGGGAGTTGCTTAGTTGGTCGAAACTTTTGACTTAAAGGTTGGGCAAACCGATATCCGCCAGGATGACCGCTTCAGTTCCATTGCATAAATTGAATGATGTCTCTTGTGTCGGTTCCCTAAGTGTCATCCTATAAGAACACAATACAGTTGGTAGTTCGTCTGCCTAGGAGCCCCATATGTCTTCAAGTTTCGTCTTCAACCTGTGTAGCAATATTCGATTCATAACTTTCATTTATCCGTTTGCCTGAAGATAGACGACCAAAGTATAAACTAACTAGATTTTCAAACTTGTACAGTACTTGATGAAGCGTTTGCTAGTGAATTGGGCTCCATTATTGGTGACTATGACCTCGGAAATTCCAAATCTATATATAATATTTTACCCCACAAACTCAGTGGCATTTTGCTCAATGATCCTTGCCAACGGGGTGACTTCTACCCATTTTGTGGAATAGTCAATTTCAATAATGACAAACTTCCTCTGCCTAGACGCTACGGGCAATGGGCCTAGAATATCGAGTCCCCATTATGCGAACGGCCAAGGCAACTGCAGGGTTCGCATCTCCATGTGCAATTGGTGTGGAATGTTGCCATGGACTTGGCAACTGTTGCACTTCTTCACGACTTCCGCAGCATCCTTCTTCATTATCGGCTAGTTCATAGAATATTTAAATCGAACTCAGTTATAAGCAGTAGAATCATATTCGAGCATCTCCCTTATTGGTCAAAGGAAAGCACAGGCACATAGTGGTGTCATCAAGGCCTTCGAAACCCAGCAGCATGTGAAAGTGATCCAAATGGTCTATCAGATTAAAACTTTTGTCATAGGATTCCATGGTCGACGTCTTGAACTTGTGGAGTGGCTGCACCTGGATCTCCCTCATGAATGGTGACCTTCTCGGGTCTACTAAGTGTCTATCAGTGCTCCCTGTGAACAGTTGATACTCAATCTTCCTTATTTTCTCCTCCACCTAAGAAGAGAACGTAATCCTCTTTACGTTGAGGAAGGTCCTCAACTCTAAGTGGTTCAAAGAGATGTGCTCGACCGGGTGGCTATGGGCCCTCCTCGATAAGGTGCTGCATGAAGCCTCTTTTTGGGCTAGGAGCCTCCTGTTGTTACGAAAGCAGCGTAGGTTCCACTACTCTGAGCTTTCATCCCACACTCTGTGACTTAATGGGTCCTGAAGCTGTGTCCGGACCCTATCACTTGTGGCCACTTAGGCCTCGAGGTCATCAAGCCACCTAGTCTTCTCCTTGGTGGGCGGTCTCTTCCTCTAATTTCTCCTCTTGGAAGCCAAAGTTTGGGAGTTTGAGGAGAGAGCCCTCAGTGGTAGTACCTCTAGACCAATACAGATGTTCTGGAGCAGCTTTGATAGCATGTCCACCAGCGCTGCCACGTCTGTGGTTTAACGGTTGTTCCCATTACTACCTATGGTTAGGTCATCGCCATTGGAAGTGACATCTTTATCGGACGTGCTCGCTTGAGTCCTAGTGCTCATCATGCTTTGTTGATTTGGTTGTGCGGGTAGGCTTTTCATTGTGTTTCTTACAAACAGTGTCAATGATGTGTATCCGGATCTTAATTATTGTACGAATTAGAAAACCACTTGATCTCACCCAACAGGTTAAAATGAAATGGTTCTTACATACCACAAAAAACAAACGAGATATCAGAAGTATACGGAACTCGCTTCCTGATATATTCTTCGACACTCAAGTTAGAAATGCTTATTCAATGAAGAGAAATATGAAAGAATGTAAGATGTGTGGATGCACGAAAGAGGAGAATTGAGTGTTGGTTGGATGATTGGGCTTCGAAGAGTGCACTCGATTGAGAGTAGCTTTTTTAAAGGGTTGCACTCATGGGTTGAGTGGCTTTGGCAGGGTGAACGGCTTTGTTTGGCTGTGTCGTCTCAAGGTGTTGGAATGCCAAAGCCTTAAGAACCTTTTTTGAATTCAAGAGTCAATCCCCCTCCTTGCAGAGGAGGAGGTATATTTATAGAGTGGGTGTCAGTTTAGCTATCATTGGGCCTCACAATTGGTAATAATTATCCATGTAGTTCTGCTAAACTATCTCAGTGATCACTGGGAGCATTATGGTAACCGTTGTCGTCTAGGAATATTTGCTCCATTGTCTGAGCGGTCATGGGGGCGCTATATTGTAATTGCTGCCTAAGAAGATTTACTAAGCCACAACTATCATCCTGGGACGATACGTAATCATGGGGTGATATTCTAGGTATATTTAGGCAACGGTTATGGTAACTGGAGGGGCAACTGTTGGGGTGTCACATTGCGCAAACCTAACTGCCTGTTTTCTGCTAGACGGTTTCGAGTCGAGCCATTTGTGTCAACCGCATTGCCTTTTGAATCTTGGGTTTGATGAGTCGCATGGTCAGCTACTGTTTTCTGGGCTCTTCTTCCTCTTGCAGGCTAAACTTTAGGCTGGCCCGTGAACTATTGGACCCATTATCCGGGATTTTACATGTTTTCTCATAATTTGGAGAATAACAAATTGCTAGCATACCCATTTCTGTTTTAATTGTCCGTGTATGTTCCATGTGCCATCATATTAGATAATGTGAAGAGTTTTAATAACACAAAAATACCTGAGTCTATAGAAATAGAAGAAATCATCACTGAAATGACGTTGTTGGGCTTTGAATTGCTAATTTGAATGGCACACCTTGTGAAATTCAACATTGCGTTCCACAATCAACTCCTGCTTGACATGGATAAATCTGCTTTGTTCTTCATTTTGCATCTAAGATGCCCTAGATTAACTTGGGTTTTCGGATGAGCAGATAAGTTAATTTTTAAAATATATTTCTGTTTGCAGATGCTATGCTCGGCTTCATCCTCGCGCTGTCAACTGCAGGAAGAAGAAGTGTGGCCACAGCAACCAGGTACATCAACTATCTTTGCTTGCTGTTTGCTTCGAGTCATATTAGGGTCCTCTCATTTCTTTAATCTCTATCACATTACCAACATGAGAGACACTGACAGTCTCCCAAGGCTAAAGTCTCAGTGCCCAACGTGTATTAGACATCGACACTCTCCTACTATAAATCCAATTTTTTTCTGAATTTTTTTAGAAATTGACTCGCTTTGACTCATTTGGACACACTTGGAACACATTCAGGGCACTTTCTTGTTTGGAGTTTTTGCATATATTTGGTAATTTTTGACAATTACAAAGTGGTGATTGATATATAAAAAATTTGGTAAATTAAATTGTCATAATTTATTAAGTTATATCATTATTATTATTTTGTTATAATAGTTTGTTAAAGATGTTATGACATAACTAATTTATATTTGTTCAATTTCATACTTTTCTATAAATTTTTTTGGGAAGCAAAAATAAGAAATATACCTTTTTATTGTTAAATTAATATAAAATAATCTTCATCAATTAGAAGAATATTATACAAGAAATATATTTTTTTATTGATAACTTAGTAAAATAGTCTTTGTTCATTAATTAGAAAAATAAGAACCATGATTTTAGCTAACGAGTCATCGTATCGTATCCTCATTTCGGAAAAAAATAGTCTTTGTCAACGTCCATCCTTCTTTCCAACAGTGATGATACTTAAACGATTTAGAAAGACTGACCAATAAAATGTATTGTACCAATATCATAATTCTAGCCATCTAAATCATTCAAATGAAATATTTTTCTTTGAAAAAATTGTGAAAACTCTAAAATGAACTGCTCCTGCTAGTTTGCAGTTGATGTTGTTTGTGCCAATTCTCTCCTTTCGATAACAACTAACAATGAGATCTCTTCCCTTCTCTTCTACTTGCCTGCAGTTAAGGCCGAAGAAGAAAATTAAGTAGATCGCTAGGTATGCGCGGCTCACTCCGTCTGCTAGCAAATTTAACAGGAAGAAGATTCGACATTTCTGTAGCCTTTTAACTTCGGTTTTGCCTACTTTGGTTTTGTATCACCAAGTGCTGATCTGCCTGCTACTGGTGAAGCGGTGTTATGCAGCCGCGACTGTTTTGTTTCAGAAAACTGTTGGCCTCTTGTTTCATTCAGCAAGAATCGCTGGTAGAAGTTTGAATACTCATGCTGTCTTGTTTCATTTAATTACGGTTGGTTTGGTTAGACTGTTTGCAATGCTTTTGGCTGTTGGCTCCCCTAACAAGCAAACCCCAAATTGGGTTCAAAGTAAGGGATGTTGCCCTTGAAATAAGAACACCCCCCACCTTCTCAAAATAAGACATAAATTTGAGGTTTTCCTTAGCTTTTTGCATTGATAATGTTGTCTAATCTCTTATAAATAAGCTTGTTCTATGTTAGTTTTGTAGGGCAATGGATGGTTCAGAGGACCGCGACTCACCCTCAAGTGTAGTACCTTCACTGCACTTTGTGACCGTTAAAGTATAAATCCAATACTTGTGGGTTTTGGTCAATTTCTTTAACATTACACCTAGGCTATAAGATTCATACCCAACCGTTCACGGAGCAAGACGAGGCACAATGACCTTCTAACTGTATGGTCTTCTATTTTCCAATGATAATATGTTATATTAACAATTCGATCTCTGATAATCTTGTCCATACTATTTAGATTACTATCTTATTGATAGACCCATTAGCTATATTATTAATAATGACCTTCTAATTGAATTGTATGATCTTCTATTTGTCAATGATAATATGTTATTTTAACAATTCAATCTCTAATAATCTTGACTGTAGTATTTAGATTACTATTTTATTAACAAACCCATCAGCTATATTATTAATAATGACCTTATAATTGAATTGTATGGCCTTCTATTTAATATGTTATCTTAACAATTCAATCTTTTATAATCTTGACCGTAGTATTTAGATTACTGTCTTATTGACAGACCTATCAGCTATATTACTAATAATTACAAATTTTTGTATAATTTTTATGTTTTTGTGAATGAAGTATTTATATTTATCTAATTTATAAGGTTTAAAATAAATTTTGTGTAATTTAAAATAAAAAAATAGATTTTCATTATTGAAAAAGTAACCCATTAAATTAAAAGGATGTTGTAATGCATTGAGAAATAGACATTTGGGCATTTGAAATTACTCCCACTAAGGAAGAGACAGAGGTGTCTCTATCGTGGCCGTTGCTTTCGAGATATGCTTTAGATTTCCGTTCACTCTACATTTCTTGCTTCAATCTAATCGATAATCACAATCATGCTTTTACGTAATAATAATAATAATAATAATAATAATAATAATAATAATAATGCTTTTTCTTTGTCTCCCACCTTTGGGGTTACTTTTTAAATCATATTACATTTTTTTAATGTAAATAAATAATTGTTCCCACGTCGTGCAACTTGGTGATGATATCTCGATTTCTGCCTGGTTAAGTTCATTATTTTAATAATAATAATAATAATTTATTATTTTTTTTTATGTAAATATAGATATAATTAAAATTAAATTTAAGATAGATATATATTCAAATTTAATATAAACTAGGATCGGTAAGTCGGGTTGGGCCTGATATAGTCCAATCATTCAAGCAATTTAAGTATGCCCATACATAATTTGGGCAAACTGGTTTGGGCTTCTCTAATAATATTTTTTATTTTTAAGTATTTTTTTAATTAAAATTCTTTTATTTATATAAAAATTTATCTTGAAATAATTTTATTATTTTTTAAAAATAAAAAATATATATATTTGAAAAAAAAATCATAATTAAGGGGTCGGATTGAGTCAAATTGATCACTTTTAATTGTAATTGTATTTTGTATAAAAAAATTGATAAAGCCTATTTTTTTTAACCAATCCGTCCATTATATAAAAATATTTTGACTAAACTCTAAAAAATCTTAGATCTTTTATATTGAATAAATCGGACGATTAGATTTTGATCAGGTCTAATTAAACATATAATTTTCATTTGATGCCTGATTTTTTTTAACCAATTCATCAATAATACAGAAATATTTTGACTAAACTAGATAAAATTTTAGATCTGTCTAACCGAATCGATTGGATGATTAGGCTTAATCTGGTCAAATTAAACACATAATTTTTATTTTAATTTAAAATTAAATACTAAATTTTTATAAATAAACAATACATGAAGAAACATCTGTCCATTGTGCTATTTAGCATCCAGTAGAATCAAATGAGACATATTTATTAAGTCAAGTGGAACATGCACAAAGAAGTCATATTTTTTTTTATCTAAATGTTCTTTGACAGTAATATTATAGACATCAGACTCTATGTCTGCCTGTACTAGTTCAAATGATAAGCTTTTACCGGGCTTCATATCACCATAGACAGGTCATTTCCAACTTGAACAAATGAACATAACTTTATAAAGCAAGTCATTACATCTATAGTTCAATCTATTTGAAGGGGGTTAATAGATTTCTTTTCAATTATGATTGATTCATCATTATCAAGTGTAGCACACAGTTTTATCACAAGAACGGGGGGAATTGCGACGCTTGTTTCATCCCAGAACATGACTCTCCTATGGTAGTTTTTAAATTTAATTTAATGACTGTTATTTTTTTTATTTAATAAGAAATATTATTTTATTAAAAAATAGATGAAAAAAAGATAATCTTTAGATTAGATCCGACGACTATCATATAGTATTGCACGATCTGCAATACTTCTGGCGTCGCAGCAATCCCACTTTCTTTTATTGTATGTCTATTTTGGCCTTTGCATTGAGAGGTGTTACGACGCTTAAATTCACATAATCGGGTTGAAGTTTGTCGGTGAGTATTTTTAAATAAAAAATAAATAAATATAATTATTTTTTAAATTTTTTAATATAATATTAATGTTCATTCAATGTAAAATTTAAACATAATTTTTTTTTTTAAATACAGCTTTTTTAAAAAAATCCACCGCCAGCCACGCCCTGCGGCCTGCAACTTCTTTCTCCGTATCTCTTCGTGTACCTTTCTCCCTCAAATCTTATCCTTCCTCCACCTCCTCCGCCACCGCCCAGCCGGCCCCACTCATACCCATCTGATGCTGTACGAACGACCACCGTACATCTGCACCCCGGAGATCTCGACGTTCGCCGGATGCGCCTTGTTCAGGATCCGGTTCCGGCCGAAATCGGTTTCGGAAAGAAACCTGTCCGACAGGGCCTTCGTGGGAACGGGCTCTCACGGCGGCTCTCAATTACTTTAGACAGCCCAGCCCGGAGTTTTCTATTTCCATTTTTTAGGATTATTACTGTCAGTTCGAAAATGGAGGCTTGTCGTATTTGAAGGGAGGATAATTGGCGGCGAATAGAAAGCGGTGGAGGAGTTGCTGGAGAAATTTACGAGGCAATTTGGGGGACTTGAAAGAGAGGAGAAGAGAAAAAGGGGTGGTGGCCAGTGGGGTGGCGGAGCTGTGCCACCACTAGCGGAAGAAGAGGCGGGGGAGGATCGGGCAGCGGAGCTGAGGGAGGGGAGGTGGCTGGGCCTGGATTGAGGCTCACAATCTCTATTTGAAAATAAGCTAATGAAGTTTAATATTTTTTAAAATATTTTAAAAAAAATAAAATAAAATATATGATAAATACTCAATGATTATTGAAGTTTTCAAATTTCATTTTTTTTAAAAAAAATAACTACAGAAATTATGAAAATAGGGTACTTGTATTCAATTACAAATATTTTCATATAAATATTTTAAAATTATTTTTAATTTTTTTTAAATAAATTAAAATATAAAAAATTCACCAAGTAAAAACCCCAAGCTTAGAGTTGGAGCCCCTTCCTTATTCCCAATTTTGCAACAAGTAGGCTGCTTTCTCTTTTTATAATTATTAGATTGAAATCCAATAGTGATAATTATAAATTAAAAAATAAAAATTATATTTTTAATTTTTTAAATTTAATATCACTGAATGAGTAAGTTAATAATTTGTAAAACGTGCTATATAATTTATCTATAGATATTTTAAATTCTAAATTTTATCTGTTAAATTTTTTAACTGGACAGATAGCCATGCCATCCATTCTGTTTCGACCCGAACCAAAAGCTTTTGTGTCTTATGCTTATATTTAACTTGTTTTGTATTAATTTTTTTTATTTTTTTAATTGAATTTAATGGCATTACTATTAAAATTAAGAGAATTATAACTTAGAATTCTATTTATAGAAATAAAGTTACTTTCAAGATAATATCAAACCATAAAGTATTCAATTAAAAACAAAATGATTTAAATTTTAGAAATTATTCAATGTATTAAACAATCTCTGAGTGTTCTTCCTTGATTTGGAGGATTTATAGCTCCCAATAGAGATGCATTTAGTATATTATTAACCTCTACTGAATATATATTTAATGATTGCAATTGAATTTTTTTAAAAAAACTTATATATCATATTTTTATAATATTAATATCTATTAAATATTATATGTATCTAAAATCTAGATTGATATTCGATTGTATTGGGTAGCTTATTTAAACTTTCTTATTTGAATTTTGCACACCATAACAATTAATAAAATCTAAGAAAATATAAAATTCGCGTCTAGATATATCCTCAAATACTCATGTTAGAAATCTTTCTAAGAAAATTAAAAAATTAGAATGGAATGAGGATGAGTAGATGATTAGCCGAATTTGAAGGACTTGACTTCTAAAATCAAGGACGAAAAGAAGGAGATGACTTATGGATAAAGTATAGAATATGCCTATCTCTTTTTGAATGTTAGACTAGAGTTATCTAATATCCAAAATTTTTATCCAATTTATTTTGAATGAAATTAGATTATAATATAATATAATTTTATTTTATTTTATTTTATTTTATTTTTACTATTAAATGTGGGTGGCAAAGCCATTGAGGGAAGAAGAAAAAGGAGGAAAGGAGATAAGAGAGAAAGAGGGAAGGGAGAGAGAGAGAGAGGGAAGGGTGGTGCGAGGAGTTGTCGACTGCCGTTGGACGAGGAATCGGCACCGGATATGGAAGCCGACTAAGCCCTTTCGACTAGTTATTCTTCGATTCATTTAGCAAGTGAAGGAAAGGGAGGCACGCACAAGTCAAGCAAAGAAACTGTCGCCGTCATTGGGGAAATTTGGTGAAAATGAGGCAAATAAATCTTTCAATTTTCTTTATTGATACTAATTTGATGTTTGCATGTACCAAATTTGAAAGAAATTGGCCGAATCAGAAAAAATGGGTAAACGAGATACAATGGAGAGAGAGAATCATTGACGGCTTGCAGACACTACCGTTGTTGTCGTTGCCATCGCAAGGTTGCTACCGCCATGGTCAATGTCGTTGTTCAAATTGAAGTCACCACCGGGGAAGGCAAGCAGCGTGCAAGGTAGAGGAATGGCAAGGTAGGAAGGGAAAGAAAGAAAAAGAAAAGATAAAGGAGAAGAAAAGCGGTACGCCAATGGGTTGTCAGAAAGGCGGTGAAGTGCAGGAAGAGGAGGCGGTGGCTGAGAGAAGAGGCAGAGGCGTGTAAGGCACGCCGGCTGGAGGGAGAAGGAGGAGAGAGAGAAGGACGTGGAAGAAGAAGAGAAAGAATCATGTGGTTCGAGCATCTCGGATATCCTTTTGGCAAACCTGCTTGGTATAAGGTCAAGACAAGTATCCTCATACCCTATCTCTAGTTTATTTCAATATTTGATATACTTTTTATGTGTATTTTTTATAAGTATATTTGTATGATAATGGACGGAGTCCGAAACCCGGTGGGTCGGTATACGTAGAGACTATGGTGGTCCGAGATCTTGGTAGGTTGATATGTGATCCAATAACAATGATATGAAACAGCCAAGAGTTATAACCCTAAAATATAATCGATCTAATAAAACCAATAATATAAAATGACTGAGAGCTATAAGCCTGAAATGTAGTTGTGCTAATGAAACCAATAATATAAAATAGTCGAGAGCTGAGGGTCTAAAATGTAGTTGGGCTAATAAAGCCAATAATATAAAATGGTTGAGAGTTGTAGACCTAACATGCAATCAGATTAATTGAGTCAATGACATGAAATGGTTGAGAATTGTAAGATTAAAATATAGTTAAACTAACGGAGCTAATGATATGAAATGGTCGAGAGTTGTAGGCCTAAAATATAGTCGGACTAATGAAACCAATAATATAAAATGGTTAAAAGTTATAAGCTTAAAATATAGTCGGGCCAATGGAACCAATTATATGAAATGTTTGAGAACTGCAAGTTAAGAATATAGTCAGACTAATGAATCCAATAATATAAATAGCCGAAAATTGCAGGCCAAAGACGTAACCATTTGTAGTTGGGAAATCTGGTCTCCATTTGGTCAACACGCCCCTGGTTTCAAGTTATGTGCTGGGGAGTATCAAAGCATGATTTGTTACAAGGACATTTTAGCGGTATAGTGCTATGAGATCAGGCTGATACTTTGGTTTTGGATTTTATATCTAGAGTTGCATTTCTAATTTCTATCTGCTTCTAATAATTATATATATATATATATCTATAATACTTGTTGAGTCTTAAACTCACGTTTTTTATTTTTTCATTATTCGAAGTAGAAGATTTGAACATACTGTAGGAGTTGAGCGAGATTCGGCACAATATCACACATTCTGATTTGTGGAGGGTAGGATTCCTTGTAAGAGCTGGACAATATCTGACGTGGCGTTTCATGATCCAATGAGTTTAACATTTGTTATGATTCAGATAACGTTAGTTGTATTTCTTTATTGTTTGGATGATGTAAAAAGGGTTGTTGGTTATATGTATACAAATAAGTAAATGAGTTTTTTTTTTTTTGGTTGGATACCTCCCTTACAATGTTCTAGGGTGGGTCGTATTTATATTGTCCAGATAGTTGTTCAATAATTTTCTATACGAATTTGGTTTTATCGGGTCCTGTTTTTGGAATTGGTTACGCTCTAATTTTGGAATTTATAATAATAATATTTAAATTTTGATTAAGAATTTAATGGACATGCTAAAGTTCAGGTCATAACAAGCCCTTTTTACTAAACAGAGATTCCGTATTTATAGTTTGAATGCTAATCAGTCTATTATTCTACAATCAACATAACTAATTATTTGGGGCGTTTTGTTATTTAATAACCTAATCATTACATTAACTTTGTAATCATTCAGTATTTAATACTTATTATTTATTCTGCTATTATTGTTCACTTAATACAGTTAATCATCTTTCAATTTATGTAATCATTTATTATAATTTAATACAAAATCTTTTTTTTTTTTGTCATGTTATTAACCGCCTTAGTCTTTAATGTCAGTGGTCGTTTGACCATTTGGATGATCATTCGACTGCATGTTTAAATTGATTCTTAAATCAGTTTCATTCGAGGCTGAACAACTCGGTTGTCCTATTAATTAGTCTTCTTCAAGCTAACACATGTGGGCACCGTATTTTACCGAGTCAAATTAACTATATTTGAACTATACCCAATAAAATATCTAAACTAATAGTAAAAAAATTATAAAAAAGAAAAACCATTCAAATGATTTTTTTTTAAATTTTTAAATCTATAATTTGAATTTTTTCATCCGACAAATAAAAAAAAAATTGTACAGAATATATTGCTTTTTAAAGAGATGCACCCAACACGAATCCATTAAGACAGCTATGTAATGCGTCCAACTCGCATGTGTACGCAATTACTTACAGCAACATAATATCACCATAGACGATCTACAATATAAAGATCATTTATATATAAATACTTAGAATTTATTTTCAGAAATATACGCCATTTTGTATAATCAACACACAAGAACCAGCTTTTCTTCATGAACTTCATCTATCTCGCCATTGATGGGCATCTAAGCACATCATGTCCAGGAGTCCCACCAGTGCGAACTGCTACTCGACTGGTCGAACAGGCTGCCGGCATCAAAGCCGCACCATTTGGAGGCAGCCGCAGCTGCTGCCGCCGCCGCCGCTAAGCAACTATCTCCATCCTCGTTCGTCTCGAGAATTTGAGGTTCTTCTTCCCCCAAGTATGCAATGTTTCCGCTTTTGTCATCTTCTGAGTAGATCGCTCCTCGCTGGTGATCCAACTCTTCCTCTATCATACTTAGCTCCGCTGCAAATCCTCCGACTGTGATCTCTTCGGTTTGCCTTCTCACGTCGATGCCATCTCCGGCGAATTCTTCACTGCAACTTCTTCCTTCTCGGGATTTCTCGAGCCGATTACGCAGCTCCTGCAGCTGTAACAACAGTACATCGAGGGAAATGAAATATCTTGGAGAAAACTACCAACGAAGTACAGTAGCTGTGAAATATATGTGATTCAATATATATATATTGGCATTAAATTTCTGATATTACCGTAATATTGCGACGTAACATATATTATTAATATGTTACGATCGATATATTAGTCGATATATTTAATATTTTATAATATATCGATCAATATTTATTTAATATATTAAAATTTATAAATATATATATATAGCAGATACATTGATGCCAATATGTATAATATAAAATGACTGTGAATGATACCCATAATCATATGGTTGTTGGACGAAGTTGCCTTTGTTTTTGCAATCGGAATAACAATTGTGTGTTATAATGATCGCATATATCGTTACATATAATTAGTAATTTATTAAAATAATTATATATTATAATTTTATATAAATTTATTATATTTTACTATAAAAATTATTGCTCCTTAAAAATTTAATTCTTAATAAATTAATATTTATATAATTAAAAAATTAATCATCTTTATATCTTGTAAATAAAAATTATCTATCATATCATATGATATACATAACAATGGGTTTTTTTTTTTATAAAGAAAGAGGTTTTATTTATATTTGGTTAGAGAAAGTTGATAAACTTTTCTTTCAATCTTCTAATAATAATAATGGCCTTCCAAACACTGAACACAACTTACCATACGGAAATTCTATGAACTCTCATTAAGATGGATGAATCAAAATGAATGGAAAAAAAAAAAAAAGTCGATTTTCGATCCTTCTAAAAAACATTAGGCATAAATTGATATATAGCATTAATATTTAATTTAATATTAATTATAAAATATCATAATAATTCCCACTACTCATTAAATAATTTAATCTCATGAAATCATCCTGCATACGGCATTTCAATTACCCTGTAAATCAATTAGCTTAGAATTTGGAAGAGGATGAAAGATGGAAGCTTATTTACCTGCAAAAACAAGGATTCTTTCTCGTTCTTGGCCGTCTCGACGCGAGATTTTAGGGTTTCGTAGTTGGCCTCGAGTGCTCTGTATTTCTTCTCTATCTCTTTCGACTTCCACCTCGCTCTTTTGTTCTGAAACCAGATAGCAACCTGGCGTGGCTGCAGCCCGAGATCTCTGGCCACTTGAGCCTTCCTCCTGGGATCGAGCTTCGTTTCTAACTCGAAAATGGTCTCCAGAGATCTAACCTGTTCGTCGCTGAACCTCCTCTTGTTCCTGCTCTTCCTCTTCCTCGGCTTTGGTGTCTGTTCATGGGAGCTGATGTGCTCATCCACTTCAGCTTCTGCTGTTTCTGGAGACAGCTCTCTTCTTTCCATCCTTTCTTTTTCTTTTTCGGGTGTCTTTTCTAATGGGAGAATAACATCAGATCCTCCATTAAATATGCTCCCGAGCTTTTATATATTTTTTTTTGTTATTTTTCTCCGAAAAGAATACAGGCTTTGGGATTTACAGTCGGCTCACCGAGAAAGCAATGCCATGGTTGCTTTCATGTAGATGTTTTTGTATAATGATGGTTTTGTCTGTTCCCCACGGGATCCGGTGTCGTGGGAAACTCTCTTACCCGATCACTTGTATCGCTGGTATCTATTTTTTCTTTTTAATTTAAGAGATTTATTTCTTAAATACATACTTATAATTTAATTATTTTTTTAAATTAATTATTAAATTAAAATTATTTATTTAAAAATAAATAAATAAGATATAAAAAAAATAGCCTCCATCTCTATAAGAGACAAAGGCCCCCCTCATTCGGGTGTGTCTCTAATTTATTTCCCATGCAAAAGTATTTTATATATCTCACAATCTTATTTACCAATCTAAAAATAAATAATTAATATTTTTTAAAAAAAATTAAATATTATTTATCAATAAATGGTTAAAAATAATAGAAATGTGAGATACTTCTCTCCTCAAATAAGCGGTCGTGCTGAATTTATTATAAGTCTCAAAATAAAAAAAAAGAGATAAAATCTATTTTTTTTAAATCTGAATTATTTATTTTTAAATAAATAGTTATAATTTAATAATTAATTTTAATTAATTTTTAATTTATTTTAAAAAAATAAATTATAATTATTTATTTAAAAATAAATAATCCAAATTAAAAAAAAAAAAACAAATTCATATCTTAAATTATAAAATTTATATTTTTATGTATGTAGCCGACCACAAGGCCGTATTGACTAAATGAGAAGTAGTTCTTACAATTTTATTCTGTACTATTGAATAAAAATTTAACGGTTGAGATTTTTAAATAAAAAAAAGTGAAGTAGTTTTTGATTTTTTGAAAAAAAAATTAATTTTTATTGAATATTTAAACTAATATTAAAAAATATAAAAACTATTTATGTTTTTAAATTATTTTTATTTGTTTATAATAATATCAAATTTAATTATAGATATAATGTCTTAAATGCTTTTTTACGATTGCTTTTTTTTTTTTTTAATTCCCTTACCAAGAGAGAAATACGGCATTAAACCATTCCGTACGTATATCACAGCACTCTAATGAGTAATGGCCGATTATTTGGTCTTTTCTTTGGTAAATTGATTATTTTACTACTATTGCTTGCAACTATATATGTACTCTTATATTATTTAATCAATTATATTTCGATACTTATTAGAAAAAAATTACAAATTTTAGATAATATATTCTACCTAATGAACCCTAATCCCATTTTAAAAGAATATCAGTATATCGATTTATATTATATATAAATTTTATGTCGATCTGGGCAATACCCATTCTTCGTCTTTTTGGTAACTAAGCTTCTTTGCTAATGTTTGTAAAACACCAAATTTGAAATTGCATGATAATGAGAATTCAGATATTGCAATTCATCCTTCAAAGACGCATAGTAAGGTGAGTTAGTTTGTGTCAACGTTCATTTGTTAAAATTATCTTATATAACAGTGACTTATATTTAGTAATTTATTAAAATGATTATATGTTAAGATTTCATAATAATATTGAGAAATTATTTTCTCAATTGGTCTGATATTTGACGATAAAAAAATATTTATATGATTAAGGGATCGATCATCTTTATATCCTATAAACGATAGAATTATCTATCATAGAAATATAAAAAAGAATAATTTTTTGGATAAATGTAAAGGTTATTCTTTTAGATTTATAAGTAAAAATCTTCTTTTGATAGTTTCACTGATTTCTAATTCAAGAGATTCTTATCTAAAAAACTTAATATAAATATGAGTTTATTTCACGTATAAAACCTATGTATTTTCATGATGAAAGAGACATATCCGTGAATGGGAGAGACCAGTTTCACATTCTTTGAAGAAAAACTTTTAAGTCCGGACCCTCTTCTACATTATTATATTTATATATAATAAATATATAATTTTACATTATAATATTATAAAATAAAGTAATAATTCTAACTATCCGTTAAAATTAAAACATCATGAAGTTTTTGATGCTATTTCCTTTGTCCAAAAGTGGGTCTGGACCCCTTCATTGTTGAATGCCTCTCCTCTATTTCTAAGAAATTTTCTTGCAGTTGGGATTGACATCTTTGTTTCTATTTCCAAGTAAATGATATTAATCTTACTAAAATATGATGAGCTATTTGTCATTTTCAAGAAATGATGTTTTTACAGTACTACAACGGTAAATTTTGTGGTCATGGAGACACTATTAAACAGATAGTCTATTTGGCTAGACCAAGACAGGAAGGAATTTTAATTTTTTTTGGCACATTTTTGAGTGGAATAATCTTATCACTTCGTTTGGTCTAAACTTTTTGATGTAAATAGTTATATTTTTTAGATTGTTTATTATAAAGAGGAAGAATTACTAGCACTATAAAAGTAAGAGTTTATTCATATGGAGCTTAAGAAATTATTATACTAAGCAGCATGGACCATCGTCCCCGTCCCTACATGCCCCTTCGGCTGACAACCCAACTATCTGCAAATAGTTTGTGACCACTAGTAGGCACCGATATTGTGACGTACCACGTTTTTTAATTGAAATTTGACAGAATTTCGGCAGGAAAATGTTCGTCAAACTGATACAATCCTGTACAAAATCCTTTTACAACACAAATATACAACCACAATTCATAACACAAGATCCAAAAGTCACAACAAACACGTGGCACCAGCGTCATAATTTCAGTACGACGTCGATTCATATAAGATGCTATTAGGTACCAAAACAAATCATAATAACCTGCGAAAGTATAAACATCTATCAACTCAGCGAAAACTAAACTACATACACATCATCATCGTCACACATGCATCAATATACAATTCCCTCTCAGAATATACAATATACTCTATCAAGAATGTTACAGAACTACAAAACTAAATCTGAATTTTAGTTTCAATGTCACCAACCCTATGTACTTTCATGATGGAAGAGACATAACAGTAAATGGGGGAGACCGGTTTCCCATTCTTTGAAAAAAATCTTTCAATTCGAATTTATATATATAATAAATATATAATTCTGTATTGTAATATTATAAAAATAAATTAATAATTCTAACTAAAATCAAAACATCATGAAGTTTCTGATGTCATTTCCTTTGTCCAAAAGTGGGTCAGGACCCTCTTCATTGTTGAAAGCCTCTCCTCTATTTCTAAGAAATGTTCTTGCACTTAGGAATGGCATCTTTGTTTCTATTTCCAAGTAAATGATAATAATCTTACTAAAAATATGATAAGTTATTTGTCATTTTCATGAAATGATGTTTTTGCAGTACTACAATGGGAAATTTTGTGTTCTTGGACACGTTATTAAACGGACAGTCCATTTGGTCCAACAAAGTCAGATAAGAATTTTGATTTTTTGGCACATTTGGGCGTAGGGTAATCTTATCACTTTGTTTGGTTTAAACTTTTCAATGTTAATAGGTTTTTTTTTTTTTTTTGATTGTTCATTGTAAAATGGAAGAATTACTAACACTATAAAAGTAAGAGTTTATACATTTGGAGCTTAAGGAATGATTATACTAAGCCGCATGGACCAACGTCCCCATCCCCATCCCTACATGCCCCTCCGACTGGCAATCTAACTGTCTGTAAGTAGTTTGTGACCTCTAGTAGGCACCGATATTGTGACATAACGCATTTTTTAATTGGAATCTAGTAGAATTTCGGCTGAAAAATAACCGTCAGACTGATACAATCTTATACAAAATTCCTATACAATACAAATATACAACCACAATTCACAACCACGGATTCAAAAGCCATAAATGAATCGTGCCACCAATATTATAACTCCAGTCTGATATCGATTTAAATAAGATACCACTAAGTATCAAAATAAACCATAATAACCTACGAAAATACAAATATCTATCAACTCGGCGGAAACTAAACTACATACACATCATCATCGTCACACATGCATCAGTATACAACTCTTTCTTAAAATATACAATATACTCTATCAAGAATGTTACAGAACCACAAAACTAAATCCGAATTTTAGTTTCATCGTCACCAACCCTATTTACTTTCATGATGGTAGAGACATAACAGTAAATGGGTGAGACCGGTTTCACATTCTTTGAAGAAATGCTTTAAGTCTGAATTTATATATATATTAAATATGTAATTTTATATTATAATATTATAAAATAAAATAATAATTCTAACTATTCCGTCAAAATTAAAACATCGTGAAGTTTCTGATGCCATTTTTTTGTCAAAAGTGGGAGCCCTCTTCATTTTTAATGCCCCTTCTCTATTTCTAAGAAATTTTCTTGCACTTGGAAATGGCTTCTTTGTTTTCTATTTCCAAGTAAATGATAATAATCTTACTAAAATATAATAAGTTATTTGTCATTTTCATGAAATGATGTTTTTGCAGGACTACAACAGGAAATTTTGTGTTCTTGGACACGTTATTAAAATAGACAGTCTATTTGGTCGAACCAAGTTAGATAGAAATTTTGATTTTTTTGGCACATTGTAAACATCAATTCGTTTGGTCTAAACTTTTTGATATAAATAGTTATTTTTTGAGATTATTCATTGTAAAGAAGAAGAATTACTAGCACTATGATGTCATTTCCTTTGTCCAAAAGTGGGTCAGGACCCTCTTCATTGTTGAAAGCCTCTCCTCTATTTCTAAGAAATGTTCTTGCACTTAGGAATGGCATCTTTGTTTCTATTTCCAAGTAAATGATAATAATCTTACTAAAATATGATAAGTTATTTGTCATTTTCATGAAATGATGTTTTTGCAGTACTACAATGGGAAATTTTGTGTTCTTGGACACGTTATTAAACGGACAGTCCATTTGGTCCAACAAAGTCAGATAAGAATTTTGATTTTTGGCACATTTGGGCGTAGGGTAATCTTATCACTTTGTTTGGTTTAAACTTTTCAATGTTAATAGGTTTTTTTTTTTTTTGATTGTTCATTGTAAAATGGAAGAATTACTAACACTATAAAAGTAAGAGTTTATACATTTGGAGCTTAAGGAATGATTATACTAAGCCGCATGGACCAACGTCCCCATCCCCATCCCTACATGCCCCTCCGACTGCAATCTAACCTGTCTGTAAGTAGTTTGTGACCTCTAGTAGGCACCGATATTGTGACATAACGCATTTTTTAATTGGAATCTAGTAGAATTTCGCTGAAAAATAACCGCTGATCGATACAATCTTATACAAAATTCCTATACAATACAAATATACAACCACAATTCACAACACAGATTCAAAAGCCATAATGTATACGTGCCACCAATATTATAACTCCAAGACAATATCGATTTAAATAAGATACCACTAAGTATCAAAATAAACCATAATAACCTACGAAAATACAAATATCTATCAACTCGGCGGAAACTAAACTACATACACATCATCATCACACACATGCATCAATATACAATTCCTCTCAGAATATACAATATACTCTATCAAGAATGTTACAGAACTACAAAACTAAATCTGAATTTTAGTTTCAATGTCACCAACCCTATGTACTTTCATGATGGAAGAGACATAACAGTAAATGGGGAGACCGGTTTCCCATTCTTGAAAAATCTTTCAATTCGAATTTATATATATAATAAATATATAATTCTGTATTGTAATATTATAAAAATAAATTAATAATTCTAACTATCCGTTAAAATTAAAACATCATGAAGTTTTTGATGCTATTTCCTTTGTCCAAAAGTGGGTCTGGACCCCTTCATTGTTGAATGCCTCTCTCTATTTCTAAGAAATTTTCTTGCAGTTGGGATTGACATCTTTGTTTCTATTTCCAAGTAAATGATATTAATCTTACTAAAATATGATGAGCTATTTGTCATTTTCAAGAAATGATGTTTTTACAGTACTACAACGGTAAATTTTGTGGTCATGGAGACACTATTAAACAGATAGTCTATTTGGCTAGACCAAGACAGGAAGGAATTTTAATTTTTTTTGGCACATTTTTGAGTGGAATAATCTTATCACTTCGTTTGGTCTAAACTTTTTGATGTAAATAGTTATATTTTTTAGATTGTTTATTATAAAGAGGAAGAATTACTAGCACTATAAAAGTAAGAGTTTATTCATATGGAGCTTAAGAAATTATTATACTAAGCAGCATGGACCATCGTCCCTTGCCCCTACATGCCCTTCGGCTGACAACCCAACTATCTGCAAATAGTTTGTGACCACTAGTAGGCACCGATATTGTGACGTACTTAACGCTTTTTTAATTGAAATTTGACAGAATTTCGGCAGGAAAATGTTCGTCAAACTGATACAATCCTGTACAAAATCCTTTTACAACACAAATATACAACCACAATTCATAACACAAGATCCAAAAGTCACAACAAACACGTGGCACCAATGGCCATAATTTCAAAGATTTACGTCGATTCATATAAGATGCTATTAGGTACCAAAACAAATCATAATAACCTGCGAAAGTATAAACATCTATCAACTCAGCGAAAACTAAACTACATACACATCATCATCGTCACACATGCATCAATATACAATTCCCTCTCAGAATATACAATATACTCTATCAAGAATGTTACAGAACTACAAAACTAAATCTGAATTTTAGTTTCAATGTCACCAACCCTATGTACTTTCATGATGGAAGAGACATAACAGTAAATGGGGGAGACCGGTTTCCCATTCTTTGAAAAAAATCTTTCAATTCGAATTTATATATATAATAAATATATAATTCTGTATTGTAATATTATAAAAATAAATTAATAATTCTAACTAAAATCAAAACATCATGAAGTTTCTGATGTCATTTCCTTTGTCCAAAAGTGGGTCAGGACCCTCTTCATTGTTGAAAGCCTCTCCTCTATTTCTAAGAAATGTTCTTGCACTTAGGAATGGCATCTTTGTTTCTATTTCCAAGTAAATGATAATAATCTTACTAAAAATATGATAAGTTATTTGTCATTTTCATGAAATGATGTTTTTGCAGTACTACAATGGGAAATTTTGTGTTCTTGGACACGTTATTAAACGGACAGTCCATTTGGTCCAACAAAGTCAGATAAGAATTTTGATTTTTTGGCACATTTGGGCGTAGGGTAATCTTATCACTTTGTTTGGTTTAAACTTTTCAATGTTAATAGGTTTTTTTTTTTTTTTTGATTGTTCATTGTAAAATGGAAGAATTACTAACACTATAAAAGTAAGAGTTTATACATTTGGAGCTTAAGGAATGATTATACTAAGCCGCATGGACCAACGTCCCCATCCCCATCCCTACATGCCCCTCCGACTGGCAATCTAACTGTCTGTAAGTAGTTTGTGACCTCTAGTAGGCACCGATATTGTGACATAACGCATTTTTTAATTGGAATCTAGTAGAATTTCGGCTGAAAAATAACCGTCAGACTGATACAATCTTATACAAAATTCCTATACAATACAAATATACAACCACAATTCACAACACAGGATTCAAAAGCCATAACAGATACGTGCCACCAATATTATAACTCCAGTACAATATCGATTTAAATAAGATACCACTAAGTATCAAAATAAACCATAATAACCTACGAAAATACAAATATCTATCAACTCGGCGGAAACTAAACTACATACACATCATCATCGTCACACATGCATCAGTATACAACTCTTTCTTAAAATATACAATATACTCTATCAAGAATGTTACAGAACCACAAAACTAAATCCGAATTTTAGTTTCATCGTCACCAACCCTATTTACTTTCATGATGGTAGAGACATAACAGTAAATGGGTGAGACCGGTTTCACATTCTTTGAAGAAATGCTTTAAGTCTGAATTTATATATATATTAAATATGTAATTTTATATTATAATATTATAAAATAAAATAATAATTCTAACTATTCCGTCAAAATTAAAACATCGTGAAGTTTCTGATGCCATTTTTTTTGTCAAAAGTGGGAGCCCTCTTCATTTTTTAATGCCCCTTCTCTATTTCTAAGAAATTTTCTTGCACTTGGAAATGGCTTCTTTGTTTCTATTTCCAAGTAAATGATAATAATCTTACTAAAATATAATAAGTTATTTGTCATTTTCATGAAATGATGTTTTTGCAGGACTACAACAGGAAATTTTGTGTTCTTGGACACGTTATTAAAATAGACAGTCTATTTGGTCGAACCAAGTTAGATAGAAATTTTGATTTTTTGGCACATTGTAAGCTTATCAATTCGTTTGGTCTAAACTTTTTTGATATAAATAGTTATTTTTTTGAGATTATTCATTGTAAAGAAGAAGAATTACTAGCACTATAAAAACAAGAGTTAATTCATCTTGAGCTTAACGAATGATTATACTAAGCTGCATGGACCAACGTCCCTGTCCGTGCATGCGCCTACGGCTGACAACCCATTTGTCTACAAGTAGTTTGTAAGTCCTAATAGACCCCAATATCGGCCGCTGGCCCCAATCAACCCTAGCCACCTTGATGGTTCCGATAATGTAATTTTTTTAAAAATATAACATTTATTTTCAGCACAAGCTAAATAATAAAAGCTTTATTTCAATCTTTTTCATTCCCACTCAAGCTATTGATCACTAAGATATGCTTTATGATATCAAATATTAATTAAATTACTGAAAATGATTATATGTTAAAATGAGAAATTAAATTATTAAAGAAGATTGTCAGCGCTTGATGCAGTTATAAGTGGCTTTCAAGCATGGATAGCAATGTTGGGTCGTCTAAGGGGCATACGATAAAATGCTTGTGTGTTCATGACAATGGAAATCATACCTGGTTTATGCATGATGCACGCTCATGTATGCATGGCAGTAAAAGTTGCACATGATTCACGTATAATGAATGCTCTGCATGCATAGTAGTGGGAGCCGTGTCTAATTTATATATAATACACGATTGTGCATTCGTGACAGCAATTGTGCACCTAAGGCCACACATGAAAAATGCACTTGCCTTAGCAATATAATAGATTCATGCTTGATGGTTACATGATTAGTGCTTGTGTGCCAATTGGTATACTTAAGGATTTTAGCAAAATCTTTCAGTTATTCCTTATGGAAATTTCGAGAAAAGAGATAGAAGAGAAGAGGATAAGAAAGTAGAGAGAGAAAGGGCCGATGATCTTGGAGTAATTTTAAATTAAAATAAGTAAATTTTAAACTTATTTATTAACTTTTTTACTAAAATTTCTAAATATTTTCATCATATTTGTTTAAAATATAAAATTTTATATTTCTTAATTATATGTAAATATTCATCCATTTTTTTTTTATGTTTAGCTTGAATCCATATCCTTTTTCTCATAAGTCTTCTTATATTTCGATGTATATTGTTCATGTTCATATAATTTTTTAAAAATTGTCAAAATTTCTAATTGTTTATAAAGTATCCTTCTTGCATGTCTCTTGTTTTTGCAAGAAGCTTGAGGAATCCATTTGTATGTCTAAGAACTTTTGAAAACCATGTTAAATCTCTCCACCCAAATTCATAAAAAGTTTATTATACTTCTATTATTGGAAAGACGTTATTTCGTAAAGTTTTTCTTTTATTTGTTTTAAAATGAATCATTATAAAAAATTAACGAAAATAATGTATATTATGATATGGTAAAACATATAAGATAATGTCGTATATGACTCACCAGTAGACGATAATAGTAGGCAAAGCTCTATCTTTATGGTGTTTTTATGGACGTGTCATCCATGGCTTTAAATAATTAAGTATGACCCTTATTTATGAAGACAAAATATAATCCAACCTTGATAGATTATGCTTTGTTAGAAGGGGTATCTCAACCTTTAGTTCATTGTTAGTTTATCATTTATTCGTTTACTTATGATATTTTATCTTTTATTCATCATGCCCATGATTACACATTGCCATTTATTAACTTATTGAACGTTTGGCTCATCTTGTATTGTCACATTTTTAGATTAGAAAGTTTTGATTACGTAGTAGTTTTTGGACCATGGATATTCTTCCCAGAGGATCCTTAGAAGATGTTGTGAAATTATGTATTAAAAGTATTTGTTGAAAAAATAAATTTATGTGTTTTTTATATTCGGCATATATAAGCTTGACACAACGTAGCCGAAAGGCAATAGATCTCATTAGTTTTTGTGTATTGCTAAGTAGTAAGATTTTGTCATGATATGAATTCGATAGTATATTATTACTATTTGAGCAAGTTATAAAATATGAAGTTCAAATTGGAACAATTTGTTATGAAAATTTATTAATGAAATTTTGTACAATACTATCATCTCGATTATGGATTGTAAATGTTTAAACAAGGATAGTAGCACCCATATTATTTCTTCGTTAGTAATATATATTATATTCTCAACTTATGTCCTTACAACTAGCACACGCTAGGCAAAATACTAAGAGCAATCTTCTCAATTTTTGAGACTTTGCACGTATATTATTGGATTCAGAGTTTATACATTCATTTGTGTCCTTGAATTTTTATCTCATTTACATTTATAATCTAGAATCGTGGCTTATGCTTTAGTTGTCTCTACGTCTATGGCTATGATTTTTTATAGCCGATATCGTATATCGTAAGTGTATTGTTTGAGTGTACGGGTTTAAATTGGTGGTAAATTTAATATTATTAGATGTGTATGATTTTGATGAAATCCTAAATATCGATTAGTTGGTGTGTTATAATGTCTGTATAGATTATTTTTACAAAAGAGTAATTTTTTTTATTTCGAATTGTCAACCATTTTATTTTCAAGGGAATAAATATAAAGAGTTTGCCTGTGTAATTTTTTATTTGTATGCATGCCTTTTGATGGGAGGTAAGAGTCAGAGTATATCTGGTCTATATTACCACCGTTGAGAGTTTAAATGTGCTAATTGAAAAGGATTCGCTAGTAAAAAAAATTGAGGATAAGTTACTAAAAAATTAAATAGAATATCTCAAAATGGATTATTTATTTAAGATCAATTTGATGCCAGAATTCGTGTGATTTTTAGAGCTTTATATATGATGTCTCATTCAGTGTAAAAAGAGTTGAAAAAAATAGTTACAAGAATTATTGGAGAATATTTTCATTCAACCGAGCCTGTTACATTAAAGTGCAATGGTGTTGTTAATAAAGAAGAAAGATAAGTCTATAAAATTGTGTATAAACTATCAAGAATTGAATAGATAGTGATTTAGAACAAATATCTTTATTAAGGATAGACGACTAATTTGATCAATTGTTATGAGCCCAAATCTTCTCAAAAATTCCTTTTTAATTGAAAAAATAGCAAATAAGAATTAAAAAAGAGCATGTAATGAAGATGGCCTTTAGAATAGCGTACAGCCATTATAATTTTTTGTGATATCGTTCGAATTAACTAATGCCCCTCTAGTATTCATGTAATAAATGAATCAGATATTTCAACTCTATTTAGATACATTTGTGCTTATCTTCATTAATGGCATCTTATATATTTGAGGAATTATAACGAATATAAAGTTCATTTGAAGATTTAGTTATATGCAAATTTGAAGAAGCATAAGTTTTATATTGAAAACATGGCTTTCCTTGGCCATGTTAATTCTAAAGGATGTGTTTTAGTTGATCCAATGAAAATTGAAGCAATCACAAGTTGAGACTAATGACAAGTTTATGGAAGGAAATGTTATTTTATCAATTGATTCGGAAGAAATTAGAGAACAAAAACTCTTATATCCAAAAGTAATTTAAAATATGTCAATATGACCCATTTGATCTGATATCAGTTTCAAGTTATTTAAAGCCAACAAAAATATATATATAAATCGTAATCATAGGAGAACCATGCTAATTTTTGAAATTGGGAATAATGCGTTATTAAAAATATCTCAATCCAATGAAATCCAAAGCCGTAGCATACGAGGAAAGTTGAACCAATGATATATTGGGTTGTTTCATATTTTGAAAAGAATTGAAAAAGTAGCTTACATATTAGTCTTATCCCACAATTTGGTAAATTTTTATAATATTTTTAATGTATTAATGTTTTATAAGTATGTTTATAACCCTTTGCACATAATCGAGCATGAACCCTCGATGATTAATAAGGACTTGATGGTTTAAATTCCTAGATGAGAAGATCAAGTGCTTCGTATAAAAAATTTTCCTTAGTCAAATTGTTATAAAAGAATCATTTTTTAAAAAAAGTCACGTTGAAGCATAAAGAAGAGATCTAAGAAAAGTAAACTCATTTATTTTATTATTAAGATACATAAATTTTGATGATAAAAAATTTTAAGGAGAAGAAAAATATAAGATCTAAATATTATTTTGATATATGATATTTAAATGATAATAAATTAAATAAATTATTTAAAATAATTAAATATTCAAATGAATGCTAAGTATTATTAGATGGTTGAGTTGGTGCCGAATAAGTGCATAATCCATACTCATGCACCAGATAATAGTAGAAGGACTCATGAGGTATGCATGAAAGAAGCTCATGCGTGCCTAGTAATAGTAGCATTGATGCACTCATAATGGTCACTCATGCGTTGATTCAAAAAACTTAATACTTGAGGTCACGCATGAAAGGGCACACATCCACCGCACATTACTAGCCCCACATCTGACGGTTATACGCCTGGTGCAAGTACCCCAAATTGTGTAGAAGTGGGTTTGGTCATTTTTTAATCATTTTCAATTAATTTTTAAAAGAAGAAAGAGAAATAGAAATAAAAAAAATATTAAAAAAATTTGAAAACTTATTAGAAATTAAGTTAAAGAAAGTCCCGTTCAAGCCTTCTTCTTCACCCCATTGGTTGAAATTTCAAAATTTATTCTTCATGTTTACTTAAAATCTGATATTTATATTATCTTATTCGATGCATTTGATGTTGCATGCATGTTCATTATTCTCTATATTTCTCAAATTTGAAATATGTCTTTCACATTCATGAAAAATGTTCAAAAATTCAAAGATGGTTAAAGTACACTTCTTGCGTGTGTCTCTTTTTGTAAGAACCTTTAAAGGATCTCTATACTAGGCTAAGTCACTGTCTCTTTTTTTCTGAATTCTAGAATAATGCCATTGTTTTACAGCGTTTTTTTTTTCATTTTAAAGTGAACTATTGTAAAAAAAAATATGTTAAAATATATTATATTATCGCATGCCTTAATATATTATAATAAGGTCATATAAGTCCCAACCAAATATAATAATAATAATCGATAATTCCCCATTTATGTGGATAATATATAGAGAACCTATCCTTGGGCTTAAATAGTATGGTATGGTTCTAATTTATGAGATAGAATGGAAATCAAAATTCATGTATTTATATTAATCAATAAAGTTATCACCATCCTTTGGTTCTTTTGTTCATCTATTCATTCATTCCTTTGCTTGCTTAAATGTCCACGATTATTTTCATGTCCTATATTTACTTATTAAGTTTTTAACTTGTATTTCTTTGTCACCATTTTAGATTAGCAAATTTGGTCTTATTAAGAGTTTTGGACTAGGGGTATTAATTGTTTAAAGTTCTCTAATATAGAAGATGTTATATTATATTGCTGTAGAAAAAGAACAATTCAAAATAATAAAGTACATTTTGAACGTATCGGGTAATGTTGGATCAGGGAATTATTATTATATGATTACTGCGAAATTACATGGTTGAAAAGATTTGAAATGTTGGAGGTCAAATTGAAGCAAATTTGACCGTATCGTACAGCAATTATCTTTATATTCATGTTATGGTATGTCGCAATTCCGAATTTTAGATTCAATTTTATGTTTGTGGGTCGGGTTGTGACACTATATTGACCTCCTTTTGGTTTGGGTTTTTTGGGTAGCCTTTGTTGAGTCTTTTAGGTTACAATTCATTTTGTTTATGATTTGTTTGTTCAACATGGGAGATTGCTATGTACATAATAATTTTATCATTATGTATAAGATTACTTAATCACTTAGAAAACATGTGGTTTTGGAAAACACAAATTCATGAATGAAAATGAAGATTCAAGAAGCAAAAGGAGGGTAGAACAAGCTATCCCTTGCTATTGCTTGTACTCTTTGGCCGCATTCTTTAAAGATTTTTTTCTTTCATACACGGGACCGATGGCATTCATGATCTTTTTCATAACACAGATCCGGGGTTTGGCACTTTTTTTCATCGCCAGAAATTTAAAAAAAAAATCGAATGATAAGATTTATAATTTTAAAAATATCATCTGAATAGTTATTTTTTAATTTTTTTTATATTGAATTTAATATTCAGGTAATAATAATATTGTAAAAAAAATTAAAAATATCTATCTTTAATATTTTTTAAAATATTTTTTAAATTACAATCGTCGGATCTTAATCCCATAGTTAAAAGGGAGATCAGTAGGGACTTACTTGCTGTCTTCTTGCCGTGAGCAACTGAACAACTATTCGTTGTTTTCTCCTTTGTCTCTCTTACCACTTCTTCGTGAGACTTGTTGAGTTAATTATTACTAGACAAGCTTCTTCGTGATTGAAGATGCTATGACACAACCCCATTCAACCTCAAGTTAAAAAAGTTCAAATGATTTTTTTTAATTGATAATAATTTATTTAATTTATGAAAACAAATACATAAGAGAAGGGCATAGGAGATAAATTTTAAAGTAAGAAACCCGGAACATAAAGAGGGGAATGAGAGTGTCGCAACACCCATGAGATGATATCAATTACCAAACTCATAAGTATAAGAAATACAATAATACACAATATTTTTATATGAAAAATCCTTTTTAATCAAGAAAAAAATCATAAGATAAATTTTAAAATAATCCACTATAATAATATTGTCAATTATAAATAATTCCCTACAAAATTCCTTCACTATAATTCTGAATAAAGAATAGTTAATTATAACCATCTCAGCATACCTAACAATAAACGAGCAAAAATACAATGAGAGTCAAGAGTAACCAAACGAAATACGCCCTAGAAATTTATTCTAAAATAACGTACCCAACTTTTGTAAAGAATAGAACTCAAATCGGACATCAATCGTATGCTGAATTTCTTTTTCTTCTCTCTTTTTCTCTTCTCTTTCTCTGTATGACACTCTTTGTGCGATATAGGGTTTCGAAATATATAAGATCGCATCATGCGTGATCTTATATTATGAACCGGTGCTCGAGCGCATCTTCGACGTGAGCGTCACTAGGTTCGGTACCTCGGGCATGCCTCGGGTAAATACTATAATCTGTACACCTCTTTTAATTTTTGATCGACCATCGTATAATAATAGTGCCGGTTATAAATAATTTCCTGCGAAATTCCTTCACTGTAATTCCGAATGAAGAATAGTTAATTACAACCCTCTCAACATACCTAACAATAAATGAGCAAAGATACAATGAGCGTCAAGAGTAACCAAACGAAATACGCCCTAGAAATCTACTCTAAAATAACGTCTCTAACTTTGTGAAAGAATGTAACTCAAATCGACATCAATCGTATCTTGAATTTCTTTTTCTCTCTTTTTCTCTTTTCTTTCTCTGTATGACACTCTTTGTGCGATATAGGGTTTCAAAATATATAAGATCGCATCATGCGTGATCTTATATTATGAACCGGTGCTCGAGCGCATCTTCGACGTGAGCGTCACTAGTTTCGGTACCTCGGGCATGCCTCGGGTAAATACTATAATCTGTACACCTCTTTTAATTTTTGATCGATCATCGTATGAATATTGTGTGACTTTCTAATAACTATTTATTTATTATATTATTTATAAGAAAGTGTCAAAAAACTTAACAATAAATTTATGTCACATCAACTAAATAGGTTTAGAAATTGCCAAAGACTCTAAAGTTAACATTTGTGAAATGAAGGGCCACGTGGGCCAAATTCTAGGGATAAGCAATCGTGTTAGGGAGAAATCGTGGTCACAGGAGCCAGGGGACTAATCAAGACAGTGAAATGGCCATCGCTGTCGCCTGATGACTCCAAAATCCATGAGCTGTGCTGGCGAATAATTCATGATAAAACAACAAGACATTTCCCAGTTATATTACATAATTTTGAAAATGCCTTCATTCACTTTCCATGGTTTTTGCAATCATCCAAAAGAGTGTTGGGGTTTGAATAATCGGATTCATCCGATCCGGCATAACGGTAATCCAAACCTTCAGTCATCGTCAGCCACCATTTAATAGGAATAAAGAATAAGAGAGATGTACAATATTTTTTACGTGAAAACCCCTACTCAATTAAGGAAAAAAATTACGGAACACATAATCCACCAATAAATCTTTTATATAAAATAGTTACACAAACTTAGAGATAGAGTACAACAATCACCCTGGCTACACAAGCCCTAGAGGCAAAAATGAAGAATAGAGTACGAAAGTACAAAGACCTTACACTTTGTATTTCACTCACCGCTCTTTCTTTTCTTTCACTCTTTCTCTCTTCACTGTAGTGCTTTCTACTCTATCATTTTACAAGTGTTGGTGAAATAGCGACCGCCGTTTTACCCCTGCACATAGCGGTCGGCGCACAGCGCCCCTAGTGTTATCTCCCACACCAGCACTTGGTGATTCCACACCCTTGGTATTTTCACACACACTTTGTGATTTTTCACACACACTTGGTGGTTTTTGACACATCCTCCTGAAGCTCCTAGTGCTCTTTATAATGACACGGCTCCACCAAATCTCAACTGCTCCACTGGCCTCCTTACAGATGATTGATCACGCATTCACCAGTTCCTGAGCTTTCTACTGACCCATGCCCTACATGTCAGCTATGCATGCTCTGATCAGATGGCACATGCTCTGAAAAGCCTGCAGACCTGGTAGGTCAACTACTTACTCTAAAAAAGTTTGTCATCAACTCTGCAACACAGACACAGCCGGTTAACTACCCATTGACCAGATTCTTTACTTAGCCGGTCAACATGTTGATCGGCAAGCTCTCTGAAAGGCACTCCAGTATTTTTCACTCCAAAAATCCTCTCCAACCTCAGCCGGTCAACCGAAGATTAATCAAATTCTTCTCCCAATCGGTCAACATCTCGTTGACCATCTTCAGCATTCATCCGATCAACCTCCATTGACCGTCTTCTACTTCCATCCAGTCAACCTTCGTTGACCGTCCTCTACTTCCATCCGGTCAACCTCCCCATTGACCGTCTTCTGCTGCCCACCCGCCATCCAGTAATACTTCTACAGCCCTCAGCTGGTCAATCTCCTGTTGCTCAGAATCCACAGCTGGCCATCCGCCAGTTAATCTTCATTGACCATCCACTGTTCTCTGGACTTTCACTCTGCTAAATGAACTCCGTCATTTGCTCTCCGAAAATCCTCCGATAACGAAGCTGTTTGTTAGGTTACCCATAATGGAGTGACCAGACCCTAACAAAGAGATGGGTCTTCATCAATTTGGAGGATCATTAGCCCTAGCCACTACGAGCCTGCTACCCCGATCTCCTGACCTGATAAGCTAATCAAACAATATCAACCATCATTGATTTAATGCTTATAAGTAGCAAATTAAGATATTTTATTTCATTTAATTGAACGATATTGGCTTATTATTTTATAGAATTCTTTAATTGTCGATAAAAATTATTGAATTTTTAATCACTCCTTTTTGGGTAGCTCAACAAACGAAAAGTCATCGGATGTTTGCACGAGACTCATGTCAGAATCGAAGTGTTCGTGCCCAAAGGGTGCACGCGACGAATGGCCAGGAGACAAAAACAAGTCAAGCGCTTGAGAGGCGCTCAAGCGGAGTTCGAGCGCCAATTCCAAATTGATGGAAGATTGTTAATACTTGTCTAGTACTCGAGCGGTGAAGAGGCATGGATTCTAGACTTTGTGCACACGCTCCGCACTTGCCAGGTGTTGGGAGTCACTCCCGTGTGAAAGTCTTTGTGATCAGAGGACTTGGACGGAGCACGTGGACTTTATATGCTAATAGAATTTCGATCAATATAGTTGACCGGAACATTTTTAACGGGTAACAATACCGGTTAACTTGTTAATCAATTGAAGGCATGAGATGCCCAGCAGTGCTGAGAGAATCAAGACGGACAACACTGACCGATCATATGGAGAGGACGGTCAACGGGTGTTGACCGACCTTGTGGAGAACGCGGACGATGGAATGTGGGCTGTCCACTAGGAAATCCAAAATGGTGCCAGTTTAGAAGATTTTTTGAGGATAGGTAATCTCAAACGGTTATATAGGAGCCGTTTTTGTACAGAGTATATTCATATTATTGGCAATGATATATCTTATCGGTGGATATGAAATATTCCTCAGATTTTTTATATGGGCCTCGATATTAAAAGCAAGTAGATAGACTTACTATTTTATTGAAACAGGTGAGTGCGAGGCTAAGTGAAAAACAAAAAGAGGGAGAAAAACAGTGAAGAAAAAGTGAGAGCAATTGTGGGCAAAGCCTAGTGTGTTAACTGTGCTCTATTCTTCGGTTTTCTTTTTTCTATTGACTGTGTAATTGGAAAAGATTATTCCCACTTCACATAGTGAAATTAGTTTCGTCGACTAATTATCCCGTAGTTTTTTTTTTGATTGATAAGGGTTTTTCACGTAAAAAATCCGTGTGTGCTCATTCTCTTCTTCCTCATTGCTTTGCTATGTTTATTTATAGTGGTAGTCGGACACCATCTATCCTAACAAGTGATATCAGAGATAAGTTTAGAACTCTATCTAAATGGTACCGTCATTGTCGAAGAATCTGTCGTTCAGCATGGAGCAATTTAATGGGTATGGTAACTTTATCCTCTGACAAGAGAGGGTGAAAATATTCTAACCAGAGAGGGGACAGTGAAGGCACTGAAGAAGAAGGATAAAAAGCCTACAAATCTGACCGATGATGAATGGCAAGATAAAAGAAGCCTTGCCAACTGTACCATCAAACTATACCTGGCATACAACACTCTTCAAGAGGTTCTTGGCCTGACTGATCCGACGGAGGTTTGAGAGAAGTTGGAGAGTCAATATAAGTCCAAATCCTTGACAACCAGATTATATATAAAGAAACAGTTATATGGTTTGCGGTTATCAGAAGGTGGTAGCTTTGAGAAACATTTGGACGAATTTAATCGGATCATAACGCAGATATCCGCCCTTGATGAAGAAATCAAGGAGGAGGACAAGGCGTTGATGCTGTTGGCCTCTCTACCAACCTCCTATGATTACATCATCACAACCTTGCTGTTTGGAAAGGATACACTGAGGTTAGACGAGGTTATTGCTTTTTTACTCATGAATGAGTCAAGGCGGTCACAAAGGACATTGCCGTCCTCTCACTCTAAGGTACTTGTGACCGAATCTAGGGGAAGAAGTAGAGGTCATGGCCTGAAACCAGGAGAGAAAGGTCGTAGCAAGTTACGGTCAATATATCAAAACCTTGAGTGCCATTATTGTGGCAAAAAGAAACACATCAAGAAGCACTATTTCAAGTGAAAGCGCAAAAATACAAAAAAGGAGAAAGGAGAAAATGGACGAGATGAGGACAAGTCCTCAGTCTCTGTGGTCACAGAAGGCAATCTCTTGTTGACATATGAAGAGAATGTGGTAAGCCTGACGGATGAAGGAGTCGACTGGGTGATTGATTCTAGTGCCTCATTGCATGTCATGTCTAAAAGGGGATTTTTCACGTCTGATACTCTAGGAGACTTTGGAGTAATAAGGATATGCAATGAAGGAACATCCCAAATTATTGGTAGAGGTGACGTTGTACTGGTCACCAATAATGGGACGAAACTGATGTTGAAGGATGTTCGACATGTTCCTAACATCCGACTGAATATCATTTCAGCCGATCGGCTAGATAATAAAGGTAATTGTAATATCTTCTGCGAATGTGAGTGAAAATTGACCAAAGGATCTCTTATTATGGCAAGAGAAAAAAAATACTCCGGCCTATACATAATGAAGGCGTCCGCAACGACCGGAGATGTGATTGCTGCAATCAGTGAGGAGTCCGAGAACTTGTGGTATTGAAGGTTGGGCCACATAAACGAATGTGTACTATCTCATTTGGCAAAAAAAGGTCTTATTTCGGGAATTAATGAGGACGGATTGAGGACGTGTCCTCACTGCTTGGCTGGCAAGCAAAGAAGAGTCTCATTTCATGGAGACTTGTCCGCTCCAAAGGCAGAATTGCTCGATCTTGTACACACAGATATGTGTGGACCCTTCAGGGAGAAATCGTTTGGTGGAGCTCAGTATTTCGTTTCCTTCATTGACGATTGTTCCAGGAAATTATTGGTCTATCCACTGAAAATTAAGAACCAAATCCTTGGCATATTTGAGCAGTTTCATACTTCTGTTGAGCGTCAGATAGGGAAGAAATTGAAGGTCGTCCGAAGTGATAATGGCGGCGAGTACATGTGGCCTCTTGATGCCTATTGCCGATTACATAGTATTAGACATCAAAAGACGGCACAATTGAACGGAGTGGCCGAGCGGATGAACTGCACACTTCTGGAGAGAGTACGGTGCATGCTTTCTGAGGTTAAGCTTCCCGCACACTTCTGGACTGAAGCACTAAAGACGGCGGTCCACGTCATAAATAGGTTGCCCAGTAAACCCATGAAGGGTGAAGTGCCAAAGAAGATTTGGTCGGATAAGGAACCATCCTATGATCATTTACGAGTGTTTGGTTGCAAAATTTTTGTTCATGTTTCAAATGATGAAAGGACCAAAATAGAGCCAAAGACGATGCAGTACGTCTTTTTGGGTTATAGAAAAGATGAATTGGGTTACAGATTTTATGACCCAACTGAGAGAAGACTTGCCCGATTAAAGGACGTGACTTTCGTTGAGAATGAAACCATTGAGAATATTAGCAGGAAGACCAACTCTAATGTTATTCGGACGGACAAAATGAGTGTTGAAATTGTCCATCCGGTGTCCCTGGAGGATGAAGACAATTGTCTTGAAGTGGCCAAGGAGAATGGTGAGACGGTCCTGTCGCCTGATGAAGACCAAGAAGAAGTTACTTTTCAACCGGCTGAGGATGTTCCTGTCAGACAATCCTCACAAAATAGACGGTCGTCCGTCCGTTTGTCACCTAATGAGTATGTTATACTCACTGATGTCGGAGAGCCTAAAACTTATGAAGAGGTTATAGAGGAAGTAAGGAGAAATTGTTGGAAGCCATGAATGATGAAATGAATTCTTTTCATGAGAATCACACATTTGATTTAGCCAGGCTTCCCAAGGGGAAGAGCCCTAAAGAACAAGTTGGTCTTCTGGTTAAAAACAGATGAGAATACCATGAAACCGAGATACAAGGCACAACTAGTGGTGAAAGACTTCAATTAACGAAAGAGAGTCGACTTTGATGAGATTTTTACTCCAATAGTAAAGATGCCCTCCATACGGGTTATACTGGATTTGGCTGCTACTCAGAACCTTGAGGTGGAGCAAATAAATGTTCAAACGGCTTTTCTTCATGGTGAACTTGAGGAGAAAATTTACATGGAATAGTCGGAAGGGTTCAAGGTTAAGGGAAAGGAGCAACTTGTTTGCCGTCTGAGAAAGAGTCTGTACGGTTTGAAGTAAGCTCCTAGACAGTGGTACAAAAAATTTGAGTCAGTTATGACTAGTCAAGGGTACCGACGGACTACTTGTAATCACTGTGTGTTTACACAGAGGTTTTCAGAAGATGATTTTGTTATCCTTCTCTTATATGTAGATGACATGCTGATTGTTGGATGCAACAGTACTCGAATAAAGGGGTTAGAGGAGCAACTTGGGCAGTCATTTGCTATAAAGGACCTGGGATCGGTGGGGTAAATTCTTGGTGTCAAAATTATCCGCGATCGAAAGGCAATGAAATTGTGACTGTCTCAATAAAGCTACACTAAGAAAGTGCTCCAATGATTCAACATGGACAAGTCAAAGCCTGTGAGCACACCATTGGTAAACCACCACAGGTTGAGCACTTACCAGTATCCATCTTCGAACAAAGAGAAGAGATACATGAGAGGTGTTTTCTATTCCTCAGTCATGGGAAGCCTAATGTATGCCTTGGTATTCACCAGGCCGGACATAGCACATACTGTTGGTATAGTTAGCGGGTTTCTGTCAAACCCAGGTAAGGAGCACTGGTCCGCGGTCAAGTGGACCATGAGATATATCCGAAGAACTTCCAAGAAGTGCATGTGTCTTGGAAGTGACGAGCCTCAGTTAGTGGGTTACTCTGACGCTGATATGGCCAGAGACATTAACTCCAAGATGTGCAGTTTCTTTGCAATCCAAGTTATAGAAATGTGTAGCCTTGTCAACTACTGAAATCGAGTATATTACAGTGGCAAAAGTTTGTAAGGAGATGCTATGGATAAGGAAGTTCATTCAAGAATTAGGCCTTAAATAGGAAAAGTATAAAGTATTCTGCGACAGTCAGAGTGTCATACATCTCTGTAAGAACTCTTCATTCCACTCTAAATCAAAGCATATTGATGTTCAATATCATTGGGTGAAAGATGTGCTTGAAATCGGTCTACTGTCACTGGAGAAGGTCTGTATTGAAAAAAATGGGGCTAATATGATGGCTAAGATTTTACCAAATGGTAAGATTGAAGCTTTCTGCACGCTGACTGGACTGATAGACTTAACTTCCTCATGGTCGTGAGGGAAAGTTTGTTGAAAGTTACTCCCGTGTGAAAGTCCTTATGATCGGAGGGTTTGGACGGAGCACGTGGACTTTATATGCTAATGGAATTTCAGTCAACATAGTTGACTGGAACCTTTTTAATGGGCAATAATATCGGTCAACAAGTTGACCGGTTGAATACATGATATGCCCAACATTGCTAAGAGAATCAAGACGGGCAACACTGACCGATCATGTGTAGAGAATGGTCAACGGGCGTTGACCGACCTTGTGGAGAACGCGAACGGTGGAATGTGGGCCGTCCGCCAGAAAATTCAGAATGGTGTCAGCTCAGAAGATTTTCTGAGGATACATAATCTCAGACGGTTATGCAGGAGCCATTTTTGTACAAAGCATATTTATATTGTTGGCAAAGACATATCTTATTGGTGGATATGCAATATTCTTCAGATTTTCTGTATATGGGCCTAGATATTAAATGCAAGTAGATGAACTTACTATTTTATTGAGACAGGTGAGTCAGAGGCTAAGTGTAAAACAAAAGAAAGGAGAAAAATAGTGAAAAAAAGTGAGAGCAATTGTGAGCAAAACTTAGTATGTTGACTATGCTCTATTCTTCAGTTTTTTCTTTATTGACTGTGTAATTGAAAAAAATTATTCCCACCTCACATAGTGAAATTAGTTTCATAGACTGATTGTCCCGTAGTTTTTTTCTTGATTAATAAGGGTTTTTCATGTAAAAAATTCGTATATGTTCATTCTCTTCTTCCTTATTGCTTTACTGTATTTATTTGTGGTGGTAATCGGACGCCATCTACCTCAACACCGGGCACTCTAGTGACGGTACGTGGTATAAAATATGGCTCACGTATTTTAGGGTTATGATTCTTAAATCTTTCTTCACGAGGAATGTTGCAGATAGAGAGAGGAGAGAAGAAGAGAGAAGAGGAAGAGATTCGACATCCGGTCGATATCCAATATAAATTTCGTTCTTCACCAACGTCAGGTGTATCGTTCTGAAAAAGATTCTAGAAATATATTTTCATTTGATTACTCTTTTTCTCGTTATATTTCTCTTGTGGGTTGTCGGGTATATTGATAGATAGTTGTATTCAACCATTCTTCACTAGAGTTTAAAGTGAAGGGATTTCGGAGATGATTCTTTTAACCGGCACTATCTATAATTGATTTGTTCAGAATTTATTCCGTAATTTTTTTCCTTGGTTAAAAAGAATTTTTCACTTTAAAAATTATTATACATTGTTTATTATTATACTCACAAACTTGGTAACTGACGGTTGATAGAGGGTTCAGATTTGTTTCGCTGTACTGTGTCGAGTGTATTCGGGTGTCAAATTTCCAACAAAAATAACGGTAGTGGGTATAGACCCTTACTGTTAAAGAATTTTTTAACTTATTATAAAACTTTTATCGGCCAACTTGTTAGAACTTAGCAAGAAATGGCAATTCATTCTCTGTACCGGCAAAAAGACACCAAGTTGGTATCCCTAGCTAGGAACTCGAAGCGCAAATTTGGCTCACCTAATGTTAAATTAATTATCCATGCAACTTAATCCTACTTTAGTATTCAAAGAGATGATTATTTTGTCCTCATGGCCGGTCCCACTCGGTAGGGTTTCCAATGTTGGGATGACCATCAATTAAGTAAAACATAAGATAAGGTTTCATATCTTATATAAAAAAGGTACTACTACTAACTAAAGTGAAATTTTCTTGACAAAATGATAAGTTTGGTCATTAAAAATTCGAAATTAATACCATAATATACTTTAGTCATTAAGCAGGTATTTTTAATGACGTATCATCACATCTATCTATTTATATTAATAAATTTATATATAAATAAATTTATATATTATTAGTATGTTATTTAAAAATATTTTAAAAAATGGTTAAAAGGGTATGGTTTATAAAATTATTTAATAAAAGTTAGGAAGTGTTGGGTACCAAATTTGTCAAAGTCTGTCATGCATCAAATTGAATAATGCCGAGGCCCCACAGCCTCATCTTGTACTTAATGTCTTGTGCTACCTGGCTCTGAAAATGACTGATCTGTCCAAATCCACGAAGCTAGAAAATAGTCACCATGATGAATAATGAAGGGGCATTTACAAAATTATCTATATCTTTATAAAGATACGGGATACTTCTAAAATAATTATAAAATATATTTAATGATATAATTTTTTATATTTATAAAAATAGATTAATTATTTTTAAATACGTAATATATTATTTGATATATTCTAAAAAATGAGGAAAACCATGAATTTTGAAGTGGGCTAATAAATTATGTGAGATTGGAGTAGTTATCCATTATATTAGAAGGGCCCACATATTATTTTAAATTAATAATATTATTAAAATATTTAATAATTTTTAGTATATGTGTTGAATTTATAAATTATTGACACCTAATTATTACAGCTTTTTAAATTAAATAGTTACTTGTCGTATAATAAATAATATTTTATTATTTATTTATTTATTTATTTATTTATTTAATGAAATGGGTCGATTTGATTAGTCTTCCAAAGGGGCATCCATGAGCTGACGCGTGTCAATTATTTTATTTTATTTTATTTTTTTTGCCATCCATTGAACTTGATTATATTGGGGTGATAATGTCTTAATCTCAAAAATTTTAAAAATTAAAGGTAGTAATTTTTTAATTTTTTAATAATATTAATAATTATTGTATTGTTTTTTTAAAAATGTATATTATATGGATATTATTTAATATTTAAAATTTAGGTATTGAAATATGAGCAAATGTTGAGTCCCCTTGTGTAACCTTTGTACAATTTTTTTTTTTTTTTAAATTAAAATTGAAACGTTGTTTATAAAAATAAAATAAAATAAAAATATTTTTAAAATGAATTTTTTTTTAAATAGATTTGTTTGATTCCTTAAATTAAGGTAGAAATATATCTTATTTTTTGAAATATATTTTGTTAGTTTATCTTTGGTAACGATTATCTATAATTTATTAAATAGATTAATGTAAGTTTAATTTCAAAAAATATATAATATTAAAAAGGATACATATTTAATAATTTATTAAAATAATTAAATACTGTAATTACATGTAATTTTATTATAAATTATTTTTTAATTAATAAAATCTTTAATTAAAATAATATATTTATTCAATTAAAATATCAGTTCTTTTCATACCATAAAAATGATAGATATAGTTAGAATTGAGTTAGCCCAAATTCAATACACGGATAGATAAAAGGCCCAAATGATGACAGGTTAATGAAAGACATTTCTGAACTTATAAGGTAAATAGTGTAACGACTAAATCAAGATACACAGTTCAAACTGCTAAGTATGAAACGATTATAAAAGAATATTAAATAAAATATTTCAAACGGCGGTTGTACCGGTCCCAAAAATTGAAAGCTAAGTAATCCAACTATTCAATAAAGACGGTTGTTACACAAGTAAGTAATACCCATTACCAATGAAGAGTCGCCATGCCCATACAATAATTTAAGGTTCATCAACTAAACGGCACCTCCTGTTATAAACATTGCCTTTCTTCCACGAGAGAGAAGAAGTTAAAAACAACCAACAAAAGAGAAAAGAAGTAAGACACTCCACCAATCGAGTATATAACATCTATAGTTTAACAATCCGCTGATTGAGTGTTTCAACCAAAACCACTCTATCAAAATAGTGTACCAAACGAAGTATAATCCTCAAACAAATACTCATCTCCATCTACTTTACATTATCACACTTATTTTTAAGCATCTTTCTTATTCAAATAGAAATATTTCTAATTTAAATGTCGAATGATATACCGATGAATGAATCTCGTATATGTCTAACCTCTTATTTATTTTATTATAGTGTATAAGATCTAAATTTTGAATAACGAAAATCAGACTCTTTCCAATTTAAACATCTAGATATAACGAAGTGGCTCCCTAATTTATGTAATAATTCAAATTCATATAAATATATTAAAATAAGATAATATTATGTAAAATATCCAAAATTAATTAAATAGCATCTCTTTGATATATATATTTTTTTAATAATAAACATTCGACAGATCATGATGGCTGGCCTCTTTATCCGGTGAAAGCAAATTTAGGTGATCTGGCTAATATCGCTCCGGCGAGTATGTACACCCGTCGCACTAACTTAAGGGATTAATTATTTTTAAAATTTATTAGTTTTTATATAAATAATTAAATTTAAAAATAGATTATTAATAACAAATAAAAATTTATATCTCATTGGGTGAAATCAATTACTCAATTTTTTTCAAATATCTTTGTAAAAAAAAATTTGCTGTGTGACTCAACTAATAAATATTCCCCATGGAGATTTTTTTTTTTTTAATTCTAGTGTAATTATATTAGATTGCCTCTTTAAAAATATATGAATTAGACTATTTATATTAATATTATAAATTTTAAAAATTTATTATAATTTATATAACACATTAAATAGTTCATTCCGAGCACCTATACAAATTAAATAATAAATAATTAAATATATTTTTTAAAGTATCTGTCAACAGTTAAATTTTAATTATCATAATATACAATAAAATTTTTAAAAAATATATAATTTTTTGACATAGAAAGAATATAAATTAGAGTTAAAATGAATAATAATAACCATAACTATAGTATATATATTTAAATATAAGTATTAATTTAGACATACTGATATAAATACTATTGGGTCGATTAGATTGATAGAAAATAACTTGTTAGAAATAGTTTTTTTATTTTTTTTTTCTCAATTTGACCGAGCATTGAAAATATTTTTCATATATTTTAAAAATATATATATATTTAAGCTTAGAAAATTTTAAAATATATATATATATATTTTTAAAACCCATCCACTACTCACTGTTAACTATCTGCACTTATTAATTAAAATTTTTAACCAGAAATAATTAAGTCATCGGCCGACGCCTTCTCCGGCGCCGCCTCAAGTTGCCGTGCCGCCTGTGCCACAACCCTCCTCCGGTTGCCGGCCAGCGATTTCCCAGGCCACCCCATGATTGTAACCGAAAAGTTTGAATATAGAACTGATTTTTATTTTTCTCTCTTTTTTATAATTATTTTTTTGCAAAGCACTAAGGGTGCAACACAAAGATTGATAATGCTAATGAAATCAGCCTCCACTTTTTTGACTTTTGCTTGGGATTCAAGTTACACCCAAATCTTTTTTTTTTTAATTGATTTTTTTAATAAGTGAGCACTCATTGTATTTTATTGAAAAGGTTTTTAAAATATTTAAATAAATAGCTAAAAAAAAATTGGTCACAGTCTAACCCACACCAATCAATCAAATGGTTCAAAATAATAGAGCCAAAAAGGAAAAAAAAGAAAAATAGGCAACCCAAAAAAGCGTCACGACAGATGATCAATTTTACAGTAAATACTCTTTTTAGATAAGAAGTTTAGAACGATTTGTATAATCTTATTCTCATCAAGGTAAAATGATGCATAAAAAATGCTAACATTTTAATTCCTACTAATAGAATAGATCATGGCTGTCAGTGTCAACTTAAAATAGAGATGAATATAGGATCGGGACATTCATCTAAGCGACACCATCTGATGGCTCTGCTTTAATTATCATACGGCCATATGCATTTGATATTTAAAAGAATAATCTTCTAAATCTCCTTAAAAGCCTGTACTCACTTTTCAAAGACAATTTTGTTTGATGATGGCTTCATGTACGAGAGCAACCACCTATTATGGGATTCTTGTTTATTGGATGGTTTAAGAGAAATGAAAATCGAGAAGTTCATGATACTTATGCCACTTTTTGTTCTAGCGAAATGATATCATGGAATTTTGTGTGATATTCATATGAGTTTACACTCGAGCAAGAGCTTAGAAGAATGTGTTGTGTGAGGTTGATTTTTCAATAAAGTCAAGTGCAATGGTGTAGTCTCAGCGTGACAAAGGCCATGATTTTAATTCTTTTTGTAGACCCAGATAGTGATTTCAGTGAGAGAAAAAAGGAGAACGAAGAAGAAGTTATTATTCACTGTTCTGGCCTTATTTAATATTATGTTCTTTTTTAGTTAATGATATATTTTTCTAGACATGATATGGAATATATTTACAGATTATTTTTATTATTAAATTTTTTATACATTTCATATCAAGTTTATGTACTTGTAATATGTTATACAATCAATATGTTTAGAGGTTATTTATAACCAAAATCGAGGTATGATATAGATTATGGTCAAAAGTAAAAATTTTATAATTTACATAGTTGAAATGGATTTTTTTATATAAAATATCTTATTTTTATATGCATGCATATGAAATGTACGTTTTTGTTGCTTTTTGACAACTTCAGATAGCGTAGTACTGATAAATTACTGTTTCCCACTCTATCAGTTTGTCTTTAAAAGATATAACTCATCAGTCTTTAAAATAATTTAAAAATAATATTAGAAAAAAATCTTTTGAAGGATTTGCATCTATTCAGATGATTAATCTGATTGTTCAACATCTATGCTTGCATGCAAGCATAATCTTGTTATTGATATAATTCTATTTTTTTCATAAGTTTGATTACATTATGGATAATAATGCCATTACTTTAGGCAGGCTAATCTATTAAGGAGTTGATTGAGGATTATAAGCCTTAGCTTACAAAAGGCTATGAATGTGTGGAATGTACCACAGTTTTGTTAAAGATAGATTTGTGAGAAGAGGGGGCGCCCCACTCAGGAGCCAATCTTTTTTTTTTTAATAATAAAAATAAAAAAAATAATTTTTTTTATATAAAAATATGAACTGTTAGATTTCAAATACAATAGCATTGCTGGCATTGGAGGCACTGCGACGCTTACAAACGTCACAATGCCCTGCATTTTAGATTTGTTTAAAAATAAGTTTAGTAAGTGCTTGAGCCAGGCTTAAAGAGAAATTAAGTAACTCAAGTCAATTTAGACTATTTTAGGCCTAATTATTCGGGCCAAAAACCTACCAATGTTGTCTTCCATAATCAAATTCAGACTTGCCCAAACAAACATGGGAACATTTTTTATTTTAAATAATTTATTTGAAAATTTATATTTACATTAAATTCATCTAAAAATATAAAATATTTTTTAAAATACATTATTTAGATAAAGATATTGCCTATAAGTGCTTTTGACAAATAATTTTTACATAAGAAAACTATTAATTATATGAGATTGTGGTTTATTAAGATAAATTTTTAAACTTGAAATATAAAATAAAAACTAATATCTATAAAAATATAATCAAGGTCAGATTGAAGTATTAATATTAATAATATTATTAATATACCTTCACTTAACTCTCTACAATTTCTATGACCTTGGCACAAACATACGTAATAAATGACGTTAAATAAACCTAGATATAATATCAACTCTAAACTTTCAAAAATCCAATCGAATATTTCCAAAAATATGCATGCAAAACAATATATATATATATATATATATATATATATATATGAATAAAATATGCGTGAAAAAAAATAATAATGATCAAATGTTGAAATACTAAAATATTAAAATATTAATAAAAATGTCTGAAAATATAAGAACCAATAATCAGCAAAAATCACATCAATAAAGGTCAAATATCAAATGTTAGGCTATACTATTTTTCTATAATCTTAGATCATATGTTATTATTTAAATTTTGTATATATATATGAATAAAATATACGTAAGAAAAATAATGATAATCAAATGTTAAAATACTAAAATATCAAAATATTAATAAAAATGTCTAAAAATATAAAAATTTATAATCAGCAAAAATCATACCAGCAAAGGTCAAATATCAAAAGTTGGGCTGTACTATTTTTCTATAATATTAGGTCAAACGTTATTATTCAATAATTGTAAATCGATTGAGTATATATATATATATATATATTTTATAAACAGAATTGAACGTTACTTCTCTTACCCATGATTTGATATTCACTTTTCAAGTAATATAACAAAATATATTCAAATTTATTTTATTAATTTTTTATGATAATTTTTATTTAGTCAAAATAAAAACTCCCTAATAAATAACAAATATATAATTTTTTCCCAAATCAAAAGAAAACATATAATCTTTATAATTATTAAAATAGAGTTCTCATTAAATATTTATATAAAAGTGACATACAATGCCAAATAGTCAAATACATTAACATATATGAATAATATTAAGAAATTAAGTATAAACTTCTGAAAACCCGGGATCCTAAAGTCAAATGAACACGCATGCAAAGAAATAAAAAGAATAATAATGAGTCTCATACATGCATGAATAGTAAAGAACAAGACGATTGATATTAAGATTTTAACAGTAAATAAAGAAAAGAGTTTATATATACTTACCTATTGTTGAGTATCACCTAAATATAACCTAAAATCACTTTGAAACCACTTTCCTTTTTTCTGTTCTTTTTCTCTTAATATTTCAGACAAAATAACATATAAATAGACTGGTATACAAATGTCAATTGAACGTTTATCAGACAAAGACGAAATATATACATAGATGAGTGTCTCTTATACCATGCATGAGCGCTACTGATTCTATTAACCCACTTATAAGCACTACCTATTCTACTGATTTAGGGACGAGTGCCACCACACAAACAAAAAATATGTGCGATCCCCAACCATCAATTACTTGATTCTTATATCCAATTATAGAATTATTCTCAACAAATTTTTTCTAATATTATAAATCTTGATGCTATAAAATATAAATCAGTAATTGAGTGAGATGATTTTAGGTTAGATGGACTAATTATCCAATTTAATTTTAATCAGATTTGTTGGGTTCCAATACCTGGGGTCCCTAAAAGAATGGGCAAGGGGATGAGTACTTGACCCGAGAAGCCCAAGTTGTCAGTTTGTCCGAGACCTCATAAGGCGCCCTCAGCCGGAGGATATTCCACGATGAGCCCAAAAGCCTTTAGCGAGTCAGCAAGGCAGTTATCGACCGAGAACTTTCTTATTCTGTTCAAAAACAAGCACGATACGACATCTAGTCCGCGGACTCATCTAAAGACTAAAAAGGTCGGTAAAGGACGAGGACTCTCCCTGATGTCCGAGAATGCCAGCTCAGCTTCATAGTTACCAAGAAAAACGCAACCCCTGCGTCACGCCACCGGGCCATGATGGGCAATTCCCAGAGCACGATTGTCATCTCGTGGTCAAGGCCACAGCTAACGCTCCTGACAAAGTATGGCCATTTAGCGGCGCTGGCAATTAGTTTCATGCACACGCCACGTGCACGACACAAAGATGGCCATGCCAATAGGTGGTCAGCCTCCTTATAGGCACCAACAACCACGTGGACATTTCCAACAGCTAGATTTCTCTATAAATACCTGGCAAAAGCTCTCATTGGGGGGACCTTTTCTGGGCGGATTCTTCCCTCCCCTCCAACAAAAAAGAACCAAAAAAGACAGAAAAACTTCAAAATAAAAGGAGAGTCCCAAAAGAAAAAGGCTAGCGAGTGAAAGAAAAGGAAGAAATCCCCAAAAGCTTATACTTTGTACGAATCACATACATAATGAAGCATTTCCAAAGGCTCAGGGCCTCGTGGTTTTTCCCCCTCATTTAATGGGAGGTTTTCCACGTAAAAATTCGGTCTCAATCTCTCTCTTTCCCCAACTCTAAACCTCGAACACTTGTGTTGCTACGGACCCCTGGAAACCGAGACGCAATAAGATTTATACAAATAGGGTGTTGGGAGTCATGTTCTAGGCACTCCTCCCGAAAAAATAAAGAAAAAAATAAAAACAAAGAATAACCAAAGTTTTTCCTCATGCTATATCAATATGACTATGCTAACAGCACATTTTCTTGGGCAATTATGCTTATTAATGCTTAGTACGATAACATCATTGCTTTTGTTTTATCAATTTAGCACTTGAAATATGCATAGTTATTAAGCCCATGCAAAAATAGATCATTGGTAAATTTCATATAAAATATATAATATTTTATAGCAAAAAATATTCAATAATCCAAAAACTTAATAAAAGTTTAATATAGAATTAGGGCCAAGTTGCCATGGTAAACTACCTTCCGACCCACGATAATCGGGCATTAAAGAAGGCTTGGGCGTCTCATGTCGGATTTAAGATTAGTGCATCTCTTTTTATCTGTTGAATAAGAAAAATCTAATTAATAAGATTTAAAATTAAAAATATCTAAATAATTATTTCAAAAAAAACTTTTTTTTTACTATTGGATTAAATAAACAGTAGATACAAATGTCAGAAAAATTATAAAAAAATATTATATGTAAATTTTTAATGGTAGTTCTTTCTAAATGTGTATATGCCTCCCAAATCCTTGCCATGTTTCTTTAGAAGACCTGCTATGATGCTTATTGGGCCTCAACAGTCATTCTGGGCCTGGCCCACAGGTCAAATGTGTCTGAAAAACCACCACTCACGTCTAACATATTATTGCAATTTAGAATAGTAAAACCAATATTCTAACATATTATTTGAAATAAATCTCTTAAAATTCCTACCAAATCAGTTAAACTTAGTATTTTTTTAGTCATGAATTTTATCCCATATTTCATACAAATTGCCTAAATTAAAACTCGGGCATCACAGATATCAGTCATCCGATTCAACTTGCTCTGCACTCCTACACTGACACAGTGCATCAAATCAAATAACATCGTTCGAAAAGCATCAATCACCTATTTCCATCGGACCGAGAACCCTATTCCCTTTGACAACTACGTGGGTATGACTTACCAATCTTAACGGACATGACAATTTCTATTATACATCGCTCATTTTAAAACTTTTATATGGAAAACCCATTTCATTTCTTTTTATTGTTACCAATAATATATATTCATATATAATATATTTTATTAATATATTATTTTATTTTAATAATTAAATATATAGAAAGAGATTTGATACGTCTCTGGGTCTGGGTTCTCATGTGATTAGGGAGCTTTTGGATTTTTCGATTGGGTTAGATCACGAATGGATCCGATCTCTGCGTCTCTCAACCTGAGCCTTGTGCACTATAAATTACCAATAATAGGTTAGAGGATGGCGAGAGGTTGTCATACTGTAAATTCTTCGACACTCAAATTAAAAATCTTTCCAAGAGAATATAAATATACAAAGAAGGTGTTAAATGGTACAGAATTGCAAGCATTAATGAGGGGATGTGAGAGAAGGACTAGCTCCTGAGAGGCGATAGGGCACTCTCACGGCTTGGGGTTGGATGACCGCTCCAGGATCTGGAGGAGCGACTTAGGACTCAGTGAGAGTGAAAGAGAGAGAGAGAGAGCAAAACGCGATCTACTCCACTTGAGTTAAGCAGGGCAATAGCGTATTAACTTTTGGGGAGCTACGTCGGGAGCTTTGGGACCACTAGCAGGAGAGCTCAACACTCCGTTTGGCTCTGATTTGGGAAGGATCTACCGAACGCCGTGAATGGAGCTTTGTGCTCTACCATCTGAGAGTGTTAAATGCCACTAATGGGGGTTTCGTCGGGCCCCATTTTCTCAGATTCAAAGGTGGAGCAACTGGGCAACGCTTTGAAAGAGCTACTCTGCTCTCTGTTTGACCGAGGGCTTCAAGGAGCCCTCGACACCATTGATGAGGAACTTAGTGCTCCCTTTCGAACTGATTTGAGAGAGAACAGATGGGTATTGTTTGAGGAGTGCGCCTTCATGTCCAGATCTATTGAGAAGCTTTGGGCTCAGATTTTAGGGGGAGCTTCATCGAGTGCCATTAAAGGGGCTCTTGGCTTTGTTTTGGCTGAAAACACTTTGGGCATGAGCCATCCTTGTTGGGGGTTTTGTTCTCCTTAATTTGAGGAAATAGTGGCTGTGCGCCATTAATGGGTAACTTGATGCTCTATTTTGCACCGATTCAAGAGGGAATTGCTGGATGCCGTTGTCATGAGAGCCCTATACTCTGTTTTGAATCGATTCAAGAGGGAATTGTTGGATGTCACTGTTAGATGAGCCCCGTGCTCTGTTTGGCCAGAGAGCAGGAGAGAGGAGCTGGTCGCCATTAGCGGGGAGCTTTATACTTTGTTCGGCGAGAACATCTGGGCGCCATTGTGGAAGGGTTTTGAGTCCTATTTCACTAGCAACAGGAATAAAGGAGTTGGGCACCCTCAAAGGGGCTTTGTGACGCTCCATTTCATTGACTGGTAGGAGAATAGGAGCTGAGGCACTAGGGTGCCACCTTTAGGAGCTTTGCTAAGGGGTTTTTTTTCGCCAGACAGAACTTTGCTGTTATACTTCAAATTCCAAGTCAGCCCGCAATACTGACTATTTTACCCGCAAACACTAATTTTTGGGTATGAGATTTGATGGGTAGCAATAAAAAAAATAAGTTATATTTATGAAGGATATGAAAACATTTCAATTTAATAGTTATATTTTAAAATATTTCATTTCTTTCATTGTTAGTATTTATCATATAAAGAAAAAATTATTTTTAAAAATGACAAAATAAAAAATTAAGTACCTTCTTACGGTAATTAAAGGTAGAATTTGCCTATTTTATGGCGGGAGCAAACAGTCGCAGCCAATCTCACCTCTTCCTCGCCCCTTTCGCCACATCCCACCCACTCTCCTTGGTCATCTCTCTCTCTCGTCAACGATTTGCTTTGTTGACTCTCAAACTACATTCAAAACCCTTCATTTGCAGAGAAACCCCAAATTTTTGCGCCCCAAAATCGTCCCTCAATTTACTTCGTTATCCTTCTTCATCTCTGTCTCACCTGCATTTGCCTACTTTCACTTTCTTCATTTTCAAACCGCTAATCTATTAGGGTTTTTAAATGATTCAAAGTTAGGGCTTCAATCGAATCAACTTGGTGTAAAAGCATTAATTCTATTATCCTCCAATTTCAATGGAGGCCGCGGGCGGAGTCGCCGCAACCACGCGTAGCGGGTCTTCGCTGCCATTGTCGTCTTCTCAGCTGCACTCCCAGAAGGAGTGGCGCGCCGTCTCCGAAAATTCCGTCCGAAGTACGGGAAATGAGGTGTTGTTGCTGTTACATTGTTTTCTCTTGATCGATAATTTTCCTTGTTGAAATTTAGGGTTTTTATTTTTCTGCGAAGTATTGAAATTTATGGTTTGTTAGTACATTGTGGATGTTCTGTTGAGTTGTTAATCCCGTTGTCTAGCAGGAGTTTGAGGGGTCAAAGGAAGGCAAATCTGATGAACGAACTGTACACGAGGTATTCATGTGTTTATTAACTAGGCATTTGGCTTTGAAGTGTTTTCTGTTTTGCTCTCTCTTGTTGTCTTTGTATGAGAGTGGGGAAGAGAGGAGGACTGGAAGGGAGAGGATGAGACTAACATGGTATTTGTTTATCAAGGTACTTCAGGGTAGATTGCCACTCGACGTGGTTGGCTTTTGTTCCACACAAATGGATGGCGTTCGAGGTCTGGATGATGAAATGGAGCGGCAGAGGCTTCGTGCTCTTGCGAGACGGAAAGAAGAGTTGCAGCAAGTGGAGATTGAGCTTAGCGCTCATATGATAGCGAGATCGAAAATTATGAGAATGAAGAACAGCTTCGATGCCCAGATGAAAGAGCAATCTAATGTCGCAACAAAACTTCAGGTACTGCATGAAATAAGGATCTTTCGATCTTTAAGAGCATGTCACCGGTTGGGTGGCGAAACTTCACGCGCTTTGTTGAACTTGAACATGATTTAGGGGTGGGTTGGTTTTGCAGGAGAAACTTCATGAAACGGAACAAACGATACAGGAGTTGGAGAGGAAAATGGGGGACAAAGAAAGAGAGTTGCATGCTATTAGATTGGACAATGAGGCGGTTAGTTGGCATTTCTTCCTAATGTGTATTCTCTCTTCTAGAACTGTAGGATGTTTGCCCTATCAGAATGTTTTCTTTTTAAAAATTTTTGTTTGGACAGGCATGGGCTAAGGAGGACCTTCTGAGAGAGCAAAACAAAGAATTGGCCAATTTCCGGCAAGTCATTCAGTCCTTAGAATGATACTCTGTCGTTCCCTTAAAATTGAAGGGACAACTGGGATCCCTTTCATCGGGGGGAAATCCTGTTTCTGCTGAGGAGTTACGCTTTTTATTTCATTTTTTGTGCATGTGCTTCTTGGTGCATAATATTCTTGAACGACCGGATAATCATCAGGACTGGGTTAAGCTTGTGTGTGCATTTTTCTTGGGAAAGTTGAGCTCATGATATTCCTTCTGCAGGAAGGATCGTGATAATATTGAAGCTGAGAGAGCCCATCATATCAAACAAATACGTGATCTTCAGGAACATAATCAAGATAAAGAGAGGCAGCTAATGGAGTTGCAGGAACAAGTATGCTTGTCTATAACTCTATTGATTATTTTGAACTTTTCATACGAATGTGGTTTTGCACCAATTTTCAGGATCTTGTCTTTCAGCCCATGTGGGGGTGGGGCCAGTCCCGTAAATCTGTCAATGGATTGTGCCATGATGTGGTTAAATATCTGTTTTTCGTTTCTGACAGAATAGAATTGCTCAAGACACAATTCTCTACAAGGACGAACAGTTAAGGGAGGCACAATCTTGGATTTCAAGGGTTCAGGAGATGGATGCATTGCAATCTAGTACCAATCATTCTTTACAGGCTGTATTGCTGGATCGCACAGAGCAGTATAATCAACTGTGGCTTGGTTGTCAAAGACAGGTTGATTAAGTCAGCTAATTTTGCTTAACTCTATTTTTGTTGTGGTGGAGAACCTAGTCTAATGACATCTCATTTATGAGATTTGCAGCACTTTTAGTTGGACCAATTTCCTATTTTTTTAAGTCATTTTTTTCTGGGTGTTGTTCGTGCATATGTTATTGTTCAATTTTGTGCGTGTGTGCTTCTGAATTTGTGTCTCTGCCTCTGATTTACGTTTTTGTTATCCTGCTAGACTGACTGTAATTGCTTTGTTTTTCTTACTGCCATTAGTTTGTAGAAATGGAAAGGCATCACATGCAGACATTTCAACAGCTCCAGCTTGAGCTGGCTTGTGCGAGAGAAAAAAGTGGATCATATAGTGAGCAATCACGTGTTTCACAGACTGATTCAATTGATGTTTCTCCGCTTGCTCAACATAATGGAAGTCATCTTGAAGCAAAGGGATGTGACACAGCAAAGGAGAACACTAGTTACCTGCCAATTGTAAATTCAGACAATTCTCAACCATTTGTTTCATCTGGAAACCTAACCTCTCAGGTAGGCTATCAGTTGCTAGAGTGATATGCTTTATTGTTATGGATGCCAATACTTAATTATTTATGTAATTAATACTTATTCTAGAAAAAGGACTGAAATGAAAGGAAAAGAGAACTATTACCATTGTCTTTGAAAATGGGAAGTTGCAGATAACATGTAATGTTTTTTTTTGTTTTTTCGGTTTATATTCTGCTGCTTCCAAACTGTTCCAAAACTTAATCTAGCATAGGAGTTTTCCATTCTGCTCTTCCCCTCCCTCCCCTCCTTTCCCTTTTTGTGGTCATACCTGTTGCTGTAATTTTTTACCGATTGTTTGTTTAAATGTTTGGTATATTTGTTTGTTGCTATGTTGTTACATCGGCAAAGAAGATGTTAGAACAAAAATATACCATGGGAAAATTGTTTTTAATTTGTGGATTTACATTCCTGAGGCATTAATGAGTAAATCAGACATAAAACATTTTTTTTGACTACTGAAAAGGTGTATGAAGTTTATTAGTTATTTATGAATCATTACCATATAATGATAGATGGGTTTGCCATTGCATTTTTGTGTTTTTCCCCACAAATGGATAGGAAAACGGAGTATTTTTTTTTAATTGATTGTGGTTATTATATCTGTGTAGCTATTCTTGCTCATGCAATTGTTATCAGCCCCTTCCAAATTCAAGCCACCCTGGAATGATCATGATTCATGAGTAAGAATGAATGATATTGGAGGTTTCGGATAATAGTGGCAATATTTACAGTTTCCAAGAACAACAACCACAACTTGAATTTGATTATGACATGGAGCCCTGGCAAATTTGACTAGTGATGACTATTAGAACTTGGTGGCTTCTGTTGTTAGCACTGAACTGAAGTGAACTGAATTGCTCCGGGAATTGTTAGGTGGTGAAATAAGTGCTTGAAGGATCAAATATTGTTCAGTTGTGCTGAAATTAAGCTGAAAATTCTGAAAATGTGTGGGTTTGTTATTTTCCCTCTTCAACTAGTCATAGTTTCTCACAAGATTTGAAATAACATGATTTTTGATCTGTTGAAAAATCTCAAAATCTATTCCTAGGTGACATTTTTTTTATTAGCAATGGGTTTCAAGAAAACAGTTGGTGGTGTTTGTACACAGAGGTTAGTGGTCAAATACAAGTTGAGAAATATGTGGTGATAGTCTGTGAAAATAAGTGCTACTTAAAACTACTTCTGACCTTTGATGCTGAAAAATAAGTGCTACATAAAATTGCTTCTGATATTTAATGCTGAAAAGTAAGTTCTAAAATGCAATAAATGTGAGATGAGGATTTTTCAACCGAGCCAGTTCTGATGGTAGAATTTTTTAACCTTTTTCTTATCATTGTAATAAGATGTTGCCTTTTCTCAGTTTTTTGCCTGGCGATCCATAAAACTGGTATAACTTTTTGCATCAGAGTATCATTCATGTTGCAAATTGTCCTAGTGTCTTGTTGTCTTAATTATTTATTGTATCTTATTTATAATGTGGTTCCTTATAAGAAAATAAATTTATCGGAGTGTTGGATAATGACTCATTAAGGTTTTGGTTCACATCCCTTGGAAGCATCTATCTTAAAACCAAAAAGGAAAATCTGCTGAACCTTTCACTGAAAACATCCTATATATTTAATCTTCTATGTGCAGGACTTCACATATAGAATAGCATAATATCCTGTAGAGTATGAAATTCATTTGGCATGAGCTATCTAAAACTTTGATAGTGTTATGTAGTTGGCAAATAATGGTTGAGCTGGATGCACTATTTGCTGAAGCAAGGTGCCCATGATTCATTCTATTTGAACCTTCAAGCTGCATTTGAGGAACTGAAATATAAAGCAGCTTTGTGGATAAAAGGCCATGCAAGAAGTAATAAGAGTGGAACATAAATATTCTAGAGATAGGGTGTTGGCTAAATGCCATTTGGTTTAAGTTGATGCAATTTGCAGCTTATTCAGATAGGAGAAAGAGAGCAGGACCTTTTATTCTCCTCTTGTAATTACCTACTGTTATGACATCTGTGGTGATGAAATCCATTAAGATCAGGGCTGTGCTTTGGCATGGGGGGATTGGCGTCTGGTTCAATAGAGCTGTCATTAGCAGAAGTGAAACTTGCTTGATGAGGAGAGCTGTTGGCAGCAGTGGAAATTTCATATGGATGGAACAAAATCTCAGAATTTTAGAAAACAAATGGTGGTCTGCATCAGAACTATTTTGTTGTATTAGTGCCCCACTCTGAAATTTTATGCTCTAGTGGTTGGCTTTGATCTGGTCCCTTATCTCCTTGTATGTCCAGATACCCAGGTATGGTTGGGAGAAAATGTGAATTTGACATTAAGCAATAAAAAATTATTTACTTACGGAAAATAGTAGGACAGTTGCATGCATGATTAAAGGGAAAAGTTGAGATTGACATGGTCTGAGCTGCATTTGATGTGACTTTATAATTTGAATATCATCGAGGGGCTGCATGAGGGTGATTTTGATGGTACTCTGCATTTTCTGTTGGCTTGAGGATTGAAAGAGAATAGTTAGATGTACAAAATGATGTCATGGAAAGTAACCATGATTAGAAACTTTGCTGTTGATAGAGCATAATTTTTTGAAGGTTTTGTTGAATGCATCATAGGAGTTATTATATTTTTTCCCTTTTTTGTTTTCGTTTCAAAAGAGAGAGGGCATGCAGGCACTGTTTTATTGTGTATATTTAATTTGTCTTGTTTATGGTATTGGTGCACAAGGTTTTTTGCATATTGTTTTGATATATTTTGCATCATGTACATGTCAGGCCATAGTATGCTTTTACTAATCTTCTTATTGGTTTTTCATGAAGGAGGCAATCGGTTTAACTTCAGTTCTTTTTTTATATTGTGAGCTGCACAACTTGTATTTGTCGTGCCTTTGAAATTGGTTATTCCACCATAAAGTAAATGAACAGAAGATTTTTTTTTTCTGTTGAATTTTTGTCATCATATGAGGTGGGATCATGGATTAAAATATTGGTATTGGTATCGGTCGTGGTCATATATGTATCGGACATATCAAATAATACATATTGGTATCAAATATATTAAAGAAAAATAATTTTTAAAAATTATAAGTTGACAAAGCTGTATTGGCTAGTATGGAAACAAATTGCGATGTCATTGTGGTGTTGGGTGGCCTAATAACAATTTATGTCTGCCAATATTTTCAATATCGGCTAATATTTGTATCAATGGACTGAAGATATTGTTTCTTTTGATTGCTTCAATGGAAGATATTGTTTCTTTAGACTGCTTCAATCTCTAATTTTTTTCATGCTTTATTTCCCCTGTGTAGATCAATCAGGTTCCCTGTGTTCCAATTACTCCACCGCTATTTGGGGTGCCTTCCTATCTTTCATGTGGGCAGGTGACTTCCCTGCATCCATATATCATGCATCAACAAGGAACTAATCAGTCTGTATCATCACTTGTTTCTCAATCTCATGATGGGAATTTTCAGTCAATGTCCGCAATTTCTTCTCTTCAACAGTGGCCAAGCCAACAGGTGATTCTATATGATACCGTTAAATGGATAATGGTTCTCAGTGTGCTGATTTTCTTTTCCTTCATATACTCAGGTTGTATCTGAAGGTGCACAAATGGCTACCCAGAATCAATTTCCACTTTCCTGGGCTGAAGAAAATTTTCTAAGGTCCGATTCGAATTATGGCTATAAAATCTCTGTCAATGGACATGGACGGGAAGACAATCTGAATGTGGATACGAGTCAAGGGATGGAGATTAACTCTGTTGTATCAGCTGCTGATAAAGCCCAGGTCTTTAAGATTTGATATGCTTTTTAGTTGAATACTTGTGTTCTCATTTGTTATATTTTGACCTAATAAATCCTCTGTTGTGGCTGAAGCGTCGATATTCGATATGTATCAAACTCTGACACTTTCCTGACATGCTTTGACACGTAATGGATACACTTTGACATGTTTCTAAATTTATTTCTTTTTTTTTTTTTGAAAATTGTGACAATTTTGATATATTCAGACATGTTTTGGATACATTTTGGACATACTTGAAACATGTTTGGACATGTTTGGAGGATGTAAAGTTAAAATATAGATGATGATTGATATATAAAAACTTATTAGATTAACTTTTGTCTTAATTTGTTAAATTATATAATTACTATTGTTTTACTATGATAACTTGTTGAAAATGTAGCATTTAATTCATTTATGTTGATTTAATTGCGTACTCTTTTATGAATTTTGGGTAAACAAACAAAAAATAATTGTGTATTGCTAATTTAGTATAAAATAATATTATTTATCAATTAGAAAAATAATAAATTATAATTTTAGTTTATATGTTCTTAATGTGCCGTGTTCTCATTTTTATAAAAATAATGTGTTGGTGTTATGTCATGTCGGTATCTCATATCAGTATTCATGCTACTTAGATTCTAACTCGCAATGAATGTTTTAGGCACTTCAGTCAATTAGTGAAGGCTATTTGGCTGGTCCCCAAGGTCAGCATAGCTTGCAACAAATTTCTTCACAGTTTCGGAAGGCCCTGAGATTGGATACCGTACAACAAAATACTGAAATTAAGGTTTGTTTTGCATGAACATGTTTAATGCTCTCATTGGACAATGGAATGGAAGTGGTTGTGTAATGCTAGTTGTTTTGTATCGTATTACTGTCGTAAGTTGGTGGTGTGACATGGTGGTTATGTGTTCAAGTCATGGAAGCAGTCTTTTGTATATAATGCAAGATAATACAATAAACTCAGAGTAATCCAACCCATCCCGAACCTCTTGTATAGAGGGAGCTTGGTGCACTTAGATGCCTTTATTGAACTAAGGCTCTATTTGTTTGTCTGAAAATAACTTTTTGAAAAATTTTCTTTTTTTTCTAGTATTTGTCATTTGTGAAAAAATATTTTCCACATTTTTTGATGTTTGGAACGTATTAGAAAATAAGCCAACAGAAATTATTTTCTCAGTTAATGAAAAACTTAAGCTTAAACTCCAAAAATCACTTACTATATTTAAATGGGAAGATGTTTTCGAGAGCTAATCCTCTAGCAATTCACACCAATACCGATTAATGAAGGCTTTTATCCGAAAATGATACCATCACTGACCCATCACACCCCTATCCATTGTTGGTCGCCAACCTGTGATGCCTCGGGTCATCAGCATTGGTAGTCGGACGGCATGTCGACCAATGACAATCGCTGACAGGTTGGCGGTACCTTGAGCTACCAACGTTAGTCATCAACCATTGACATCCGTGACCCTGTGGCCAAACAGAGGCCGATGACATATCTTGCTGCCGCTGTTGCTCATCTGCTAGCATTCCTTAACCCAGCCCACCAATGCTTTGACCACATCCACTAGTTAACGGTTGTCAGCATCCCTGACGCTTGACGGTGGCCAATGCCCGGAGATGCTCTGAAATTGTCCCATTGGTCACTAAACGGCACGATCTAACCACAGCCCACTAGTTGCCAACGTCTGCGACCGCCCCCACCCTAGTCCCGGCCATTGATGCCCCCCAACCACCCTTCGGTCACTGATTGGTAGCATCCTAACCCATTGATAAATGGTAAATCACCACATCAAAGACCAATCAACTGTCAATATAAATATTTTCATGAATGTAAAATATTGCTACCGTTAATAACCACAAATATTCACAGTTGTTGATCGGTTTGTGTGGCTATAATCCTTTTTTTTTTGCATGTCAGATGCTAGAAAATATTGAAATTCATGGAAAATGTAGAGAATATTTTCTAGCAAGATGTTTTTCATAAAAATATTTTCCATTTTGTAAATGTATTATGCAGCCTTTCCAATTGAGAGGGAAAGAAGATCCTTAGGCTCCGCTTCTTAGGATGATGCCTATGTGTTGTATGATCCATCAGATTATTTTTATTCTGTTTTCAGTGCCTTAAATGGAGCCAAAGGAATTAGTTTGGCATCAGCTGAAGTAACTTGTGAGCAGCTGGGAGTTCAGCAGAATATTTAATAATATAGAATTTCAACAGGTTCAGGAGAACGACGTCTTCAATTTGATTAATGATGCATCAGAAAGCAGATGTCCGATGAAAGAGCATGCAATTTCTGCTGCCAGTCCACCACCAACTTTGACACCAATCCATCCTGGGCATTTTACTGAAGCCACATTGAATAATGCAATGGATGCTGATTTGCCTGATGCATTTGTCTCAACTGGGCTGACAAATTCTTCACCGATGGGAGATGTGTCTCTGGCTTCACTGCTTGACGAAAGATCATTACTTGGTTGCATTGTTCGCACTATTCCTGTTAATGGTAAAATCCGTATCAGTTCAACGGTTAGTGCTTGATTATCTGGTGCCATCTTAGCTAGTGTTACATTCATATTCTTAAAAAAACACTACTCTTCAAGTTTATTGTAATTCTATGTAAAAATATGATGTAGCATTTGTTGAGTATTCTTTATATATATTTTTTATTTGTTCAGTGAGCCCACATAATAGGTGTTGCATCATCGTTTTAGATGGAATTATAGTAAACTTGTACTATGAGTTGTAAGGTGGGGAGAAACCATATCTAATTCCTGTTCAACTTGTGGAACTACAGCTGCCAAATAGGCTTGGGAAGATGCTTGCGCCTTTGCATTGGCATGATTACAAAAAGAAGTATGGAAAACTCGACGAATTTTTGGCTGGTCATCCGGAAGTAAGCTTCTTACACTAATGGATGCTTTCCTTGTACAATGTAGTCTTCTTGAAAACATGAATTTGAACATAAATGGAAAAGAGTTTCACTTTGCAATGCACAGCTATTTGTAATTGAAGGGGACTACATTCAGCTTCAAGAAGGCGCTCAGGGGATTATTGCTGCTACAGCAGCAGTTGCAAAAGTTGCTGCAGCAGCTGCAGCACCGTCTCCTTACTTGTCTGTATTCCCTTCTGCTGCTGTCACACCCATCGCCCAGGCTAATCGACTGAAGAAGGTTCCATCCGTGGAACCCAAGCCAGCGGGAAAGGCTGCTGATAGTTTTTCCCAGCTTTCAAATGGCGTTGGCTTGAACATTCCGGAGGCCTTTCGAATGTTAAAATCCTGATGAAGTCGAAAGATTCTCTTGAACTAAACGGCTCCGAAAGTAGGCCTGGCCCACCATCCATACGCAATGCCTCTGAAAATGGAGCACATTCTGATAACTTTGGCCTTGGAAACTCTCAAATTAAGGGGCCATTTTATGCTAAAACTGATGTTAATTTTGTTGGTAAACAGCAGGGAAGGTATTGTTAACAGAAACTTATTTTAAGGTTCTTGTTATTATGTATATAGCATGTAAATGATACTAAATTGTATCATTTCTGCGTACTGTTGCAGGCCAACTGAAGCTCTATTGGCCCCCAGAAGATAGTAAGTATTCTCTATGTGATTTTGAGCACTTTTTTCTGTGGTGTTCATTGAATCAAATATCAGCCGATATGTAAAATATTTGTTGTTATGTATCTGTATCAGTCCCCCAATATTCGATAAAATCACGATATATTACTATATATATATATCTAACATTTGGCTAATACATCGGTCGTTATTTTTCTTACCCATATATTGACCGATATTTTTCCTGCCAATATTTCCGATTCTGATACTTCTGCAACCGATATTAATATGTTTATCCATGGTAGTATGATTTTTAGCATGACATTCTTGTATCTTTTTTTTTTTTTTTATTTTTTTGTGCTGGCCTGTAGTTTTTTGCCTTGTATAATATGTGAATGCTAAGAGATTGATTCCGTTGGGTTTGTATGACCTGCTTGCTTTATATGCTGTAATGCAAGTAATGCGAATGGAGATGGAGGCTGCATTCCAATTTATCATAGTGAAATTTGTAAATTAAACTTTGATGAGGAATTGGACTGAACTTGGTCAATAATGCTAAACAGAATCAGACTCATCAAACTATAAAACCCTATTGGAAGGCTTTCATGTCCACCCAATGCCCAAGATAAGGTGGATAACTGATGACTATTGAATAGTCATTTAAATATTATTTGATGTAATCCCTGTTATTCATTTGTGTAACTTTAATTTTGACCATTGGGTAAATATAAGAGTCTCCCTACTATGAGTGACTATGACAGCACTATGTATCCTGCCTTTTATGGTCAGATTTTCACATTCGATTCCTATTCTTTGCACTATTGCGTACGAAATGGGCCATCACTTTCTTCAACCGACAACCTATTTCTGGTCTCTTGGGTGACCATAAAATGGACTGTGTGGATTTCTCGTGCCATTAGGTGTTGATTGGTTGCACGGGATGGTGGGAGGGGGTTTGTAGGGTCATCCTATTGTAAAATCTTCTTATACTCCTTGAGAATTTTATCCTATCAACATGGATGGTGAGGATTGTTAGGATGGGCTCAACACATTTTAATGTGTGATTATAAACTAACCGTTCAAGTTGTTAGGATGAATTCTTCGAATTTTGAGGAGGATAAAAAAATGGAAGACTCTAAAATAGGGCTCTCGAATTTCTCCCGAATCCCTGTCACCTTCTGTGCCCTCTTACTTTGAAAAGGAGTGGCAGCCCAGTCAATTTTACTTCAGACACGATTTTGCAACGTTTAACTGTCAATGTAGACAAAAAGGCATCGGGGGGTTTTCCATTCAGTATAGCCCCTTGGGTCATAAGTTCTCAGCTACTACATGCATAAATATATATATATATATATATATATATGTTATTAATTTCTTTTGTTAGCTACAAGGCTTTAGTTATTCTCATTTTTGCTTTCTTTTCACTCCATTCTGCATGAAATCTTTGGCTGTCGATGCCTCTCCACATTTAGATTATGTAGGCGTGCTTTGGTTTTCAGCAGGTTAGGCTTTTGAAGATTGATGAGTTGTGTTGGCCGGAGAAGTCTATACACAGCATGAGTGAATCTGCCGAGAATTTTTTCAGGATCTCGGGACCTCCATTGATGCGTGTCGCCTTTGACTGGATTCTCTCATGACAATGCCCACCTGATTGATATTCTCTTTTTACAGTCTGAAGAATTTGGATCAACTTGTTTACCTAAAACTCAGCAAACATTTTCATCTGTCTGTTGTCATAGCCCATGCATCTCATGGCCGTTGCTTGCTTAATTTATGGTGGCTGCTGGTGGCTTAATGGGGAAGTCTGGCGGCTATCGGCAAAAACTCCCTTGTTAAATGTTCAATCAGGTTTTATTTTTTGGCTATGTAAGAGCAATTGAAACTTCGTTATGGAATTTTGGACACATTCAGCAGAAATATTTGATGTGCATATACCTTTTTAGGGCCATCCTATATTATCAATGATGAGGATTTCATTTTATCACTATTTAACGGCATAATTATAAAAATGTACCTGTTTTTTAAAAAGGAAGAAGAAAAAAGACTTCAAATGAAGCCGAGAAGATATTCAGTTGGAAAAATAATATTTATATATTTACCTGTATATTTACTTTTAAAATTGTTAAAAGTAGGTGTTGATTCGAGAGTAGGGTTGTTATGATGCCGTACGGACGTCGCAATTCCTGTAGTGTCGTTGTATTGATTAGGCTAACCCATTTTTACTGTCTATTATGAAGATCCTTCTTGTAAAGTCATCATAAAACTGATAAGTTTCTCTTCTTGGAAAAGAATGTTTTCCATTTAGGTTTGAATTTCGCTCTAAATAATCATTATTCTAGATAAGTCTTCAATTTAGATGCGCATTAACATATAAGTAGATATAAGCCATAACTTAAATAGTAATCTTTCAATACTAGGTTTTAGATGATCCTTTAGTAGGAAATATGACCGATGGGTCCCTTTTGGATATTATTGGCATCATATTTATAAACAAATAACTAAAAATATTTATTGAGGATATTATTGATGAGTTCATTTGTGTTACATTTAATCATGTGAGTATGGTTATCATTGGCATCAAATGATCTCCTATTCATTATTATAGAAACGTTTCTTTCTATTGCCTTTGATTGTGAGTATAGTTTTTATTAATGAGTTTCTTTTATATTGTCTTTAATTGTGTCGGTATGTTTATTAGTTTCTCATGATTATGATAAAATGATATTACATAAAAAAACTATGGTATCAAAAAACATAAAATTGGAGTAATCATAATATAATCTATAGTTGTTAAATAGCGATTTTTGTATATTGGTGATTGTGAGGTCTATTGTTTTTTACAAAGGGATGCTTATAGAGATTATTTATCATAGATATGATATCTGATATATCATTATAGGTGATGTTGAGTATGGCAAGGGGTGCTCTGGGTCTACGAGTTAGATTTCTTTGAGGGGAATCTAGTGGGGCTGTGCATGGTCACCTCCCATTGAGGGTCAGGCATCGATCATTTGTTCATGGCCAAATAAAATGAGGTCTAAGCCCCATTTAAAGTCAAATTAAGGGGAGGGGCACAATGAATATATTGATTATCTGGATCCATCTACTTTCAACAAGATAGGTAGGGGCTCTTTCATTGCCTTAAGTAGAGCTGAGTACTACCGAAAGTTCAAACGTGGGCTAGCATGTGTAACGTGATGAATATCTAGATTGGCTAATTTCTGATAATAATGCGTTTAATTGATTGCCTGTTTAGCCTTTGAATTCAAAACTTACTAACGATTTTGCCTTACATTAAATGATCGATGACCCTCTTTCGAGTACCTGCGCCATGTACCTGGCCTAGTGGAGGTTTAATATGATGGTCTTTAATACACGGTAGCAGAATAAAATCTAAGTATACATTTGTAATATCTTATTTTGTTGAAACTTCTTGAGATGGATTTTGGGAATCTGTGAGACTTGGATTCGGAAAATTTATGAGCTGTATTTAGGAAATCCACGTTGATCTTATTACCATTTAATAACAAAAAATTTGGTCAAATATTAAATATTCATAGTATAAGTGACATAATTAAATATGAATATCAACGGTTGTTGGACTAGTCAAAATATTTTCATTTTAATTCAAAATAATATTATACTACTCAATTTATAAATTAAAAAAATCTAACTAAAATACCCAATATGGACAACTAAAAACCGCACATAATTTCATTTGGCTTATTGGTCCAAAATCCAAATTGTAAAATTTAAAAATATACATATAGTACAGTATAAAAATATCTAAACAAACTGCAATATTACTAACATAAACTAAATAAAAATTTTTAACAATCTTTTGTCAATATTCTATAAGAATTAACTATCTGTTAATTTAGAAGAGATTTTAAAAATATTTATAAATATGAGTTTAATACTCAATAAAATATATAAATATATAATATATAATATTATGCAAATAAAATAGATGAAAGAACAGAATGTTCATAAAATACATGCAAATGTTTAAAATATCTAATTTGTTTTTAATAAATATTTTCCAAATTATAATTTTATGCAAATAGTATAGTATATGCAAATATTTGAACTATGCAGATCGTACGAAAAATATTAAAATGCAAAAGCATGTGAGGCCTCTATAAAGTATGACATCCGAAGAACCATATTGAAAAATATATAAAATTTTAGAAGGTCAAGATATGTTAAAATATAACAACCAATGACTAGTGGCTTGGAAACCAAGTAATCAAAATGTTAATTTTGAAAAACACATTATTCATATTTACACCAACCTTAAACTGATATAAAACTATTTAAAACATGCATGCGAGCTGTCAACATTACCTTATAGATAGAGTCGAACGTCACTTTCTTTTTCACTTGAGGGTGATAGGTGTATTATTTAAGTGTATCTAATATACTAAAATATGTTCGAATATAAGCCATTAATTTATTTATAATGGTTCTTATTTATCAAATGAATGACTATATAGTAAATATATAAAAATTTTTTTATCCTCTGAAAAAAGTATAAATTTAAATAATCTCACAAAATAGAATCATCATTAAATATTTGCATGAAAATAATATATAATGTCAAATGTTTAGATATTTCACAATTCTTTACAATATCTCAATATAAGAACATGATCTTTCAAAATTTCTAAATGCTTGGTGAAAATAAACCAAATCTTCAAATGTTTAGTAAAATTTAATAAATTTATTAAATGTTTAGTGAAATACCAATACATCTAATAATATTTTAAAAATGGGTAAAAATGATAATAATATATACATTTAAATAAGAATCAGAAATAAAATAAAAAATTTAAACAATATACTTGCTTAAACTCATAAATCTACAAGCTCTGATATAAAATAACTCCAAAATCTCTTTCCTTCACATTCTTTCTTCTTTTTTTTCTTTATCTTTTTCTATCTTCTTTCCTTTTTTCCATGCGAATGATCAAAATCAGATGAAGAAAGCCTTTTGTACCCAAATTGGTGCACAAACACCGATTCAGCGTGAATCAATTGTCATACCCTAATACATGAGTGCACGAGTGGTATATCAAGTACATCTTAGGAGTGGCCCCATTCACTTAAACCACGCATGAGTGTCCGTCTCTCATGTGTGAAATGTCTACTACAAACACACACAAACATGAGATAAATGCTAAAAGTAATTATCCAAAATCTATTTTTAAAAAAAATTTTATTATATAATTATTTTTATATTAGTTTAATTCATAATTATTATAATATTATAAATATAAATTAAAAATTTGAGTATTACATAAAGATTGTTGATGTTGCCAAAAGGAGCAAGACAATCACTTAAGCCGTGTGCAATGGAGTGGTGTGGAATTCAGCAACAAAACCTCAATTATTGTCAATGGTTAAAAATAAGCAACCATAGAGTCTTATGTTATATTAGGTGGGGTCAGCTATATAAATTTATTTTTACCATTTCACTTAATTTGTATAATATCCTCCATGAATATAAGTTAATTTAAATTATTTTTTATCAAATTATTTTATATTTTTATTATTTTATAAGATAGCAAAAATATTGCTTTTATAGAGTTCAAAATAAGTAACCACAAAATCTTATGTTATATTAGATGAGGTTGGTTTGTATAATATCCATAGAGAGTATGAGTTATTATTAATCATTTATTATTGCATAACTCCATGTTTTCCTAACTCCACCACTTCTTTCTTTTTGTCAACTACAAATAATTCACATTTCCTCAGAATAAATCTCTATACCATTTTAAACACCATTTATTCATTATTTTTTATATGTGCTACCTCTAAAATATTGATATGTAAATTAAAATATAATATCTGAATATCTAATCTGATATCATTTGTAATGTAAAGGCTCATAGAGTTTTTTAATTACGAGGAAAAGCTCAAAAAGCAATGGTTAATGAGTGAAATAATAAGATTAGGGCGTGACAACTGGATAAGAAAAATACGAACAAGAAGAGGAAGGCAGGAAAGTTGATTCCAACCTAAAGATCAAACCAAGCATATTTATGAAATGATATATCAGCTAATATTTAATGTTTTTTATAACACTTGTAAAATTATTATTGATGGATCTCGAAACCCAATACCCAAAATTACAATTACAAGCCCAGAAGATCGCGAGGGTAAGCTGGTTCAAGAGGCCCACGAGCCCAACCAGGCCCAAATAGCTAAGTTGATTCCGAGCGCCCGCGGAACTAAACTGAGCAGTTAAGAATGGCACTGGCAGTCCGAGAGGACACTTTGGCCCATGTGAGATCGAGGACGGCCACGATGTTCCCATGCCCTCAGGATAAAAAGCCAAAATGACTGAGAATGCCAACTCGGATGACTTACACAGCACGCGCTGCCATGAGTAATCAACGGCCTCTAACACGCTATACCTGCACGGCATGTACCCCTGCAGGGCATGTACCCCTGCACACCGTATCTGCAGGCTGTGACAGGTGTCCTGTCACAGCCGCACCTATAGTGGTGGTGGCAGGCAGCTTTGACGCGCCAGTACCACGTGTCCTCTCTCTAACGGTATCACATCCCTTATAAATACCCCCTTTCAGGCTACTAGAGAGGGATTCAGAAAATTTCATCTGAGCACACTCAGCAGTGAACCCTTGAGAAAAGAGAAAAGGTGAAAAGAAAGAGTGAAGGAAGAAATGAGCTAAACCTCTCACACTGTAATTCTCTGTGGGAACGAATAACTCCACAAGTTCTCATTGTACCCGTTCACCGTAATAGTGAAACTTCTCGGACATCCGTCCGTTACTGTGGTTTTTACCCCTTCTTGTACAACGGGGTTTTTCACGTAAATTGCGTATTCTCTTTGTGTCCTTGTACTCTTATCTCACTGTTCGTGCTCTATTTACTTTGTGTTGCCCGTATTCGTCCGTCCATAAAGCCCATCAGGCCGCTCATACTAGGATAGACGGACGGCCAGAACTCGTGGACGCAACAATTATATATCATAGTGTCGACAATATATAATGATATATCAGCCAAATTTAAAATATAGTCTGAATTTTTTGTCAAATTCCCTTTTAGAGAAAATTTTTTACTTTCGATAGGTTCAATATTATTTGTTATATTTGACTTTAATATAAATGTGATAGATACCATTATTGATACCCAATATTTTCATTGTACCAATATTTGTCCCTTACGTTTCCCAACAATTTTTTTTTTTTTTTTTGCATACGATACCAATATGTATTATAATTTAGTTAATACGATTATGACTAATACATATACTAATACCTATATTTTCATCCATGCATATAACATTATGATTTATCATATTCATATCTTTTGCATTACACATACCTACTTGTAACAGAAGTAATGAATGAAGACCACGGTTGTGAGCTCCTGGATTTTGCTAATTCGCCAACATTTGCTGAGTTAGCTATCTCATTGTTGTTTTTACTTATTACAATCATTCCATAAACACTAGACATAAGGATTTAAAGACGTTTCATAAATCTTCGAATGTATAGAATTAAGCCTATATCAACAATCCCTTTCTCTCCCTTTTAAGAAATGATAGATCCACAACAAAACTTATCATTGATAGTAAAACATCGATGCTAGCAACCGGAACTTACATCGTGTCCTTGTTTCTACTGATTTGCATCGCTGCTTAATTTGCATGGCAAATATTGATCCAAATCTCAACTGCGGGGTAGAGCCAGAACAAAAGTCATAACAAAACCTGTGTAAAATATGATAGTCATTTTTACTTTCATTTACTCTTAAAATTATTTGTTATTATTAATTTTTTTCTTTAATTTTATATTTATTATTGGTCAAGGTTTATAATCGTCGAACTATTATTAAAAATGGATGCCATATAACTTTCTTTTATATCGTATTAGACACCTGTTGGGTCCCAATATAAGGGTCCATAAAATATGACCCGAAGGAAAGACCCAAGTAAAAAGCTCAGAACTGAGCCCACAAGCCAAGAAAGCTGAACGGCCCAAGAAGTCGGAGACACAGGCTAGCGGCCCACAAGTCAAAGTTGCGACAAAGGTCCAAGAGGCCCGAGGAGCTCGAAGACATCGTGGATAACACCTAGATACAAGGGCGAGAAGAAAAAACCCGAGGACCCTCCCAGAAGGGACAAAGGATGAAGGATCCTCCGAGAGATGCCTTCTCCAACGAGTCCGTGAAAGCGCAAAGCAACTAGGCACGCCACGCAAGGACGAGGACCATCTCATACACGGCCGAGAACGCGAGCTAAACAACTTCGCCGATTCCCAAGGAACCTGCAACCACTGCCAGTCGCCGTCTCCACATAGCACGCCTAGTCAAATCGAGACGACGCTTAGACCCTGCGCGCCTGACACGCTCAGCCCCTACCAGCGGCGCCAGCCGCATGCTATCCCGCACACGTCAGCAGTATTAAATGTAGCCAGTGGGACAGTGAGCAGCCTCTCGGCCATCCGCTGGCTGCCACGTGTCTTCTCCCCAACGGCACATTTTTCCCTATAAATACTCCGCAAAGGCTCTTGCCTAGGGGACTTTTGGGCCCCTTCCTTCCCACTCACTCCAGAAGAAAAAGTCTTCTTTCCGGCTCATCTCAGACACAAAGGAAAAAGACTTAGACTCTCCCTTAGCACCTTTTACTTTCCTTCCCAACAAAAAGGAGGGAAAGAGTGACAAAGTTTTCCAACGAGAGAAGTCCCTAAAGAGAGAAACACAAAATAAGAGACAGGGAAAAAATCTGCCCTAAACGCTTGTATTCTGTAAAAGACTTCCATCTTAATAGTGAAGCATTTCTAAATGCTCAGAACTTCGTGGTTTTTCCTTCTCATTCAATAGGAGGTTTTCCACGTAAAAATCTAGTCTCAATTTCTCCCTCTTCATATTCATCACCCCCAAATACTTGTATTGCACGTGGACCCCGAGTCTCCGGACGCAACAACACCTTAATTTGAAAACACAAATTTTTAAACATTTCATGAAGTTAGGAAAAATCATACTTCTTGGTATATTTCTTATGAAATATATATAATGTTAGTTTTCTCACTAGGGTTATATTATATCTAAAATTATAAGAATATTCAATTTTCTCAATTTCTTTTTTAATTTTAGTCTCACTTTTAATTTTTGCTAGTTTTACTCTTGGCTTTTATTGTAGTATTAGTTTATATTATATAAAATTTTTGGACAAATTAATTGTTCTTTTGAGATAAAAATATTCTTTCCATCCAAATGAATAATTTGGGGTTCTTCTAAGTTGATTATCTAAAACTAAAATATTACGAATTTGATAATTTTTAAAAATATGTATTTGATAATAAAATAAAATTTGAGAATAAAGTTAAAAAATAAAAAGTTGAGGGGAAAAAAGAAAAGAAAAGATGAGAATATCCTTTAAAAAAGTATTTCTTACACTTAATTATATTAAATTATATTTAAAAATTAATTGTTCTGTCATAAAATTTAAAGGCTTCTCGAATAATAAAACATATTGATGGGTACACCAATAATGTGTTGGCCCAAAGAAAGGTCAACAGAAACCCAAAAAGGCCAGTCAACGTTTCTAACGGCCCAGTAGGAAGATGGGCCCAGAAACAGGAAAGCCCGAAAACGGTCAACGTTTTCGTTGACCGTCCTGGCGGCCAACCTACTCACAAACGGTCAACTCAGTGTTGACCAGGTTGTTGGGCCTTTAGAGGCTTTGCAACAGTGATGGGCCTATTCCATTCTGACCCACAGCCCATCAGTTGATCGCCCGCCGCTCTCCCTTTGTTCTCCACGAAGGCGGCCAACACACTGACGGTCAACTCAGACGTTGACCGTCTGCTCCCTATATGTTGAGCCCAAGCAAGACTCTTCTACAGTAATGGGCCTGACTTACTCTGGCCCATAGCCCATCTGGAGGTCAAAGACAGACGCCTTTCATAGGGGCGGCCAACAAGCACGCAGACGGTCAACCCAGGCGTTGGCCGTCCGCGCTTTGCACATTGGGCCCCGGAAGCTTTTCAACAATAACGGGCGACCCGTTTAGGCCCCACTGATCATAAAAAGTCAACCACGATCCTCGAGGATATTCCACGATCTCAAAAAGAATATCACAAGATTGGCGCCCTTCAATAAGGAAGGCGCCGAGATCCTCCCAACTCCTTGCCCGGCCCAAGGAACCTCAAGCGGTAACATCTTTGGGAAGGAAGGAAGCTAACTTGAAAAGTGGTTGGCCGCCTCAGAAAGAAACAATCCTCCACAATTGGGCAACGAGTATCAGCTTCTAAAAGGAATGCCAGCAACAGATCACAGGAACGATCGCTCCTTCCAAAGAAGGAGGATCGCCATCTTTGCCATAAAATAGGCCCTGGATCCACCATCCGGGGCACGCTTTCAAACACGCTTTCTTGCATGCTTTCTTGGGCGCTCTGAGATATTGAAACTCCTAGAACTGCACAAGCTCTCTGCTACTTCAAACACGTTCATCTTCAACCCTAAGTGCTCTGAGAAATAAGCTCTGGTTCCCAGCAGCCAAACTCTCAAAACACAACCAAACTCTAAGGCAACGAATGGGTCTTTACACACGTTCTCTGCCTTCCCACCATCCAGATACGAGAAAGGACTCATGCCTTTCGACATCCTAACAAAACACTCTTTTCCCCTCTCCCATTGCTTTCTCTCTATCTTTCGATTCGCTTCCATCAAGGTACATTTCTTGACTGGCGTCGGAGTATTTTCGGTGGGATTACCTCCCGCCGTTAACGCCGACCTCTTGTTCGTTTTAGTGGTGTGCGAGGATTAAATGCTCGATGAAGCGGGCGGTTCACATCATCCAGAAAGAATCCGAATCATTGAAATCGGTCAGTGACGCATCACATATATATTTTTAAAAATTATTTAAAATTTAGTAATTTATAATTCTTTTTTAAATAGAATTTTATAAATTTCTACGCAGAGATACTTGAGAAGTGTCCGTACCACGTGCGAGATAGACACTGCCTGGCAGATCTTCACGCCGAGCAAGCCGTCGATCGTGGACTGGAAGGATACCGCAGCAGGGTCAGGGATGAGATCCTCCTCACCTTAATCTCTCCGGCCGGTAGGGAGAACGCAACTTTCCTCTCATGTTTTCACTTTCTTCCTCGTCTCTCTCTCGCTCTCTGTTTCTCTCACTGTTTCCCTTTTCCTTCTTCAAATCAAACCCTAGCAGGTTTCAGCAAAGATAGGTAGAAGGGACTTGCTCAGTGAACGAATCAAAAATCTGAACACTCGATTTCACTTGGATTCTGCCGGAGGTTTATCCGTTATTCCAGATTAGCTCTCGATCTCCATCTTTACGGTATTCGTTTCAGCCCCACCATTTTGTTTCAACCTATGGTTTCTATGTTTATATATTAGCTCGAAAATTTGTCATTCTTGTGGTAATTTCGTTTAATTACAATGGGTTGATTCTGTTTTTTGGTGGGATAGTTGGGGGGGGGGGGAACGAAATTTATCCGAACAAAGGGGAATACTCTAATTTGCGTTATACTTCCGAATCTAGACCTCATATTTTGATGAATGTATTTAGCTGTAACTGGTTAATTCCTCATGAAAAAAAAATTATTATGTGGTAATCTGTTTCTGAGGCTTGCTTGTTTCTGTATTGTTGTCAGAAAAGACGGAAATGGGCTTAAATTTCTGGGTTAGATTACTGATTAGTTGCTATTTTTGTTTGTGGGATTTGGAAAGGAGAATTTTTTGTGATGAATAAGCTATGCAATCGACCCTATCTTCTTTCTTTGTTTATTTACTTCTTTCTCGTGTAAGTTCTGTCATCTCATTGTTGTTTAAGACAGAGATTTGTGATAGTTGTGTGCCAAGCATGACGGATACTGAATAGAACGGAGTAATGAAAATGCAATCGTTTCACTGGGCTATTTTGTATTTCCCATATTTTTTGAGAAGAATGGGTCCTTTAACTTGAATAATATAACTTCGTAGATTACACCAGCTTTTTTGGGTGCAAACAGGAGTATTTTTGTAATAAAAAGTAATTACATAATTTACAACAAGATTAAGACAATAAATATCTAGCCAGATTTTTTTGTTGGAGATAATACTACAAGATCGACCTATCAACTTTTGGCAAACCTGAGCTGCAACTGATGACGTATTAAGGGTGCATTATTGCTTGTTAGGCAAACAGAATTCAGTTCCACTGGTCAGTATGTTTTAAATTCATTGAGCCTTGTCGGATTTCTTTCAGGTGTAGATATCATGACTGAAATTTGAAGTTGTGTAATCAATCTGAAGCAGTTGAACTGCTAGTTGTCTTATGCCTTTTAGAACTGCTTATATACAGTACTTGAATCTTTGTCCAGCTTTGTCTATTTATTGTTTGTTACAATAAGAGTGTAACTTACAATTGTTTTGATTTTAAAACTAATAAATAGCATAATTGAAATTTAACTACAAAAATATTCAAAATGGCCTTGTGATTGTGAATATGTTACGAAGGGATGGTTGGAGGAAGGTTTCTCAGTATGGTCATATATCTTGTATCATTTTTTACCACCAAAATGCCATATATCATGTACTTAACAAGTTTTTCCATGTCATTTTTACATTAATTAACTATGAGGCTTATGGAAGGTAAGGCTACAGGGAGTTGCACTGTAATGTAAAGGTTAAGGTTTCAATTCAGAGTAGTCATCTTTGTATAGTGATGAGATGAGGTCGGGTGCCTTCTAATCCTTCCTAAACCTCGAGGTACAGGAGCATAGACCTTCTCGTTTATCTTCCCTGAGCTACAAGCTGATTGGGGATGTCAAACGACAATATTGTCATATTCTAGGCTCAATTATTGATGGCATGGCTTGTTTAGCCTGTTGCTTGTCAATCATTTAAGTTCATGCTATCTATAAATGCAATATGCTTTGTGTTTAACAAATTCTTCAGGCTGAAAACTGCAGTTGTCTTGCCAAAAATCATAAACATTATCTGTTGAATTTATTTTGTTTGGTGAACGCTTTTATAGGCATCCATATTTTACTTCAATCTGATTGGTAATATCATGTTTATTCTTTCTCCTTTTCTGTTCTCCGTTACTATTAATTTTCTGAAGGGGAAGCAAGGGTAGCTTGGCTTTGAGCTACCCATTTGCCAGGTCTGATCCCCATTAGTTTCCCTCCCCTGAAAAAGAGAAAATCAGCAAATATTTGTTTCTTGCTGGGGAACTATTTGGAGAAGTGTTAGTTTTTGTATCCAGTGATGTGTTTGGCTTCAATATAGTGAATTTTGCAGTGGTCCTCTTATTTTTTCTTTTTCTTTTCTTTTTTTTTGGGCTTCTATATATATATATATTTGGTTGTGGGGTGGGGTGGGGTGGGAGATGAACCAAGTGCACTGCTTTTATTTATGATGTATTTATTAGAATCTAAATATTGTTCTCATCACCTGTTGTACAGCATGTCCTAATCGTTCTTCCTTGGTACATGTTATGCATAAGGAATGTTAAAGGAACATTATCATCAACTTATTTTATGTGATGACAGGCTTAGTTACCAATATTAAGAGAAGTGGTGAACATGCTTCTTGTGTTATATTTTCATTGATGCAGTTAAAAGACTTATGGATAAGGTAATTGCATAAATGTGTGCCGATGTTACCCATGTCATGACACATGCTTTCTTTATGATAGATGACAAGCGCTTGGACAAATATGAGCTTTGGAATCATTTGTAGGGATGTAGAGTGGGAGTGGGAGAAAACAGGGTGGAGTTATGGGTTTTTAAATTTAAATGGAGGTTCTTGGTCACTCTTGGAGAGCTATACATCTGCAAAAACTTGAGAGAGCTTTGGGAGTCCAAATAATATATCACATATATTATAGCTTTGGAGCTTCTTGGAGCATATGAGCAATGGAGCTTCTGGAGCACTGCTCACCTCAAGGATTGCTCTCTTGGTTTGCTTCATGGTTTTGGTTCTGTTTAGATTCTGTTATTGTCATTTAACTGCATGCCAATAAAAATGAGTACGTCCTTATATTTGAGACTGATTATGATAAATGAAAATTTTACCATCAGTGACACAGGTTTTCCTTTTCTGTTTGCAGTGAGACAGATTCGATAAAGTGCCTCTGCACTGTTGAAATGAGTGGACGTTTCTCTCGTACCATCTATGTTGGTAATTTGCCATCTGATATAAAGGAAGGGGAGATTGAAGATCTGTTCTATAAGGTTTGAATTGTGATTGATTACGTACCCTGAAATTTTGGTAGCATATTCATTTTCGTGTTTCTTTACAGCGCTTTTGTGCTCACATTTAATTATTTATGCAGTATGGTCGTATCTTAGATGTTGAATTAAAGCTTCCACCTCGCCCCCCTTGTTATTGCTTTGTAGAGGTAACCTGGAGCAACTGGTTTTGCTTGGTCGGTTAGAGCTTGTAGCTGTGCTTTTTTTTCCGTTGATTCTTTTTTCTTTTTTTTTTTTGTGAATTGGTAGTTTGAGAATGCTAGAGATGCAGAAGATGCAATCAGAGGTCGTGATGGCTATAACTTTGATGGTTGTCGCCTCAGGGTAATAGTAGATTCCATTAATTTAAAAGTGAAGCCACAATTCTATTTCTGATTGCTTATTTTTTTTTTTTTATCTTTTGGTCAAATATAGGTTGAGCTTGCTCATGGTGGTAGAAGTTCATCTTCTGTAAGTGACCGTCGTGGTAGCTATGGTGGTGGAGGTCGCCACGGTGTATCACGTCATTCTGAGTATCGAGGTCTGGACATTTTTCTGGAAATGGTTGGAATTATGCTGTACTATAGGAAGGAATTCTGTGTCATTTCCATGATATATAAAGGCTAAAAGCATGGTAAACTTTAATTTGTTTGTGGTGTGCAGTCATTGTTCGTGGGCTTCCATCTTCTGCATCATGGCAAGATCTGAAGGTAAGACAGTACTATGACAGTTGAAAGTATGTTCAGATGCATGCAATTGGTTTGGCCATCAAGTGGTTAAATTCATTGCAGGATCATATGCGAAAAGCTGGTGATGTGTGCTTTGCTGAGGTCTCCCGGGACAGTGAAGGTATTGCTTCCAATGTCTGTTAAGACTATACTTGTAGCCATAATTCAAATTTTCCTTTCCATGTTATTTTTCATTTTAGAAATTTTAAAGTTAATGCTTTTGATCTGTATTTGTTATGTAGAATGAGCTCAATTTATGTATCTAAAGAAGCATGTGATTAAATGCAGTTTTTTCTATTTTATTTACAAAGGCATATGGAAAAAGGTCAATGCAAATTGGAATTTTCATTGGTTTCTCAAAATTTGTTTATTACAAAACTTGCTATCCTGCTGCATTCAGTAGGTTTCTAAAAGTAGGAAGGCCGTATCTTGATTCCTATGGAAATAAATGTGTCACTTGAAAGTCGACCAGTACACGAAACTCCAACATTGTGGGTCTGAAAGGTTCGCACGACACTGCCTTACTCATGCACTTCAATGAGTCATTAAATATTTGACAGAGTTAACATTTTGAGTTTATACTTTCTTTTCAGCACGCGAAACAGAAACGATGATAGAATACCTGAGCCATGTAATGACTGTGTACGTCATGTTTCAAGTCTCTTTTGTAAGGCAAAACAAATTTATTTCTCCAATTATATATTCGGCAGTATTTCCACATTATGGCTTCTATGGTAGTCTTAAAGTTCAATATGAGCAACATTGAAGAAAATATCGGTATTTGTTATGGTTATATCGGATAAGATAAATTGATATCGTATATATAGGGAAAAAAATCTAAAAATCATAAGCAAATAGGAAATTATTGGCTGATATATATCGTAGATGTGACAATATATTGCAATGTTATCGTAGTATTAGAAAATATCAATATCGAAAGCCCGATACCGATATATATAGGTTGATATTTTTCATCCATGATCAGCAGCCATGGGCATCAACATGCCCCCCTTCCAACTGCAAAAAAGGAAGTAGCGTGATATATGAAACTCTTTCTATGTGCGGGTTCCTTGTAAGGTTAGGACCACTATTGGATCTATTGTATGCGGTCAAACTTATATTCTGGAAGAGACTGGCTTTTTGAGTGAGCTCTATTATAATTTTCAGTTGTTTCTCAAAATTTGTTTGTTATGAGACATGGTGTCTGGCTGCATTCAGTAGGCTGCTGAAAGTAAGAAGGTGGTAGCTTGATTCCTATGGAAACTAATGTGTGGCTAAACTCCAACATCATGGTTTAGGAGGTTTAGACAATACTGCATCCTGGAAACAGATCCACTGGAGGCGTGCTGTGGCCCGTGGCTCAGAGATTTGGGCATGTGGCTACAAACCATGGTGTTGGGGGTACGACTAGCCAAGCATTACAATCAGTCATCAAATATTTGAGAGTTAACTTGTTCAGTTTATAATTTCTTTTCAACACTGATGCCAAACACTTCAGTATATCTCATATGTGGGGCATCATTTTACCTTATGTCTGATGATGAGGGAAATAAAATTAAAAATGTAAAATCAGATTGCTTAGTAAAATCATTTTCTGGGATGCGGTCGACTGCTACAACGGTCTAGTTTGAGCAGAATTAGAAATGCATTTTAATTGCAAGGTTCTTACTGACTATTGGATCCATAGCCTTACTTTAAATTTTTCTTCATTCATACAGGAACCTTCGGTTTGGTTCACTATACCAATTATGACGACATGAAATATGCTGTAAGTCATTTCTTAGGAAGATCTGTTGGGGTCTCCCGGGACTTTGCAGCCTCATTCAACCACATTGTTTGCTTAGGCTTGGTGACTGATTTTGTTTTCCCTTCTGTTACCTAGATCCGGAAACTTGATGACACTGAATTCAGAAATCCTTGGACCAGAGCTTATATCCGGGTGCGTTACGCTTAAGCTACTTGACTTGTTGGATTAGAATGCTTTTTTTACTATATTTGTTTGATCAGCTATTCCAGTTTGTACTCGGGTATTTGCTAAATATCGGTGGAGGTTCAAAACATCTGTTTTACTTGTATAAAGTATGGATGAAAATATCGGTATTAGTCGCCGCCGTAACAGTATCGGCTACGTCGATTGCAATTGTTTTGTAAATCAAGTTTTGCGGACAAATATTGACCAATATGTCGGAAAATATTTTGTATTGGCTGATATATCAAGGATACAACAATATATCATGATTCTGTTTTGGTATCAGGAAGGTGAAATACCATGGATGAAAGTATCGGTATCAGTATCGGTCGTGGGCATATTAGATAATACACATATATTGAAAGAAATTTTTTAAGAATCGCAAGTTGATAGAGTTGTATAGACTAAATATTAGATATATCACCTGATATATTATTAATTCAACGACATATCGTGATATTATCACAGTATGTGGAAATATCAATAGAGTAGGGGTTTGATACCGACACATATTTGTTGATATTTATAATATTTAGTAATATGTACATTTATGCCCGATACTGATATATATTAGTTGATATTTTGTAATATTGATTGATATTGCATTCCATATTATATACAGATAATCTTTTTCACTTTTTTATTGGATATATCTCTTATTCTAAATGGGGAGATTTAATGGTTCGTATACTACCCCATAATTCTTTCTGTAGTTCCTTCGCAATTGCCTTCATTATTAATGTTTTTGTCATCTTGAGCAGTTTGAAATCTTTTCTCCCCTCCTGAGTGATTTCCTGTGGCATCATTTTAAAGGTTCTGAGATTGTAAGCTCTGAAGTGGACGCTTTTGTATATAAATACAACAGGTCAAGAAGTATGAATCTAGCCCAACTAGGAGCCGCAGCAGAAGCAGAACTCCAAGAAGGAACAAAAGGTCTAAACCTGGTTCCTCTGAGCTAGATTTGCCCCCCCACCCTTTTTTTTGGTGAATTCATAACGGTTTTTTTTTTTCTAACAGCAAATCACTGGGACGATCAGTCTCCAGATCACAATCAAGATCTAGGTCTGCATCGCCGATCAAACCATCCAGGTATTTTGAAAAGTTGCTAAACTTTTCTATTAGCATCTCATGGTTCCATTGATAACAACATTTATTGGTATCAATTGCGGCTGTATCGGTATTAGATATATTTGACAATTTGTATTTTTATTTGATATATTAGAAAGAAAACAATTTATGAAATAAGTTGATAAGGTTGTATTGACGAGTATATCGCGATATATCGTTGAGATAGAAACGTATTGTGATTTTTTTGCAATATTAGGAAATGTGGGTATTAGGGGGTTCCAATCGATATATATAGACCGATATTTGTATTACTGCATAGTACCGGTTTACCTGTTCTTGTTCCTTTCGTTTGCAGACCAAGGTCTAAGTCTAGGTCCAGATCGAGATCAAAATCAGGGTCTCCTCCGCCAGGTAAGCCTCTCTCAAAGTTCAAAAAATCAGCTCCGCAGGCCTGCCGTTAAAATGATTATTCTTCCTTTTGAGTTTACCATATATTAAGAAAATAAGAAGACACTGAGGGTTTTTGTGGATCCACGAAAGTTTGAAGAAAAGGAAAAGAAAATTGAATGAAATTATTTTTTCATGTTTGGATTGCACTAAAAATCACAAGGAAAAAAATTGATGAAAAATGTATATTAGAATATTCATATTTGAAGAAAGTGATTTTTCTTTCATTTTCTATGTTTTTTATTTTTTTATTTTACTTTTCTTTCCTTTAAACTTTTTAATATCTAACAAATTCTAAGTGAAAATTCAATGAAGAAAATGAAAGATATAGACACCTGGGGTCGAGTGATGGAAGTACTGAATACTGATAATAGCACCAAGTACTTATTGTTCTATTGGTGTTGGAGGTCATGCGTTTGAACTAGTCTGTAATCTGGGGTAAGGATGCATACATATCTAACCCTCCCTTGATCATATGATGTGGAACTCTTGTGCATTGTGCCATTTTTTATTTGTGTTGAGCTGTTTCGCAAATATCACGAGTGTATGAGTTTGTAAGTTTAGAATGTCTCGATTATGTTTGAATTATTTGAGCAAGCAAGAGGACCCATTAAGTAACATTGTCAAGAGGCGTGGACCTCCCTTAAGTAGTATCTTGAGTATAATTAGAAATTCAGTTCACTTTTTTCCTTTCTAGTGGGTGATTGGCATTGGTTTTTTTTTTTCCATTTTTGGTTTGGGTCCAAAAACAGTTTTCAGACCCCAAAAGCATTTATTATATCCAAATGAGTGATTATAATAAAAAATAGATTTCGGCCAAAATTAATTTCATCTGAAAGTGCCCAAATCAAAATGGATTTTCGAGGGAGCATTTTGCAAAAGTTGGATTTTGAACGGCCAAGGATCAAGTCTTTAACTTTTCAGCTGCTGCCAGCACCACATGCTGACAGGAACTGCCACCACTGCCCCAACAACACTCACTGCCACACAAAATACACTATAAACTTTACAAATTCAGTTCCACCCTGTCCAACATGTTGTAAGAAACAATATTAATCTTACCAATATTTATGTAAATATATTTTACTTTGATTTGTGTTATAGTTAAATATCAAATGTTATAAATAGGATCTATACATTCATATTACATGGTAAACGTTGCTTTTAAAATAAAAAAAAAGACAACGTTTAATGATAAGATGAAATTATTCATGAAATTTTCACTCATTTTAATGTAGTGATTTAAACAGCAATTTTAACTTAATGCTCACTAAATTGATCTTCAGGTTAACGTTAATTTACATGACAGTTTATCAAACAATTTGTGATTGCAAAATACTTTTTCTAAATGGCAATACTTATACTATACAACACAACCAATCTAAAAGCAATGCCAAACTGCCTGTTAGGTCACCCAATTTGCCTCTTGCTAGCTGGCGCATTCATTATCTGCATTCAGTTTCCATTTCCTTCTGTCACATTTCTCCCATCTCTTCAGGCTCGATCCAGTAGCTGGTGATTCTGTTGATGACAAGAGGCTAGAAAAACTACAAGTAGGGTTTGTTGGATGAAGGATCTTTGTAGTTGGCTGGTTTCTGATCCTCGTAAACAACTGATTTCTGCTTATGGAAAGAAGAACATGTTGTTGCCGTTATTTTTTGATGTGAGATTATGAACCAGTTTGCTGCAGAGGGTTTCTTTCAGCTTCATGAATGCTTTCAAGTAAGACTATCAGTCTTTAAAACTGGTTTGCTACAATGTTTCTGCTCTTTGTTTAAACTTGGCTTGCTGCTACTGGCTTATGTGATGCTGCAAAGTGAATCTGAACCTGCATATTTTCATGCTATTTGATGTTGGATTTGTGACCTTTTAAGATGGTTTGCTCCACTGATGTTTGCTTATGAATGTCTAGCCGATTGGATAACCGTTAGCTGTTGGGATTGCCCGCCTTATAGAAGGAGGGAGTAGAAGATTAAATTTTGGTAAAATGTCAGAATTGGAAGCTTAATTCTTGCATTCTGCCCGCTTTATAAATAGATTATTATTATTTACTTTTTTCTTGATTTAAATGGCCACCTAAAATCATAATTCCAGACAATTGCATTTGCTCAATTATCCACTCTAATCCTTCCTGGTTTGAGCGGTGTCCGTCTTTTCCTCTCAAAATGTCAATTGATTCCTCTTTCTGATCTTGTACTACGGCCAATTTTTGAGCTTAGATGAGTTGTGATTATTAATAAATTTTGAAGTAGGGAATTGGTGAAGATCTAGATTGTGTAGTCGATTTTATGTTCCTTAGATGTAAATGCTGGCTGTTTGCCTATATGAAAGACTGCAGTTACTATAGTTGATAAAATGCCCTTTATCAGTGTTTGATTGTGGCCTTTTTTATTTGATTGAATCAAATTAAGTTGACACTGCAAGCAAACTCCAGGAAATTAAGACCCCTGCTGTATTTCCAGTAACCCAATTTGATAGTTAAAGAATTAAGCCCCGTTAATTTTTTGGGTTGGATGTGGTTATAGGTAAAAGTGACCGGCATGGCAGTCTGATCCGGATTATAATTTTTTTTTTAATATTTTGTATTTTAAAAAACATTGAGGTAAAAAAATTATTTCAATAGATTGTATTTTTATATAATTAATAATTTTTTAAATGTAAAGATCCTGTATTTAAATATATGCATGTGATCTAAATATTATAGTTTCTGAAATGTTTTATATTTTTAGGTTTCTTTTTTAGATAAATGTAAATTTTTACATAAAAGAACTTAATAATAAAATTATTTATGGATCTGTCTAAGTCGGCTTGGTTTAAAATATGAGTAGTTATGATTATAATTTGTGGCTCTGATGATCGTGTTATGTTTGGGTTGACCTAAGTTGACGGTCATAAATTATTACCTAAATTCGATTCATAGCCGGCCTGAAATTGGTTTCCACCTGGTGCCTGCCGGGGATGGCAATTATGTCATCGTGTTGCGGAGGGCAATTTGCTAGTCAAATTCCTCTGTCATTCCGGTGCTTGAGAAATTTGGAAATTTTATTGCCAATTTAGTAGGTGTTTAGCTATGCAATTTTAATTTTATTTTATTTTTGTTGAAAGATGTAAATCATGTCATATAGACTATTAGTTTTTTTTTTTTTTTTTTCATTTCATATTTGTTCATTGTGGGGATCTGTTTTCTTATCTTCCTGGAGCTTTTTGGTGGAATATTGAGCTTCTATTAGCTTATGAAAGTTATTGTTGCACTTAAACCAATTTAGACCCATCTCTCTTTCCACTGTTGCACTCAAAATCATTACCAAAGTTATTGTTCAGAGGCCTCAGATCTCTCATCAAGGACATCATCAGCCTTGCTAAAGCCAGCTTTCTTCCTAAAGGGACTCCGCACGGTAACATTGTCGTTGCCATAGAAATGTTTCACTCAACCGGTAAGGCCACGGGTAAAAATGCAAACCTCATCCGCAACTTCGATCTCACTAAGACATATGACAGAGATCAGATGGGAGGGAGTAGTCGCACAAATTTGTCCAACTCATTATGATTTGTGTTGCTGCACGGACTCTTCACCCGATGGAATGGAGAAGTGATCCAAACTTTTCACCGTAGGTATAGACTTGGGCAAGGTGATCCATTCTTAACCTTCATTTTCATTGTGCATTGAGAGGCTCTTATGAATAATTAACAACCAAGTCTCCCAAAGGAGTCCAGCAATCTCCCACCTCTTCCATGTGGATGATCTCCTCTTTGACAAGGCCAGAATCAGATAAATAAGTTTCGTTGTCGATCTTCTCAAAGATATTTGTAAAGCATCAGGCCAATGCATTAACCATGGTAAGTCTCAAATCTTTGTCTCCAAGTATCAAGAAAGATCTGGTGGGTGACACACGAGGAGCATGTAGATACAAAAGAGTCACTGATCTGGGTAGATACCTAGGGGCCAATCTTGTCCATGGCAATTCTCTGAAGGATCATCACAGGAATGTTATTGAAAAAGGCAAGGCAAAAGCTTTGGAGTTGGAAGGCTAGATATCTCTTAATAGCTGGGAGAGCTACTCTAATTCAATATTATGTTGCCTAAATCATTCCTATCTACACTATGCAAATGTTGGGAATTAGACCGCTTGTTTGAATCGTGATGAAATAGCAATTATGTACGATAAGTCAATAATAACCACAAACAATAGAGCATATCAAATTTTAGGTGAAAAACTCTTTTTAAATGAGAAAAAAATCACAGGACTATATATTCAAAATATATCCATTATGTAATGTGATTGGTTATAAAAATCCTAATAAATATAAAGTCACAATACTTTATAATAAATAAGTTCGAGCAATAATGAGTGCAAGATAAAAGAGAAGAAATTAGATTGGTAAAATGTCTTTCACAACTTCAAGAATAACGTATTTAAGGACGGTAAAGAATGGAATATGATTTGGAACTTAATCGGATGCTCGAATTTTTATCTCCTTCATTTTCTTTTATTTATTTTTATTTTCTTACCGTGTCAGCGTTTAAAATTTTAAAAATTATAAAAATAATAACTTTAAAATCACATCAAGCGTATTTATATCACAAATAGCGCTTGAGTGCCTATCGAGTACGCATAGTATGTGAGCCTACCATAATTGACATATGGGCGCCCTTGAAGTACTCCTTAGGCGTTGAGCAATCTAAAGATCTTGCTCGTGTGGCCCTTGCGTGCTCTTCAAGCAACCCCATTCTGAAATTAGCGCACATGCGTACAACAAATGCCTATCACACGTCATTCTGTAACCTTTTCAAATTAGTTCAATGCATGTGTGTTCTCATACATGTCATCGAATGACATATCAAATGGGTATGAGACTCACACAGAGTGACTAATAACCCAACAAACTTTTTCTCATAACCTTGTGGGGGCCATCATCATCCCGACTATACTTCTGCAAACTTTAAGCTTTCCCTCATTGCATCACTTTGGTCATCATATCCGATCCATTCTCTTCGGTCCTAGCCTTATCAAGCGTTAACAACTTCGAGTTAATGACATCCATTATCTAATAGTATCTCACATTAATATACTTTGTTCGGGAATGAAATAACAAGTTTATATAAAGGTAAATAGCGCTTTGATTGTCACAAAGTAGTATATATTGCTTTTGTTTGAAGCCTAGTTTTTGGATGAATTTTTTCATCCATAGCATTTCCTTGTTTGCCTCTAGTACATTAATAAATTTTGTCTCGGTAATATAGAGAGCAATGCATTTTTACAACTTAAATTGCCATGAAATAGCGCCTCCCGTAAATATAACTAGATATCCTGAGGTTGACTTTTGAGAGTCAACATTGTCCGTTATGTCGTATCGGTGTACCCAACCAGAATTGGCTTGTCGCTTTTAAAATACAAGTACATCTTGGAAATTCCTCAGAAATACCCCAAAATCTACCTCACCATGGACCAATACTCCTTCCTGGGATTTGAAAGAAAATGACTAACGGTTTCAATTGCATGAGCAGCATCCAGTCTCATACCCATCATTGCATATATCAAGCTGCCCAGACCAAAAAGTAAGGGACGCTTCTTATGCTTGACTTTTCATCATCCGTAGAGTAGTATTGTTGGTTGCTCAATTTAAATAATTGGCCAATAGAGTGCTTACTGGTTTGGGTTTCTCCATATTAAAACGTTGAAGCACGTTCTCAACGTGATTTTCTTGAAATACTTACAATTTCTTTACTTTTTGATCGCAAAATATTTTTATATTAATAATTTGCTTTGCCAGCCCCAAATTTTTTATAGTGAAAGATTTCCTAAATTGTAGCTTCAATTCGGTGATCCGAAAGGCATTTCGTCCCATTATAAGCATATCATCTTCATAGAGTAGGAGAATAATAAAGTCGTTTTTCAAAAATTTTTGAATGAAGACACAATGGTCCGAAATAGACTTTTGGTAGTCTTGATCTACCATAGTAGACTTGAACTTTTTGTACCACTGTCTCGAGGCTTACTTTAACCCGTAGAAGCTTTTCTTTAGATGACATACAAGATGTTCCTTCCCCTCAATTCAGAATTCCTCTGATTGCTTCATGTATATTTTCTCCTCAAGGTCACCATGGAGAAATGCTGTTTGCACATTTAATTGCTTAACTTTCAGATCAAGAGCCGTAGCCAATCTAAGAACCACTTTGATTGAAGATATCTTCACAACACGAGTAAAAATTTTATCAAAATTGATACCCTTTCGTTGATTGAACTCTTTTACAACCAACCTTGCCTTATACCTTTGTTGTGAACTGTTTTCATCGATCTTTAAATGAAAACCCACTTGTTCTTCAAAGCTCGTTTCACCTTACTTGATCAGTTCAAATGTGTGGTTCTCTTGTAACGATTTCATTATTCTTATATGGCCTCTATTCGCTTCGATTTATGCTCATCCTCCATAGCTTCATCAAAACTTTTAGGTTCTTCGCCATCGTTAAGTAATACAAACTCATCAACCGAAAGGCGAGAGGAGGGCTTTCGATTTCTTGTGGATTGTCGAAGTGGAATGGTTTGAGTAGGTACAGAATCATTATGAGGAGCAACATCTTCCTCATTTACATCATCTACTCCATTAAGCATAGGAGTCCCACGGTCTTCATCTCTTTTAGCATCTTCTCGATTACTGTTTTCATCACAAATTGGCACAAGTGTCCAGGATTCAAGATTCGTATCACAATATCGATTATTATCATTGTTGAAAACAACATTATCCACTTTGCTAATATCTTCACTAGTATCATCCTCGACAAACACATTCCTTGAATGGACATGACGTTTCTCTATCAAATCATAAAACCGATAGCCTAACTCATCTTCCCCGTAACTGAAAAAGATACACTATCTCATTTTTGATTTCAGCTTAGACTTTTTGTCCTTTGGAATATAGACAAAGGACTTACACCCAAATACATTCAGATGGTTGTAGGAAAATGCCTTTTCGAACCACACATTTTTCGGTACTTCTCCGTTTAGAGGGCCACTAGGTGATAGGTTAATCACATGAGTTACAGCATTTCAAGGATTCCCCCCAAATGAACCACGTAGTTTCACCTCCGAAAGCACGTAACGAACTCTCTCGATCAGGATTATATTCATCCTTTCAGCCACATCATTCAACCGCGGCGCCTTCGGTGGAGGCCTTTGATGTTGTGATCTGTAGGTTCGATATTGTCAAATATTGAAATTTGTTTGAATTGGTGAAGGTTGGGAATAAAATGATTTGCTTTAATTTTTCAAATTGTGATATTTGAAGGATTAAGATGAATGATTTATTGTTTGTCAAAATAATGCATCTTTCAGTGTTCGCTATTCAAAAGTCAAGGTCAAAATCTGAGGAGAATTGTACTTTTGAATATGAATGAGTTTGTAGCTATATTTGATAATTTGTTGATGACAATGTATATAATCACATTAGAAATAAAATGTACACGGGAACTTTGTGGAAGCAGTTCGAGACACTTTATGCCTCAAAAATTGTTAACAACAAATTGTATCATTTGATAATATTAATATAGACGAGATACAAAGATGGTATATTTATAGCTGACCACTTAAATGAATTTCAAAATTGTATTGACCAAGGCTGACCACCTTACCGGATTCATAGGAGGTGATACGGATCTCCATCGCAACCCCACTCCAAATGGCGTGGTGACACTGGAGATAGTGAAAGGAGCCATGCTGAAAGAGGAGAAGAGACAACGGTCATAGGGTTTTTCGCATTCTAAAGTCTAGTTTTAGAGTCGCGGGGAAGAAATAAAGGGTGTGGCCCAAAATCTAGTGAGAAGAGCTAAAACAAGTCTCGATTGAAGTACTACTTAAAATGGCGTGGTGACACTAGAGATAGCGAAATGAGCTATGTTGAAAAAGGAGAAGAGATGACAATCATAGGATTCTTCATCGTGCTCTGAAGTCTAGTTTTAGAGTCTCAGGGAAGGAACAAAGGGTTTGGCCCAAAATCTGACGAGAAGAACTAAAACAAGCCCCGATTGAAATACCAAAACCTCAGATGCCACTATTGTAGAAAAGAAGCGACACATTAAGAAAAATTATTACAAGTAGAAGTGTGAAAATGTTGAAGGCAACGAGAAAAAGGTTGAGAAAACCTGAGATGAAGAGAGAACCTCAATTATTGTCAAGATCGTATGTTATTTTGTAAAGAAAATGAAGTGATTAATCTGGCGGATTATGAAAATTTTTTTGGTAGTGGACAGTGGCGCTTCATTTCATGTCATGTCGTGGAAGGAATTCTTCTTGCCTTACACTCCTAGTAATTTTGGAGTGTTGAAAATTGAAAACAAAGACATGTCTCGGATTATTGGTTGTGGCAACGTGTGCCTAATCACCAACAACGGAGCCAAGCTGCTGTTAAAGGATATTCGACATATCCTGAACATTTGGTTGAATTGTATTTTAGCTAGAAAGTTAGATGATGAAGGGTTCTACAATTTTTTTTTGTGAAGGGGCTTGGAAGTTGGCTAGAGAATCTCTAATAGTTGCCTAGGGAAAGAAAAGTTTTAATTTGTATGTGTTTGAAGCCTCAATTTCAGTCGGAGACGTGCATGTTGCGAGAAGCTAGGAATTTTCGGATCTATGGTATCAATGATTAAGCCACATGAGCGAAAAGGGGTTGAATTGTTTAACCGAGAAAAACTTTCTTCGTGGTGTGAAGGAAGTCAAGTTGAAGATTTATTCTCATTGTATGGCGGGAAGCAACAGAGAGTTTTGTTGCATGGAAACTTGCCCATGAGAAAGTCAAATCTTTTTGAGTTGGTCCACACTGATATATGTAGCCTTCTTCAGGTAACGACACTTGAATGAGTACTCTATTTCATCATCTTCATTGATGATTGTTCAAGAAAATTATGAGTATATCCGTTGAAATTGAGGGATTAAATCCTTATTTTCGAATAATTTCATGCTCTAATGGAGAGACAAACGGGGAAGAAATTGAAGTGCATCCAGAGTGATAACAGCACAGTGTATATTGGAGCATTCGACGTGTATTGTCGGACCCACGAAATTTGACAACGAATAACTCCACTGAAGACACCACAACTGAGTGGTGTAGCTGAAAGGATGAATAGGACGCTGATCGAGAGAGTTTGCTCCGTGCCTTTGGATGTGAAATTTCCCAGTTCGTTTTGTTGAATGTCGTGGCTCACGTAATCAATGTATCACTTAGTAGCCCTCTAAACGAAGAAGTATTGGAAAAGTTATGGTCCGAAAATGATGTTTTTTGCGATCACTTACGTGTGTTTGGGTGCAAGTCCTTTGTTCATATTTCGAAGGACGAGAAGTCAAAGTTGAAATCGAAGATGAGACAGTGTATCTTTCTCAGTTACAAGGAAGATGAGTTGGGCTATCAGTTTTATAATCCAATAGAGAAAAAGTTTATCCGGTCAAGGGTTGCAGTGTTTATCGAGGATGAAACTATTGATAATATTGGCAAAATGGAGAAAGTCATTTCCATTAACGATAATAGTCAACCTTATGATACGAATTCAGAATTCTTGATACCAATGTCTATTCATGATAAATATGGTGATCAAGGTAGAATTCGTTGTTGGGTATACCGATGCAAACATGGCAGTCGATGTCGACTTTGGGAAGTCAACATCTAGGTATCTTGTTATATTTGATGGAAGAGCTATTTCGTGACAATTCAAGTTACAAAATGCTTTTCCCTCTCTGCCACCAAGGTGAAATTTATTGCTGTGATGAAGGTAAGGAAATGTAGTGGATGAAATTCATTTAGGAACTCGGCTTCAAGTAAGAGCGATATGTGTTACTTTGTGATAATCAAAGTGTTATCCACCTTTGTAGAAACTCGTCATTTTATTATTAATCGAAACATATTGATGTGAGATATCATTGGATGAGAAATGTCATTAATTTGAAATTATTAACACTAGATCATGTCAGGATTGAGGAGAATGGATATGATATAATAACCAAAATGATGCAAAATGGAAAGTTTGAAATTTGACGAACTATAGCTAGGATGATGATGGCTCCCACAAGGTCGTAAGGGAACGTTTGTTGGGTTATAGGTCCTTCCTGTGTGGGTCCCATAACTAATTTGATGTATTATTCGGTGGCATGCATGAGAATGCACGTGTGTTGTACTAATTTGGTGAAGTTGCATAAAGGCATGTGATAGACGCCTGTTGTACGCACGTGTGTTGTTCTATTTTCGAGGGGCAAATTCTGACTCATTGAAGAAGTGGAAGGACCGATACTTTTATCTGGCGGTCCCTTCTAAGTGTGCTCCTTCGAATGAATGAGGCATTGTGAGGGCTTTTCTTGTCACTACTGTGGGAGACTAGGGAAGGACCTGGAGAAGCCACTAACGGACATTATCCAAGTGCATGCTGATACCTTCCGTGACAGAGGTCATTGGCCGACTGCGGAGGCCTTCAATACGGCCTAGTGGGAGCCAACTCTGAGGGGGTTGACGTAGCCCCGGCGCCACCTACCACGCCTAGGAGGAGGCCTAGGCTACTAATTGTCCGGGAGCCCTTTGATAGGGCGGCCAAGCGGTGAGAGACCTTGTCTGACTCCTCTTCCAACAACTTACTACGGGGCCATGCGCCCCAACTTAAAAGATTAGCTCAAACTACGACTGCTATTGAAAAATAAGTATTTGTGGACTTGGGTTTTTCCGGCCACCTTGTGGATGAGTTGCTCTCTCAATTGAGATGTGTGGTTTTAACAAATAAGAGACTCAATGATCATCGAATGACTGAAAAATTTATGTGACTCAATGAGTTTTTCAGGCTTGTTGAGCTCTCTTCTCATGTAGGGCATCCAAGGCAGATGGAAACACCTCAGTCATGATATCATAGGTAAGATGATAATGATGGTGGATATTAGAACATTCACAAAGCATAATCCGAAGATCCTAATAGGTTCTCTTTATAATTTGAATCTGTAATTTTTCAATCATTCAATAAGGTACGGTACCCGCATCATTGATTTGTATGCCCATGGATAGATCGTCCGGTAAATAGCTCAAAATATAGGCCGACTAGGCTAAATTTATTTAGCTCATACATAACTCATTCAAACTTGTGAATTGGTTTGTTTTACATGCTTGCAAATCGATTTGTTTTAGAACTACCAATAGATTTATCTATAGATTTAAAGCATTATTAACATATTGTTTTGCTCATTTATGAGTTTGGCTTGATAAACAAGCACGACTGGGAGTAAATATTACTTAGAAATATTTATTATTAGAAAAATATGTATAACTAAATTATATTCGTATGAATTTATTTATTATCAGATAAATAAATATATTAATTATCAGTCTTACCTACCTTAACACCATCATACGGCACCGGCCACCTCCAGCTACTCTCATCGGTCCTGTGTCGATATCTCTCACTCCCACTTCTATTCTTAATAAAAAAATTTATTTATTTATTATATAAATTAAATAATATAATATTTATTTTTAGCTTCTTTAAGTCTATTTTTATATATTTTGTTTTTCAATAATTAAATAATATATAAGTGTTACATTGGAGAAGAGGTTCTTAGATCCAACTACCAAAAAAAAAAAAAAATAAGAAAATAACTTGTGTGACCTATCTTCATGACCTATGGCAGACTTGTGTGAATATTAAATTTCATTTGTTTAACAAAAAGTAACTAGTTGGAAAAAAATTTGTTTAGATTTTTCAGTATTAGCCAATGATGCCTAAAATAAATAAATAAAAATATTTTATCGATTATTTTTTAGGCCGTAATACTCAATATCCTTGCTAATATCTATTAATGAAAGATTTTACCCAAAAATAACATTGTTACTAGCCAGTGATGCCCTTGAACTTGCTTCGATTGTCAGCTAACAACACCGTAACCCCGCCACAACTTATTAGCCTACAATTGTGCAAATCGCACCATCATTTAGAAATACCACCGCATCAAATGCCAATTGATAATGATAAAATATCAATCATTTCATTTTCTTCTCTCTTTTATTTTTCTTTAATTCAGAGCCAAACATTAAAAAAAAAAAGATTCTAATACAACGATACATAGGAACTTATATTTTACCAGCCAGAAAATTTGCTAGCTTTTGAGGGAGATGTGGTCGCTAATTTAACACACGAAACCTCCACTATATGTGTAGGTATAAGGAAAGGTCAGATTACTTTTTGGGTCTAATGATATATGATTCTACCTTATATTATGAAATATTTTTTCTACAACTCGAACCTATGATTATCATATCACATAGAGACAACTCTACTACCATGCCGATGACCTCCCTCCATACATAACCATTACCAATATGAAAAATAAAGTTCAAAGTGCATCAGGTCGTATTAGGAAACGTAAATTTAGAGCCAAAAAATGATAATAATTAAACATTGAGATAAGTAGGAACTTATATTTTACCAACCAAAAAATTTGCTAGCTTTTGAGGGAGACGTGGTCGCTAGTTTAACACACGAAACCTTCATTACATGTGTGGGTATAAGGAAATGTCAGATTACTTTTTGGGTTTAATGATATATGATTCTATCTTACATTATAAAAAATATTTTTTCTACAACTCGAACAAGTGATTATCACATCGCATAGAAACAACTCTACTACCATGCCAACGACCTCCCTCCATACATAATCATTACTAGTATGAAAAATAAAGTCCAGAGTGCATTATATCGTATTAGAAAACGTAAATTCAGAGCCAAAAAAGGATAATAATCAAATACGAAAATGAGTAGAAACTTACATTTTACCTACCAAAAAATTTGCTAGCTTTTGAGGGAGATGTGGTCGCTAGTTTAACGCACAAAACCTCTACTGTATGTGTAGGTATAAGGAAATGTCAGATTACTTTTTGGATCTAATAATATATGATTCTACCTTATATTATAAAAGAGATTTTTTCTACGATTCGAACCTGTGATCATCATATCACATAGAGACAACTCTGCTCCATACATAACCACAACCAGTATGAAAAATAAAGTCCTAAGCGCATCTGGTTGCATTAGGAAATGTAAATTTTTACAATAGAGTAGTGTGCTTTAATCCAAGGAAGATAAAAAGGACATTTACTTAGTAGGAGAACATCATAATCTATTCAATATTACCGATCAATTGAGTGCAAAAATGCACGACGAACTCGCACAATGAGCGGGTTTAGCATCAGCAAGGCATCTGGCAAAAAAAGAAGAGAAAATTGCCAACAGAAAGCTCATAAGAATCAGATGATATGTCACCTCTGTTTGGGGGAGGAATAGGCAGAAAAGACTGCAAACTTAACGAAATCGTTCAGGGAGGATAATAATGTTATCCTTCCTAGTTCAGACTGCAAACTTAACGAAATAGTTCAGAAAGGATTAAATACTACCCCTAGAAGCGGTAGATAATCCATCAATGGCAAGAACATCAAAGAGCAAAGAGAGGGAAATAAAACTACATCTAAACAAATTCTCAAACTCGAATATGGAGAACAGATAACCCACCTCAATCAAACCTTCAGCAGCTGCAACTTATTCGAGAACGCAATCCCAATCCAATCCGGCTGAGCAGCCGGCCACTGCAGCTGATTAATCTCCGACCCAGCGGAGTACACAGACATCGGATCAATCCCATTCGGCCCAGCCACAGTGGGCAGCTCCCAGATGAGCGCCTGCGTGTCGTCCCCAGCTGAGCAAATATGCCGACAGCTCTGTGGAGACCACGCGATCGCGTTGACGCTTGCCTTGTGCCTCTCGAGCTCCGCCACCGGCATCGTGGGGGACCGAATATCCAGTATCACCACCTTGCTGCTGTCCATCAAAATAGTCGCCATGTACCTCAAATCTTGCTTATTCCACGACAACCTCAGCAGTGGAGTATCAGGCTCCGGAGATTCGTAGATTATCGTCGAATGTTCCTTATCGCGCAGATCGAAAATCCTCACACTCCCGTCCGCGGAAACCGACGCAAAAACCCCAGCCTCTCCCCACGCAATGTCGTAAACCTCCTTATCGTGCGCAATCAATTGAGTTTCAACCACTCCCTTCTCAATGTCCCAAATTGTACACGTCGTGTCGATGCTGGAAGTGCCGATTCGTCGGGGAACGACGTCGTTCCAGTCGAAGGAGGTAAGAGGAGCGCAGAATTCGCTAGATTTTGAGTTATTAAGAATTGAGACGGGCTCGAAGGCGTCGTTATGGAGGTTGTAGAGGCGCAGGAAGTCCGCTGAGGAGGCGAGTATGGTAGGGGAGGAAATAGAGGAAGGATGAGGATGGAACATGAGCTTCGTGGGAGGGTACGGGTGAGGGAAGGAGAGAGAAGGGTTGGAATTTAGGGTTAGGGTTTCGTCGTCGAAGGTGAGGACGTCCACGCAGTTGTTGTAGTCCTCGATGAAGCTTCCAACGGCGACGTACTGGTGGTTGTTCCGGTGGTGAGAGAATGACATGGCGTAGAGCGGATAAGGGGAGTCATATGTGACCACATTTTCCGACCGGAGATGAGATTCCTGAGTCGAATTTTCCATTTCCGGGGAAGAATTGACGAACTTTGTAGCCCGAGATTTCTGGAGCCTTGCATATATGGAGGCAGGGAAGGAGGAAGGAATCAAGAGGAAGACGAGTACACCAACTGGTCAACGATCAGAGCAGCGAAAAGTCGTTTTGCTTCTCTGACACCAATCTCTGACAACTCTAAATTTTTTAAAAAATTTATAAAATTAAAAAAATATTAAACATTTTTTTAACATAAAATACAAAAAAATATAAAAAAAATAATTTAAAAGTATTTTTTTATATATAAAATATGGCTATTAAATTTTTCAATCCAACGATCATTTATGCATCGAGGGGGCTATGATGCATACAGGCATCACAGCCCCCCTCAATTTCCTATTAGTCGATAACTTTCTTTATTTTGGTACAACTTGCCAAAAGACTTTGATTCATTTGAGTGACTTTATATATTATTCTATTTATATAATCACATGTATTCATATATTCGAAGTTAAATTGTCAAATTTTGAAATGTCCAAATAATTTTTTTTTAAAAAAATAAAGTTTAAAATAATAAATTATCGAAAAGGCAAATTATCTTATCCCAGCTGACTAATAATAGTTTTTCTGGGCAACTGTTGCTACCGCGCTAAAAGGAAAAGAAAAAAAATCTAAGTAATTTTATAGCCTTCCTTCTTATCAAGTATATGACGTGTATGTATATAAATATTGAGGAGAAAATTAATAGTGATTATTATTTTAATTGGACCATCGTGGAATTAGTCAAAATAATTGAATAAGATTGATAATCATGAATTTTAGTAGTAAAATATAAAGTATTTTATAACCTTAGTATAAGGTGATTGTATAAAACATTTGGCATTCTTACTAATTTTTTATACTCCTTATTCCTTTTTATGTTTCTTTCGATTAGTGTGAGTATATTCTTAGTACTCTATAATAAAATTGAATAGAGCGTATAAAAATATTAAAGTATCTAGTCGAATGAGAGGCTTAGTATATTAGTGTAATCTCATCTTTTTTAATACCGAATTCGATGGTTAAGGGCTTTAGTATTACGGATACTTTACGACCTCGGTACTTTGATTGGGTTTATGAGATCCTATGGATGTCTTTCGAGATATCAACATTCAGTTGACATAAAATTATTGATTATTTATGTAACTTTGAGGTTTTTTATTGATAATATTATTTATTAATTATTTAAGAATAATTATTTATTTCTATATATAGTATACTATTGGAGCTTATTATTTGACAGATGAGATTCCTGAATAGCTTTATATTTTTACCTTTTTGGCATTAGTCAAATTTATTTATTGAATATTTAGTTTATTCTTACTATTTCTTTTTAGAATAGTAATATTAAAGAAGAATGAATTAAAAGTTTGATAAAGTTTAGAACAATAGATATTACAAAGTCTAGTTGGAGAGAGTATTTATTTTTATTTTATACTTCATAAATATATTCTAATATTTTATTTTATTTTGTTAAAATTTTAGGGTTACATTTTTTTTTTCAAATTTTGATGTATGTAGGTATTCAATTTATGATATTTATGTTTTATTATTTATGAATATACTATAATATTAATTTGAGACTTATGATTTTTTATATAATCAAATTTAAACAATGGTCATGGACGAGGTCTAGGTCATCATAGATTGAGCTTGTTATATAGTACTACTAACCAACTAGCTAGATGTGTGTGGCCTCCATTGGTTTTTGTGGTGATTCATCTTGACTGTCTTAAAACATTCCCATTCGGGTCATCAACTTCACTACATAGGCCGGCCATGGGGTTGATTATAGGGAAAAAGGCATCTACCAATTTATCAATTGTGATGCGTTATGAATTCAAATTTTAAATAAGTTTGGGTGGAGTTGTCCATCGGATTCCGATTCCGTTTATTGAGCTTTGGATCATACACACCACAACTTAAAATAAGAGGTCAAGCGCCGGTAAGATTTGGTTCCACAAAAAATATTTCAACTTTCAAGTCAGTATGAAGCCTTCTAAGGTTGAGAAGGTAAAATACAATGAATGTAAAAATGAATGTTGGGAGTGTGTTTAGGAATGTTGGTGGGGGATGCACTTGTGGAGAGAGTGGCTTGGATTATGGGAGCTTGCGAGAAGCTGTTTCTCCCAATAATTAGCTTGCAAAGGACTAGTAACAAAGAGAAAATGTGCGAGCGCTGAAAAATTTAAGAGCGCAAAGAACTTCTGGGAGTTTTAGTTTGCTAGAGTGCGTTTAGTAAGCAAGAGAGAGCATATCTGTGGAGTGAATCTCAATGGCATTTTATAGCCGTGGTCCTCTGCTGCCTTCCTTATATAGTGAGGTGGGATGCCCACCTTTTGTGAGGATCGTTTTCTTCCCTGGGTGAATGCAAGCGCCATTCTTAGCTGCAACAATCAAAAAGGTGGATTTCTTTCTTTCTGCGTATGTTAACCGTTAGTGTTTTCTGCGCCAATTCATATGTCTTCCTCCTAGAATGTGCTCTGATTATGAAAGGTTATCGTTATAGTAGAGATTACGTTTCTTAAAGATGCGGAGAATTATGATAGATGATTGTTGAGGCTTGAAAAGGTGTGCGTGGGCCGATTAGGGCATGGGCAGCATTTATCTTGGGCCGCAACCGGCCTACGTTTCCTTGGTCAACGGCAGCGTTGATTATCTTAGGCACAAACGGGCCATCATTGATCTTGAGTCATTGCCCGCCCACTTGCTACTTTTTCAGTCAACGTTAACATTGATTGTCCCAAGTAAAAATGGGCCACTGTTGGATTTGGGTCATTTTCTCCTTTGTGGGCCAACCTGCTACTGCCATCCCCATCAAGTTGGTGGTTTATCGAATAAGTCATTTAGCTGCTCATTAGTTGAATATGTTATTTATCGGTGTCACTATTTACAATGTTTAATGATGGCAATACCATCGCCACCAATATCATCAATCGATTACTAACTTGAAATATCATAATCATTTTTAATTGTCTGCTTGTGGTCCACTTGAAATATCTATAATAATTATTCCATATTATGCGGTGCATGTATAATAATTTATTGAGATGATTAAAATTTATGAATTTATACAATTGTGTTATATTTTATTATAGAACTTATTTGCTTAATTAACCAAATCTTTGATAAAAAAATAGCTTTTTTTATTGTTAGGAAATTGATCAGTTTCCACTATACAAATGATAATATTATTCATCCTTTATTAAAAATAAGGATGAACAATTTTTTTTTTTTTTTATAATAGAGGAGTAGTTTTCATATTTGTATTATGGAGGAGATTTTTAAAAACTTTGGGTATGGTTATGTGTGATGTACTATATTTTCAATCGAAAATTTGATAGAGTTTTGACAGTAATATGCTCATCACCCAAATATAAAACTTGTATATGTTTCTGTATAACAACCTAAAAGTCAACAATACATAAAACACATGATCTAAAAATCATAAAATTATATGTGGTACTAATGTCATAACTTCGGTACGATGTTGGCTCAAAATAAATGCCACTAGGTATTCAAACTAACCATAATAACCTGTAAAAATATATACATTCATTAATACAACGAAAACTATAATACGAGTATATCATCATTATCACATGCATATATCTATATATAAAATTCACCAGAAATACACAATATTTCATCATAAGGTACAAGACCACATAACTAAGTTCATAAGGTCATCTTCAACGTTTTTGAGCCTAGTTGACTCAAATCCTCAATCCTGTCTAATTAGGTGTAACTCATACTCATTTGGAGGGAAGAAAATAATAAGAGTGAACCAAAAACTCAATAAGGCATATATATATATATAAGAAAACAATAATGGTGAACCAAAAGCTCAACAAGGCATATATATATATATTAAAGGACGTGTAAAATTTCATATTTAAAAATGTAATAATGCATATAGGAGGGAACAGAAATGCGTATGAGATCATAAAATATGATTCAGAAAAGAATGCTTTCTACATTCGTTCTAAATTTTGTTAGTTCATTTCATTTACCTTTTTTAGTTATCAAATTATGTCGAAAACTTATTTTGTTTGGGGACTAGGGACTAATAGGCCTTATTAACTAAAGGAGCGGTCGGTCGTAACTTGGATTATATTTACTACTCTTATTCAAAATTTAGAGACAAGTTGTCTACATACAATCTCTGCAAATAGGGTCAATAACTATAAGCGGCACCAAAACAGATAACGACATTCTACTATAATATAAAAGAATATCAAAGAATATTACTCGTTATAAAATACGGCCAGGATAATTATTGAGTTTTCACTATAATATCTATGGCATGCCAAAATATATTATCTGCTGAACAATCTTTGATCTAAGTTCTTAATTTTTTATTTCTTTAGAAAATCCTACTCTTAAATACAAAATTTTTTGTTCCCACTTTATTGTAAAATGGTTCATAAATCTATCAATTCTTCGTTTCGGAGAATAATTTATAAGTCAATCAGTTCTCCGTTCCAGAGAACGGTTCATAAGTCCATCATTTAAGTGTAAAATATTCTTTTTTAGTTCTTTTTTCGTAAAACTTATTCAGGTTCATATTTCTATATTTCTCGTGAGTTTAAACTTCACGTGTTCTTAATTCCATACATAATTTTATTTTCATATTAAGGCAAACATAACTTTTAAAATTCGATGATACGAATGCGGATAATCAGTTCTCATGAGTTCATATTTTCACATGCTTATAATTTCATACACAATTTTCCACAATACTTAAGGCATATAAGAAATTCTTACCGTAATGAGTCATATATAACTTTAGAGCTTTTGAATAATAAATCCCTTAACATATGCATATAATTTGAAATATATATACAAGATAATACATTTAACATACATGCAATTAAATATCATTGTTTATATCCGACAATATTTTTGGAATACGTCAAATTATCATACATAATTCCGTGGGCATAAACACCAAATATACGGGGTGCCCGCATCCATAAAACTAGAATTATGAATTTTTAAAGCTAAATCATGTATAAATAATAATTAATTTGGGTAAAATTTAAAGGGGGCATGGGTTAAGGTTCTAGTGAGTATAAGACCGTACAAATCTTTTAATTTGGATACCCGATTAATAAATTAACATGTTTGAGGTATGGGTAAACATATTTTAAAGCCAATTTATGTAAAAGTTCCAAAATAATTGGTGAAATCGTTCGGGTGTGGGGTTAGGGTTCCATATCTGAAAATCGGTCAAAACTACGAAATTGGGTATGAAATTTACATATGTGTATGCTCAAGTTATGGGTTTCCATTATATAAAACTGATTTATACATAAAATCCAAAAAAAAAAAGGGCAAAATAGTCCGAGCGACAGTTAGGATTTTTGGGTGCGAAAAATGGTACAAATCTCACAAATTAGACATAAAATCGAAATATTTTTATGCGTAAGTCATGAGTAATATAAAATATAAACTTATTTAAGAATTGAAATTAGGATATCCGAAGAAAACGGAACAAAATTATAAGAAAACAAAAGATGAGAATAAGTATGCATATTACTCATGAGCATCAAGTTGAATTCGAACCCGTGAGCATCAATTCCTCCATTCCTCCCTCTTTTCTTTCTCCTAGAAGCCGAGAGAAAATGTCAAAATAAAATTCTCACTGATTTAAATCCCGAGACGGCGCTTGAGCGCTAGCCGGGCGCGTGGTAGGCGTGCCCAACGTACCTCCAGCGCCGACAAGCCTCCCTTGCCGACTCAATCCATGATTCCAAAATTTAATTTTTCACATGAATTAAGCTCAATATTGATCATATTAACTTAATTACTTTCAATTATGATGTTCAAAAATCGGTACATTATAATCTTTCCCACTTATAAAAATTTCGTCCTCGAAATTTAACAAACCACAAAAATTTAACAATTAGGGATAATCCTTTCAGAATTCCTTCTTCATGTTATTATGCCACATCCTTGATCACATGACTTATTCTAAGAGGCCTTATTATAAGACAAATTCCTAATCTCCAAGACGATTTAACCCAATCACTTACTAATTTCCTCAGCCATCGATATAAGGGAGATTTTATGACAACCCACAAAATCTGAAGGCAATCCAAATTTACTAATTATTTTTCCGACTTAATTCAAAACCTCGAGTGAATTTATGAACTTCTATTTCACTTCATCCTAAGTCTCGTAAATGATCGTTCACATGGAACATCAATCTTATTTTGAAATCCTTGGGCCATGGGCCCACGTGCAACTATTACGTCATTCTGATTAACCATTTACTTGTACATTAAAATCAATCGTAATTCTTATTCATTGATTCATATTAGACACCTAGGTTATACAGCAACTATAGAGCCAAGAAAATTTCAAAGATATCGATATCTCTAAGGTAAAACCCATAGTTTTCGGATTACATCCAACATAGAAAATATGATTGAATCAATTAACCTAAGAATTTCGGTACCGCCTCAAGTTCCTACCAAAACCTCAAACTTGAATATTTAGTAACTTATCATCATGTTGACATATCGACAAGCCAACTTGCTTGCCGTTCACCTTTCGTATTTCTTATGAAGTATCAAAAATATCTTAAATCTAAAGACTCTCACTTGCTAACTCCAACCATAGGTATAGTAATTCTGATCGTGGACCTTTGTCCCCACTTAATTTAATGGCATCCACCTGCATATGATGTAGGAAAACTATAATCCTAGATCCTTCTCAAAAACATTATATTCTATTATTTCATTGAATCTATCAGGGATCAATCCAAACGACATAATCAATAATTTATCCTTCATTTATCAGAAACTATCTTTATATCTTTCATTCTAACAGAACCGAACACTTCCAAGCCAAACTCCCCACAAACTTACAAAACCTCGAGGAACACTTAATGGATATCATTCCAAATTCACCTAAACCTAAGAGAAATACACACTTTTGTGACATCAATTAATCCTTCTCAAATAAGCCATCACTCAAATCCCTACGAAACCATATTCATGCCCTTGAAGAAACTACATGCCCAACCTAACATTTTCCTTAATCAAACTCATATTCTTTCCCAATTAAGCACATGGATAATTGCCTTCCTAATCCATGATACCTTTTTCAAATAGAGTTTATACATTCCCATGATCCTATAAATTTCTCGACGAGGCCTTCCCAAAATTAACCCAAATATGATCAAAAGATCTACTCTATTTTATCCACTAAATTACCAATGAACCTTCAAATCCAAACGACGTTACTGAAATTTGTAACAGCCAAATACTTATCCAGAATGCTGCCATTGGCACAATTCTCAATTATCCACAGTCAACAACGCTATAGATACAGATCGATCTTAGAAATCATCAAACCCTTACAATAGATCAAATAATTCATCTATTCATTCATAGTACCCGCTTATCAAATCACTAATCTCCTGGACAACCTAATTTTTAAAAATCTACAGATAACCTCATCAGTTCGTCTTACCTACCTCAAAGGTTTTAGAGTATCCCACGGTGACACCTAATCTATGCTTCCTCGGTTCTGCATGGAATCCTTAAAGATCGATGTCGATTTTGATATGACTTCGAATTACTGATCAAAAGATGAATCATCTAATCTTCCTTCCAAAAACATCCTCAAATATTCATACAGTTAAAACTCCTCAGTGACCACAAAATGACCTCCAGGTGTTGTCTCATATGCTAATTGGACTTGGCATAAATCCTTATTAAACGATTTACAAGTAAGACGATAGTAATTTTCTGATATCTCGATCAATTCAGACTTATGCTCAAAATCTTACAACCTAATTGTAGGATACAATATTCTTACCAATCCAATTTACACTGATATGGCGGTTCACTAATCAAATTACTACCAAAATCAGATCAAAATTTGATAGCTCAAAACAAATCAATTCAACCCGAATAATCATATCTACGAACCCAAAAAAATATCGCAATCCTCGATACAGATAGTATCAAGCCAAGATCCTTAAATAGACAAATAAACTTAAAAATCACAAATGAAAATTATATACTCAGTATCCCGAACGATACTTATGCTACAATATCAGATTTTTGGAATCTTACCTTCTATCACAACAAACAACACGTTTATCTTATGCACCATCACAGCAAAACTCCAATCCAAGGCACTGGACTTCCTCACAACTAGGCCATGGGATAAAGACAATCCTCAATCCTATGATCGAACTGTCTATAGTTTGAAACATGCTCACAGAATTTCATAGAGAAGATATTTATTCATAAATTATCTACAAAAGTATACCACGATATATATTTATCCTATCGGACATTGGGTCATCACAACTAGAAAATCAAACCTAACTTGTAATTCTAGTTTAGTTCTAACCTAAGCTATTAAAATTAGGATGACTAGAATTATCTAGTCTAACTAAATCGTCTTACACCTTCATCTACTTATTTAATTTTTATTATTCTATCCTAAACTTTCGTATAAGATTTAGATCAAACTTAAGGCATCTCCTCTCTGATACTAACTATGATGTACCTATTTTCAATTGAAAATCCGGCAGAGTTTGAACTATAATACGGCCGTTGTCCAAATACAAAATCTGTATATATTCCTGTACAACAACCTAAAAGTCCACAATACATAAAACATAGGATTTAAAAGCCACAAAATCACATGTGACACCAACGTCATAACTCCGTTACGACATTGGCTCAGAATAGAAACCACTAAGTATCCAAACTAATCATAATAACCTACGAAAGTATATACATTTATTAAAACAGCAGAAATTATACTACGGGTATATCATCATTATATGCATATATCTATATATAAAATCCATTAGAAATACACAATATTCCATCAGAAGATAAGACGACATAAATAAGTCCATAAAGTCAACTTTAATGTCTTCGAGTCTAGCCGATTCAAATTCTCTACCCTATCTTATCGGGTGTAACTCATACTTATGTGGAGAGAGAAAAATAGTAAGGGTGAGCCAAAAGTTCAACGAGGCACATATATATATATATATATATCAAAATGACATGCAAAATTTCAAATTCAAAAACATAATAATGCATATAAGAGGGAATAGAAATGCATATGATATTGTAAAATATGATTAAAAAAGAATACTTTCTTCGTTCGTTCCAAATTTTGTTAGTTCATTTCTTTTACCTTTTCTTAGTCATCAAATTATGTCGAAAACTTATTTCGTTTGGGGACCAGGGGCCAGTAGGCCTTACTGACTAAAGTCGCGGTCGGTCGTAACTTGGATTGTATTTGTTTTTACATAATTAAAAGCTATCTCCTCTTATTCAAAATTTAGAGGTGGGCCGTCTACATACAATCCCTATAGATGATGCTAATAGTCACAAGCAACACCAAAATAGACAATGACCTTCCACTATAATAAGCATGCTAAGGAATATCATTCGTTATAAAATATGGTCAGGATAATCCATGAGTTTTCACTGTAATGTCTATGGCATGCTAAATATACTATCTGTTAAATGACCATCTGTCCAAGTTCTTAGTTTTTTATTTTTTAGAAAATTTTGCTCTTAAATATAAAATTCTTCATTCCCACTTTATTGGAGAACGGTTTATAACTCAATCAATTCTTCGTTCCGAAGAATGGTTAATAAGTCCATCAATTTTTCATTCTAAAAAATGGTCTATAAATTAATCAATTCTTCGTTCCAGAAATGGTTCATAAATCTATCACTTAAGTGCATAATATCCCCTCTTGGTTCTTTTTTCATAAAATTTATTCAGATTTATATTTCTATATTTCTCGTGAGTTTAAATCCTCATGTGTTCTTAATTTCATGCATAATTTTCTTTTCATATTAAGCTAAACATAACTTTCAAAATTCTTTGATACAAATGCGAATAATCAGTTCTCATGAGATCATATTTCACATGCTTATAATTTCATACATAATTTATCATAAATATTGAGGCATATAAGAAATTTTTATCGTAATTAGCCATATATAACTTTAAAGTTTCCGAATGACAAATTCATTCACGTATACTTATAACATAATTTTCAAAACATATACAAGATGATATATTTAACGTACATGCGATTAAATATCATTGTTCATATCCGATATTATTTTTAAAATACGTAAAATTATCATATATAATTCCATGGGCATAAATACTAAACATACGGGGTACCCGGGTCCACAAAACTAGAATTACGAATTTTTAAAGCTAAATCATACATAAATTACAATCAAATCTTGTAATTCAAATACCCAATTGATAACTTAACATGTTAGAGGTACGGATAATAATATTCTAAAGTCAATTTATACAAAAGTTTCAAAATAATCGGTGAAGTCGTTCGGGGCGCGTGGTTAGGGTTCCATATCCGAAAATTGGTCAAAACTACGAAATCGGGTATGAAACTCACATATGTGCATGATCAAGTCATGAGTTTCCATTATCTAAAGCCGATTCATGCATAAAATCCAAAATAAACGGATAAAATGGTCCGGGCGTGAGTTAGGGTTTTCAGGTGCAAAAATATACAAATCTCACAAATCGGACATGAAATCAAAGTATTTTCATACGTAGGCTGTGGATAATACAAAATATAAACTTATTCGGGTATCGAAACGAGAATATTTGAAGAAAACGGAATAAAAGTATAAGAAAATAAAAGATGAGAGTATGGGTGCACTTGTCTCGACCTGATCTATCACTTTTCTAACTGGCTCCAAGTCGGATTCGAACCTGAGAGTATCGATTCCTCTATTCTCTCTCTTCTCCCTCCCTCTCTCTCTCTCTCTTCTTTCTCCTGGAAGCTGGAGGAAAATGCCGAAATAAAACCCTCACGGGTTTAAATCCCGGACTGGTGCTTGAGTGTTGGCCAGGCACGCGGCAAGCATGCCCAACCTGCCTCCGGCGCCTGCTCGGGCGCTCGAGCGCCCGGCGAGCCTTCCCCTGCCGACTCGACCGATAGTTCCAAAATTTACTTTTTCCATACGAATTAAGTCTAATTTTGATCATATTAATTTAATTACTCGTAATTATGATGTTCAAAATCGATACATTATATTTTGACCTCATATTGAGTTAAATTTTTTAACAATTCAAGAAATAACCTTAATATTATAGATACTTTGAGATCTCAATACTTTGATTTGGTTCATGAGACATTATGGATGTCTTTCAGGATATCATCATTCATTTGACATAATATTATTGATTATTTATACTACTTTGAGTTATTTTATTAGAATAATTATCTATTTCTATATATAGCATATTATTAGAACTTATTATTTGATAGATAACTTTTTTGGATAGCTTAATTTTTTTTACTATTTTTGACATTGATCAAAATTATTTATTGGGTATTTAGCTTACTCTTATTATCTCTTTCTTCTAGAATAATATGATTACAAGAGAATGATTTAAGAGTTGGATAGAGTTGAGAATGATAGATATTGCAAATCCTAATTGGAGAGAGTGTTTATTTTTATTTTATATTCTCAACATACATTCTGGTAATTTATTTTATTTTTTTTTAAAATCTTGATATATGTAGGTATTCGGTTTATGATGTTTATATTTTATCATTTACAAATAGACTATGATATTAATTTGAGACTTAAGAATTTTTATATGATCGAATTTAAATAGCAATCATGGACTAGCAATCATGGACTGGTCTAGTTCGTCACTGGTAAAGCTTGTCATAAGTACTACCAACCAACTAGTCAGATGTGTGTGGCCTCCATTGGTTCATATGGAGATTTATCTTGATTGTCTTAAAACATTCCTATCTGGGTCATTAGCTTCACTATATAGGTCGGCCATGGGGTTGATTACAGGGAAAAGACACCGATTTACCAATTGGTAGTTTATCGAATCGGTCATCTACCTGCTTATTAGTTGAATATGTTATTTTTCAGTGTCATTAGTTATAATATTTAATAATTGGCAATACCATCGCCACTAATATCATTAATCGATGACTAACTTGAAATATCACAATCATTTTTAATGCCTGCTAGTGGTTCACTTGAAATATCCATAATATTTATTCCATATTACGTGGTATATATATAATAATTTATTAAGATGATTAAAAATTATGATCTTATACGATTTTATTATATTTTATTATATAACTTATTTCTTTAATTAACCAAAACTTTGACAAGAAAATTATAATTACATAAAATTTATAATTAAATAAATTTTAAAATTTACACCAAGATAATTATTATTTTTATTATTATCTTTAAAATAAAATCTTAATCGTGTCCCAAAATTTAATATTTATAAATAAGATTCAATTTATAACTTAGCCTGCTACTTTAAACCTCCACCAAATAATAATAATAATAATAATAAATAAGAAAAAAAAAAAGCCGAACACGGCGTTGAGTTGTCGCCGCGAAAAAAACCGATCTCCGGCGTCCTGCGCTGAAGAATTTAACCAACCACTCTGGACTTTCGAATGCTTTCCGGTTACGGAAACTTCCCTCTGCGGCTTGATCGTTCTTTCTACTCTCAAGCCAACCAACTCTATGACATTTGAACTGATAGAACAGAACCCTCTTGGAAATTTCCATCCCTTTTTGTTTTTGAATTGAAATTTCTGTAGTTTGCTATCAGTTTTTCTCGAAATTACTCCTAATATCGACAGCGCGTGATCTCCGTCGGAATCTGCCGCGGCATTAGGGAATCTGCAATGGCGAAGGGGGATTTGATTCTGAAAGGGGGATTGCTGGTATTTTGGTTTTGTATTGGGCTGATGGTGGTTCGAATGCAGCCGTGTGCTTCCGCTAGATCTGACCAAGACATCAGGGAGAGGTTTTATGGTAACAATTTGTTTAATTCGACGACGTCCGCTGACGGAGAGGGCAGTATTGCGAAAATTATTGACCATGTCCTCGAGAAGGAGTTCTCGGAAAATGATCAGCCTGAAGGTTAGGGTTACAACTTTTCGTTTATTCATTTTTTTGTGGTCCTTGGCAACCTCCTTCAAAATGGTACTGTCGTGCATTTCCGAGTGCTGCATTTTCTGTTTTTGTATTTGTGAGTACTTATTGATCTACATTATTTTTTTATACTTAGTCACCGATCTTTATGACAAGTGAATTAGTCGTTAAGGTTGCGATCGGAAAGGATATGAGCATTATTTAGGATAATCAAGGGACTTATGACATATACAAGGTAGGGTTTCTGTTCATAAATTTGATAGTTTTTTAATATAATCATAACAATTAGTGTCCTTATGACATTGGTTGAGAGAGTTCAGAAAAGTGCACATAGCATTTTTTTTAGGGTCCTTTGCAAACACAATGGTTAAGTGGAAGTGAGGTTTAAATGTGTACTAAATCGTCTAAACTGCAGGGAAGAGCTTGCTGATTAATGGGCAGTGGGGTTGTCCTTGGTTAGCATTAGCTTATAATTTCGTTCGACTTGCAGTTGGCCTTTGAAAAGATCAGCATATACTCATATAGTTAGATGATTGGTCTTCTGTTTTTCTCAATTAGTACCTCTACTGGTTCACTTTGTGTGTGTCACTAGAGCCATCTCTTGTGTCTTCTACAGGGAAAACCATTCCATTTCCAGTTTCTCAGAGCCACAGTAACTAATCTATATCCATAAGACCGAAATTGCTGTAAAAAACCTGCATCATTTCTGCCTAACATAGACCGCACCTCATCATACAACTACTCAATATACAAACAACTCATGAGTCATGACTGAAAAGGCTCCAACTGCCATGTCCAGACCATTCACAGTTCACCGTTATCAAGTCCACTCCTTCCAAATGATGCATTAAAAGACAGAATCTGTGTGCATGGTTATATCACAAAAGCATTTTTGACTAATCAGGCAAAGCATTAATTGGGCAAATCCATCTCTTTTATCTTCAAAATATGCTCTAGCAAAGGGTGCTAAAATGTGTGCTCAATTGTCAAAACTCATGTTGAGAATGCTTCCACATGGTCCATTTGATGCCATGCTGATAGAAATTCAAACCAGGAGGTTATCGCCTGAACTTGGAGAAAATCTTGAACGCTCAACTGAAAAGTGAGCCAAATGACCTTAGTGACTTCCCACACCCTCAAGGGTAAGCAAACTTATGAAGCATACATGCCAAGTAACAAGCATACAAGATATTCAAGAACAATTGACAGTATTCTACATGCCTGATAAGAATGTAGCATGATTGCATACCAATAGTGTAAACCATGGAGTAACTAGCTAAACTAGAAAATACAACAATTATAGATGCGTGCTCATTGTGCAGCTGTTCTCCTTCATCCTTTAACCTGACATCCTGAGCCTTGGGTCTCCATCCAACTGTCGACCAATTAGCCTCATCGCCGTACCTAATGTTGCTCAAGTTTCCCATCTATCAGCAAACAACCCTACCGTATAATCATTCAGTAGCAGATTCATCACACATGGTACTGAGTGTTTTCGTGATGCTGAAGCATCTCTGGTTATCCATCTCATAATACCATTCACGCGTGAGGTGGAAACATTTATGTATAAATCAACATGTAGCATGGGGTCACCACATGGGAGGCACTTCCATGCCTATATATATATTTTTTATTTACCACATAGCATGAGGTCCTCACTAGCCCTGCTTCCCATGGGTGTAAATGATCTCATTGTATCCCACAGTGCAAAGCACCATAAAAACATCAATGAAGTGTGGCATAGTGCAAGAGGGTCCCACATCACTGTCCTGGGGATGTCACATGTAAGCAATTTTACTATTGTATTACAAAGAAATTGTTTAGGTGGTTTGAATTTATGTCTTCTAGGTCACAATGTATAAACCTTACCGTTATATAATTTTCCCCTAGATGAGTGAGGCATAGGGTGATTTTTTGTACTTGGTGCTTCTTTCTGTTTAGTTTATGTTTTATTGTAGCAGGGTGGGCTCTCGGCCTGGGTCTTGAGGTATTCTGTAGACCAAGAATATTGAATCTTGCTTTTTGGATATTCTTATTTTCACCTGTATAGTCCTAATTATTGTGTAGGGTGATTTTTTGTACTTGGTGCTTCTTTCTGTTTAGTTTATGTTTTATTGTAGCAGGGTGTGCTCTTGGCCTGGGTCTTGAGGTATTCTGTAGACCAAGAATATTGAATCTTGCCTTTTGCATATTCTTATTTACAGCTATATAGTCCTAATTACTTACCCTCCCCGCTCTCACCAAAAAAGACGTCATTCTGCTAAGGCTAACTCTCTCTGTACTAACGCCATCCTTAACCCTATTCACAATCTTTGACACTTGCGTGATTCTCCAGATCCCACCATCTATTTAATCTTCAACATAGGGTCATGATTGATATAGAACAGCTATGATAGTATATATGTAGTATACATGCAGTCTAACAGCATGAAATCAAACTAGGGACATATTGAATGTGTGGGCAATGGGGGGCCCTTGTTCCCACTAAACCTGTCAACCTCCTAGAATTGGTATATGTGGGGGTTTGCTTTGAACCCAACAACTTTAAGGGAAATAAAGTAACGCATATCTCCTACATGTAAAGAGAGTACAAGAGAGATGTGGTGGAGTAAGAAAGTTACAAGATTCAGTTTACATTTGCTTGGCAAGACTAGGAATGAAGGAATGAGAATGCATAGGAATTAAATGGCTTACATTCCCATTCTTTCATTGTCTTACCTGCCAAAAAAATGTGACCTTAAAGTAACTGTTTTTTAGTAATTATTAGAAAATTTATCATCTAGACAAATTTCTTTTGGTGCAGTTGCATTTATTTATTTATTTATTTTTTATTTACAAAGATTTTTGGGAAAAGGATAAAATTCTCTAAAATGTACTATAAGATTAAATAATTTATTATTTGGCAGCGGCTGTATTTGAATTTTGTTCTTTGTTTTCAGTTGGTTGTGTTTTTATTTTGTCCTGGTGTTTCTAAAAGTAAATATCTTGTCTGGTATTGCTTCATTTTCTATTATATGATTAAAGAGTCAAACAAATGAAGCATAGCTGGAAAAAAATATTGGTACTTTCTTCCCAATCCTGACACGAAAAGAAGTTAACTGCATGTCAAATGATATGTACACAACTATTTTTTGTTGGCTTCTTTTTTTTTTAAATTTCCATGAGATGGCATTTGGTACACTAATGTGTGGAAGTGTAAGTCAGTGGCAAAAAACTAGGAGTTTATGCAATAACTTTTTTAGCTCGGATCCCAAAAAATGCAATAATTTTTACAGAAAAAGATTTTTTTAGCTGTACTTAAAAAGAATGGATAATATCTTGGATTTTCGAAATCTCTGAAGGAACATCGAGGACTGATGGCAGCTTCATTATTTCTTTTCCTATCCTGCACACTTCCTTAAGACTTCTTCAATGGTGCAATGGTTTCCATTGAGCATTGTATTTATGAAGGTATAATTGAATAAGGATATCAAATGATTGCACCATGGTATTTTAGGAAGTGTTTATCCATTTTGGATTAAGGCCATTAAGATGTGATTATTGGTCTTTTCTTTCTGTATCTTGATGGTCTATAATATGTTTGAACTCCACCAGCTAAGATCACTTCTATGGAGTTCGTATCAATATCATTTATGATTTTGAGTTTTTTTTTTTTTTTTTTTTTTTTGGGGGGGGGGGGGGGGCGCTTAGGAAAGGTGGTAAAGGCTTAGAGCCTTCGATTTTGAGTATCCCATTTTTATACTGGGATGTCATGTCCTTCCAATTTCCGATATGCTTGTACAATTGGGAATTCATTTTTTTTGTTTATCTACCTGCAGTGAGTTCTGTCTTTTATGTTAAATTATGATTGTGGTTGAATCATTGGAGTTTAAGACACTGAATTATAGGTTTTTTTTTTTTTTTTGTCTTGGATTCATTAAAAAGAAAATTTCCCTCCCTTTTTTGTCCTTACATCATGGAGCAGTTGCGCCTTTAGGGCTTATTATCATGTATTATTTTTGATCAAATGTATCTTTGTGGTTCTTTCCATATCAACTTAAACATAAATTATATTCAGAATAATATAGAAGGTACATAGAATGGATAGATCTCTATTTGGGATTTCTGGAAGTCATTGGCTCCTCTTTTAATGCATCATGGTCTGGTAGTTATGCCAGGTTCATAATCATATTCCTGGGAGCCTATTTTCATGTCCTGTTGGGCAATTATAAAGAAGTAATTTATATACGACTCCTTATTTTGCTGGTATTATTTTGGCTGGAGCCAGCTATGGTGTGTATATATAAACAATGTTGTCAATGGTGCTAGGCGAATTAAGGCCCTAAAACTCCATATTGCTTGAGGCGCTAGATGCTATAGGAGGCACTCACTCAAGAGAAGTGATCTGCTAATCGAACTATAATTATATATCTACAAACCATGTAGAAAAATATTAATCAATGTTTAAATACCTGAAAGCAATAATAAATATACATATATAAACAAGTTTTATGTCATTTCACATGAAACTATCAATAGAAGCACTTATATGCAATTTATATTTTCTAGCATTTGCATAATTATAAGATGCTCTAATTCTAATCACCATCAAAATTCACCACATTTTGCTCATCACCATTATCATCATCAAATAGGCTCTCATCAATTCCATCACAAGATTTGCAGCAATTGTCTCCTCTATATCTGTTAAATCGCCTTTTCTTCATCTACTCTTATTGCTCTACAACTTGAATAATTTGTACCTGATTTTCAGAACTCAAAGCCTTTGCCTTCACTTAATATTTGTTATTTATGACCTCAACTGGCAATGAAGATGATAAAGATCGTGATTTTATGTGATGGAAATTAAATGACATTGAGAAGGAGTTTTGTCGTGCAGATTGTGGTGATAATAGGGCAAATATATTTAAAAGAAATGCAAAATTATAAGTTTTTAAAAGGATAGAGATATTTTAAGAAAAATAATAAAAATTTGTTTAAAAAAAAAAAAGGGGACGCTTGAGTGCCTAGGTGCCTTGTTTCAGGTGAGTGCCTTTGCATTTCACTTCACCCAAGTGTGGCCCAGGCGCTTGTGCCTCACCTCACCCGAGTGCCTAGAATGCCTTTGAAATCATTATATATAAATATACATTACCACTTGTGACGTTTTCAAATTGCTTTAGATTTGTAATCTCAATTAATTATACTAACAATATAAAAGTGAATTTTCTGTTGATTAGTGTTTAACATGCTTACCTTACCCATTACTTCATGCTGAAACCTTCCCTCTGCAGTATCTGATGGAACCAGCTTCAACAGCAGTGTGGCTGGTCAGCAAGTAGGTTTATGATTCCTCTCATCTCTTGGTTCAGACTTTCACTATTTAACACAGTTTTACTACGTGATGCAAACCTATTGAAATTATGAATTGCTGAGATGTTCTTTAATTTGCTGTTTTTGACTGTCTGACATATTTGACTTGCTGCTTATTTGTCTCACTGGAGCAAATTTGATGCATAGTAATGCAGCAGACTAGTAGGAGACAGACAGTTACACACCCGGACACATAAGGCTTTATTTCTTTGGGGCTGATACTAAAAGCAAGAAGAGTGTACAGTTTACAAATGACTGCATTTTCTTTAGAACGGCATGTTTCACCACTCACCATCTGGCACATGCTCACAACACTCACGTGGCCATATTTTTTTGCTGTGTTGGGTTGTAAAAGCAAGACAAGTGTACAGTTTTTCAGATGACTACTTTTGAGGTACAAGGACAACCACTAAGCCTTAAATTTCACAATTCAACCCCGTACACATGTATACTAAAAGTAGTTGTTATACTGTGATAACCACCAATCCTTGGATTCCATTATCATGTAATGGTTATATCATCTCTTCTTATCCAGGCCATCTCCTTCAATGGTTGGAGGGCTACTAAATCAAATTTACCCCTGCAATTCAAGTCCTTGGTCTATCCCCCCTCCCTCCCTCCCTCCAAGTTCCTGTATCTCTAATGTAATTAATTGCTCTCCGCTAATGCAATATATATTCTATATTTGAAATTTCTAAATCATCTTATGGCAGGTTCAGTATATAATAAGATGTTCATTTTTTACATTAATAGAGTATTGGTATTTGAATCAAAGTCCAATGTATCGATTGTTTTTGCTCTGGTCATGCAACTTGTCAATACATGCTACTTATTTGATCCTTTTAAATGCTTCTTCTGAATTGGTTATTTTAAGATCATGTTCCCATGAGGGAAAACTCCTTAAGGTTGCATATTGCAGGCTGTACTTGAGACTGTTGCCAAAATCACCCATGAGAAGGGCAAGAAGAATGATACAGGAGAAGCGAAGTAAGTCCACCAGGAATTATGATTTAACAATTGCTGGACTTTCATTATCTGATCCAGTCATATATTAATCACATCATAGCATCTCTTTCTTCCTGCATTTTTCTTATTCAATTTAAGTATTTTGCATCATGTTGATTTTTATCTTGTTTCTTCTCTCAATTTTTTTTTTTTTCCTGATATGATCTGAATACATGTATCTTCATTACAGTGGAACAAGGTCATTCCAGCTTCAAGATGTTTTTTCCCTGGACAATGAAGAATCTGATGACATGGCAACCTTAATAGATAAAAAGGTAATCTGAACTTAGAAATGCATCCTTGATTTCATAAAAAAAAAAAAGAGAAGGATGCTTCGAAATTGTTTTCCTGGTTACTTTTCTCTGCTAAATTACTCTTTATGATGGCAGGATAATGTATTCGTGATGTCTAATAAAAAATCTAAGTATCCTGTCCTTCAAGTAGATTTCAGGTTTGTCCAGTGTTCTTTATAATTTAACTGCCATATAGAAGTCTGTTGAAATTCTAGAATCTTGATATATTTAACGCCCTGAGTTGTGATTGCTATTTTTGTCTTTTCTAGAAGAATTCATGAATTTATAATTTTTAATACTGTTAGCAAGTTATTCTCTTCTTGTTGTGCAGGTTAATTTCAGATTTGGTGGTTCTAATTGTTTCTGCTGCAGTTGGTGGAATAATTTTTTCCTGTTTGGGGCAACCGGTTTGTATCCATCAATTACCATGTATATTTGTAATATATTGCGAACATTCTTTTCCTTAGATAGATTGCATTAAATATTTTGCTTGGCTTGTAGTTGTACACTACTATTTGTTCAATATTGTTGTTGTAAGGCTACACAATGTGACTTCATGGTAGGTAATTGTTGGCTACCTTCTGGCGGGGTCGATGATTGGACCCGGGGGCTTGAAATGTATCAGTGAAATGGTTCAGGTATTTTGTTGTTGTGAGCCCCCCTCCCTATGAGCATATGTTGTTGAAGGGGTTTCAATACAGATTTTTCTTTGAATAATGGAAGTGTGTTTTGCTGTTGTATTGTTTGCACGAAAGATTAGCCTTTTTCCTCGCCAGGAAAAGAGATTTGTGTTTCAGCTGTCCCCTCCCTCCTGTTCTTCATTGGAAAAGAAGTAAAATAATAATAATAATCCTCAGGCGCTATCTACTTTCTGATCTTCCTGAAGTCACCCCTTGTCCCTCCCTTCAATAATTCTTATTATGGTTTTCCAACTTCAATTATTCAATAATTCTATATCATATTTGGGCGTCACCCTTGTTGTAAACAAGTAAAGTTACAATAAAGCCATAAGTCCACCATTGACATCCTATCTCAGAATCCTTCATTTTGATTAACATCCTCTCAACTTTGAATCTTATCCATATCTCTTTTTATTACCTCACTCCAAGTTTTTCTGGACCTACTTCTCTCCATCCGATTGCCTCCTACCTCAATTAAATGACATATATTCAGCATTTTAAGTCTTTGAACTATCTTCAACATCCATTCATCAACTTTTCTATTATTCTTTTTTTTTTTTCTATCTTTGCGATTCCATCACTCGTTCATCTTAATTTCCTTATTTCTGCTACACTCTCTTTTCTATGCATTTTTTTCTTAATTGCTCAACATTTAAATTCATGCAGTACAACTTGTCTTTTAGTTGTCCTATAAAGTGGTCTTTTTAATTTGTAAAGCTTACACAATTACATAATACTAACGAAGCATTTATTCATTTAAACAACATGCATATACTCTGTCAAATCTTTTTCCTATCTCTTCATCTTCTTAAGTTGTAGTTCCAACTTCCAAGCATTTTTGTTAAATGTGCAAGGCGCATCAAGGCGTAAGGGGTCACTGGGGCCTAGGCGCAAAACACAGGCATAGCCATAATGGAAGTGAGACAACCATTTATGAAATATGTATGTATAATATTATTGTAATGCTTTTCAATTTTTAAAGCAAATAAGAAAAATCAACGGAAAATTCTAACAATAATAATAAATTCATAATTTAACTAGAAACATAAAATAGAGAAATTAATAAGTATAACTTATCATAAACATACAAGAACAATAAAATTCATCAGTAAATCAAAAACATTATCCTCACGATGCTCATAAAAAAGACTAATATTTATCATCACCAAACAAAATTCATCTTCTTCTCATTCTTTAATATATTTGCTTGAATGACTTCTTTATTTTTATATTTCTTTTTAAGTTAGAATTATTGTCATTTACAAACTCCATTTGATTAGTTCTAATGGCCCTTATTGTTTAAGATTTATACTATCTCTCAATTTAGTGTTATTTGTATCCTCATTTACTTAAACAAATTTAGCTACAAAATCCTCAGATAAGGGACCATCCTCAAATATAAATTTATTATCGTTATTATAGTCTCAATCCATTTCTCTAATGAGTCACAAATTACTTTAATAGCTCCTAATTTCACGAACAATAAGTTCTTATTAAAAGTAATAAACTAATTCCAAAAAAAATAATTTTGTTTTTTGACAAAAAACTGAGGTGCTTTAGGTACAAACCTTAAGCCTCAATATAAGGCACATGCCATAGAGCCTAGCTGTGCATGCGCCTTTTGGAATGAGCCTACCCAGTCATTGAGCCCTGATCTTATGCGCGCCTAGGCAGCATGCCTTTAACAACACTGTTTCCACATAATGCTTTACTGTCAATTTTGACTTGATGATTCGACCTAGAATAACTAAAATTGCGTTCCATGAATTTGTTTGCCCCTATTTATTCTTGACAACTCTGGATTTAAATAGCTTCACACTACAGTGTCAACCTTGACTCTACTCCCTTTTGAATTCCAACTGTCAAAAAAAATCTGAAACAAAATGCACCAAGGAACGTCCCTTTTCAAATCCCTCTCCGAGATGGAGAAAGAAGGGGAAAGGAAAAGGGAGTATTTACTAATATAAGGTGCTGTTCTCCAAGAATCCATGGCCAACACTTAATTGAATTTGTCATGTTTTATGTGACTTGATTATTCTGTTTACAGGTCGAGACTGTTGCACAGTTTGGTGTTGTATTCCTTCTTTTTGCTTTAGGGTTGGAATTTTCTATGGCAAAGGTATACCATCTTTTTCTTAAGATACCAAATTATATTTGAAATCTGTTATCCATTCAGAAATAAGGAGAAATCATTAAGAAAATCGAGAATCAAGTGATTCATGATTAGCCTTCATGTGTAATTTGTTTCATTATGCACACTAGATGTTTTAAATCTTCCTTGATGCAGTTAAGAGCAGTTGGACCCGTCGCTGTTCTTGGAGGGCTGCTTCAAATCATCATATTTATGTTTTTGTGTGGCATAACTGCAATGGTATATAAATCTTTTGAGAAGTGGACTGGTATTATCATTTGTACATGACGATTTTGTAAGAACCCTTGAACTGTATATCACATGAATACTGAAAGTATAGCATTACTGTTGACACAGATATGTGGTGCAAAGTTGTCCGAGGGCATATTTGTTGGTTCTTTTCTGTCTATGTCATCAACAGCTGTGGTATATCTTCATGACCAGTGATAAACAAATTCCTCCTTTTGAATAAATTACTGGATCCTTTATTTGTTAAATCTTTTGCTTACATTTTTATTAGGTGGTGAAATTTTTGGTGGAAAGAAATTATAATAATGCTCTTCATGGTCAAGTTGCCATTGGAACACTTATATTTCAGGTAAGTTTGGATGTCAGGTGTTTCATTTTATACATGGATTACTCATTTGGTTCTTATTTATTTATTATTAGTCCAACATTGACTACCTCAGGATTGTGCCGTTGGTTTACTGTTTGCGTTGCTCCCAGTGTTGGGTGGTAACAGTGGGCTTGTGCTGGGAATGATGTCCATGGGCAAACTGTAAGTTGTTTTTAAACTGTGACCCTCTATTGAGCCCCCTGCCTCCTTGGCCAGAGAGAGAAAGAGAGACCGAGAATGATTTTGTCAACATTTTTTTTTTTTGCATTTGTTGCAGGTCCTGCATCTTCTGATTTGAAGTTTTTCAACTGCAAATGTTTTATTTTATCGTATTCTATATTCATGACATTTATTTGCTTGCTTTCCTCTTGTTTCTGTGTTCTTTTTCTGTCAATGTGCATGTCTCTAAAATGTTGGTTATCTTGATCTTACTGTCTGTAATTTCAGGCTGGTGGTCTTGTCCCTTTATCTCACTGCCGTGTCTGTATTGACCTGGTCCTTTGTTCCTCGTTTCTTAAAGCTAATGATACAACTTTCATCTCAGGTAAGCAAGAATTCTATATTTAGTGAGAACCAAAAGCCTAGAATGATTTTTTTTTAAATATTGCAATTTTCTCCAGAGTCTGTCTTTGTAAATGTCTTCATCCACTGAGCTGTGTCGTATGTGCAAACCAATAAACTGAAGGGTACATAGTTGTTGAAGCATAAAGGAATCTAACTCTTGGCTAACCCATCTGACTGACTAAGGAAAGGGGAAAATAAAAACCCAAATGAAGCTACATATGAAGCAGAAGAATTAAGAAAAACAAAGGAAGTCTCATCATATACTTCTTGCCTGAAAAATGAGACAGATGAGTTGGATTGAATGGCTAGAAGTTTGTCTGCCATGTATAGGCAAGGGAAAATGTTGTATATTTGACTTGGAAAATGTTATTGGTTGGATATGATAAGATATGATAAGGTATGATTATGATTATGCCTCGTATTCTTGCACAAAAAATAGTGTTTAGTACAAAACAAATGATCATCCTAATTACTTATTAAAGAAAAATTAGACTCGGGACTGAATTCGAGGTGCCAGCTAGCATAGTGATTATGTCCCTGGTGTCATTCCAAGAGACCCAAAATCAAATCATGGTTGCATTGGGGTCAGGGGTTGGGAAATTTAGGGTGAAGCAAAGTGCTAGACTTGAGGGGCCTCCTGGTGGACCCAAAACAATAAAAAGATGATCCCAACTTGAATATGCAGCGTTAAAACATGTGCTTGGAGGGATAATAATGCATACTAATTTCAAGGATCATGGTTTGGGTATGTAAAAGTGACTGCTGAATACAATAGCTGAAGTCTTTGTATATGTTTAAGCATGTAGAGTCAAATATGGAGAGCCCCCACTCAAGAACAAATCTCTTCAACACTTCTATGACTGCAATATTTTGGATTAGCATATAGTTGTGGCATGTATGTATACTGCTATGAACAGAGGAGAGTGTTGGATTGTTAAGTGTCAACATATTCAAAACAAGGTTGTGACATATATGAAAATGAATAGATGGATGTCTCATACAAGGAGGGATCCTACTCAAAATGGTATAATCCAAGGGAAAGTTGTGGCGGCACCAATAGGATAATAATGGGAGACATGTGTCATAGGTCTTTAATGTGAAGAGAATGCCGTTAGTGCACTTGTAAGGTGATGTGAAGAGAGAGAAGAGGTTCATTATAAAGCTGGTAAAGGAAGACCGAAGCAAAGCTTGAAGGAAAGCATCTATGATTCGACATATTTGGCACTGGCAAATGTTATGAATTACAATAGACTTGCATGACAACAAAGAATCCATGTAACTGATCCACATAGTGAGAAAAGCTTAGTTTAGTTTGGGTTGGTATGATTTGGTCCATTTAGTTAGAATCACTATGTAACTATTTCATAAGATCACAAAACTAAGTTAGGTAGATCAACCATTGGCTAATAGCCGATGTTCCCAATGGCAAATGTGCAGATTGCAGAGCCATCTCTGTAATCAAAATCTTTCACAAAAGAATAGCTATCAACAGACTATCAGCTGAGCTATTGTAATTTAAATTTAATCCACTCGTAACTAGATCATAGGATCAACCCATCTTGAAGAGGCAGAAAGCTAACTTTTTTTCTCTTTGTATTGAGGACTTTTAGAAGATGGCAACAATAATCTATTTTGCTGTTGTTCTCTTGTTCTTTATTTTATGAGGCGGCTTGAACATAGTACTTGAGTATTTTGCAAAAGGAGATCAAGGAGGGAATTTGACTTTCTAACAAAAAATCTAATGTATATTAGGAAATAAGGGTGTAAATTTGCGGCTTATGGAACTGAAGTTTGCCTCTCAGTTGTAATGCGACTTTATTTGAAATGGATGATTTGCAATTCTTCAGCCTGTAAAAAAAAATTGTGAAACCTACAAAGAGTGCCTCTCATGAAATGACATTGTTTTTCCTTGGGACTATATAGGCTTATACTTGACTTTTTTTAACTTGATGTAAGAACATTTATGTTCCATCCATGGAATTAAATATTAGTTAATATATATTACTATCAGACTCCTCAATACCGATATTTCTTAATACCTTGACATATCATCCTATCAGTAGTATATCGGTTGATATTCAAAATATCAACTGATATATCTAATATTTTCGATATATCAGCTGATATTTTCCCTTTATGTTTTCGCCATAAAAATTGAATCCTATATGTTTAATATTAATATATTTTATCCAATATATTAGATACCGACACGGCTAATACCAATACTTGAAATTTTCATCCATGGTTCCATCACATAAAGCTTCTTGATTTGTCCGGCCAATTTATTTTAAATTTTGTTTAGATCATCATTGTTCTCCATATTGTAGACCTAGGCTTTTGTGCAGATCAACTGATTTTTAGCCCCCAACCTTTCTGATGACATGAAGTAATGCATTAGAATTCGAGTTTATTTCTTGACATATCTGCTTCTTTTGTCTGATGCTTCATTTGGATATAATGGTTAAGATCTGTTCTCTCTCATACCATTTGACCTTTATTATAAAATAAGGGAAATTCACAGCCATTGACATTTATGATCTTCTCCTTCTAAACTACAGATTTTTCTTTACATGCTTCCTTATGTAATAATTGTCCAACTGTGTGCTCTTTTATAACTTTATTATTATTATTATTATTATTTTTGCTCAGTATGAGTTTATTTCTTTATTGACGTGTTTCTGCTTTCAGACAAATGAACTGTATCAACTTGCTTTGGTGGCTTTCTGTTTGCTATCTGCTTGGGTAAGTACTATGTATTCTTTCTCTTCTCAGGAGACTCTGCATTGTGTGGTCAGGGCTCTCCATAGCTTATTTTGTCTACTACCACCAGTTTGTCCTATTGTTGTGTCTATGGTTTATGTTCACGTGTTTACCTCTCTTTGTTAGACAGTGTTTGCTCTATCAACTGAGATTGAAGTTCATTCTTTGATTCTCCTTAGTTTTTACATCTTTGTTGGATGGTGTTTGCTCTATCAACTGAGATTGAAGTTCATTCTTTGATTCTCCTTAGTTTTTACAGTTATTACTCTGTATCTTCAGCTAACCATATTTCTGCATCACACAAATTGCTAAACCTCATCTCTTGTCAAAGGATTGTCTCTTCCAATCTATCTAATTGCGTAAGGCATCCAGTTCTAGCATTGAATGGGAGTTCTCTTTCTTAGGGGGCTCTTCCCAAGTATTTAGCCATAGGATTCTAACTTTGCAAATCCAATTAATTCTTGGCTAAGTTGAGCTTTTTTAGTTGAACAAGAATTCAAAGTTGTAACAAAAGCTAGTGCAAGTGTGAAAAATGTTAGAATAAACATTTGCGGGAATATCCCTAGTTCCAAATCCACACCCAATCTCTTTTCCTGTTGAATAAGGAAGGAAACTAAAAATTGAGAGTCTGTAACAGAAAACCTAGATAACCCTAAGATAGTAGGCTTTTTTTTTGGGCCGCCGGGGGGGGGGGGGGAGGGGAGAGAAGAGAAGAATTTCCATGGCATGAACCACCTCTTGTAAATGAGAGTATATCTCTGGAAGAATATAGATGCAATTTTGACCTAGTCCCATAGTACTCCTAAATATGATATATGTCTTCAATACAGAATATAAAAATAATAGAAATGAAGCAACAACTTCTCAGGTGCCAATTCTGGGATGCAAATTGAAACTCTATGTGTACAGTTGTTTAAGCACTTACAAGTTGCATTTGAGTTGAGATTTTGTAGCATTGTAAGATGTTAATATAGAAGTATGAATGTTTTATCATAAATTGATTTTACTAATCTTCCTTTGTGAACTTTTTATGTACTTTCCAGTGCAGTGATAAGCTCGGTCTTAGTCTAGAGTTAGGCTCATTCGTGGCTGGAGTAATGATATCCACAACTGACTTTGCACAACACACCTTAGACCAGGTAGTACTCACCAAAAAGCCAGTGCCTTAATTTATTTTAGTTCTTTTTAATTCCTTTAATTCATGATTATGCTGGAACATTCTTGTTTCAAACTCAGTACTTGTACATGTATGGACTGGAAGCTAAGTATGATTTGCTCGTTACTGCTTTCCCTAATTACTTTGATAATTAGACAATTAACGACATGCTATCTTCATTATCATGAGATAATGTCTCAGTCCTCTTTCTGCAGATGAACTTTATTTTCTCAACTATCTGGGATAAAATATTTATTATGGTGCATAGATCACTGATTGGGATTGTCATCTTCTAATGGATGCCAAATCTCATCTGAATAGCAATGTAGCCACAAAAAAAAAAAAAAAAAGTAATTATAGATGAGTTTTCAAAAAATATACGGTCAACTTGGTGACCCATGCACCCAGGCAAAAACAACTTGGTTTCCCATGCTTTTGAATGCAACATAAATGCACATGATCGGCCATGGTTATAAAGGCACCCTTTTGTTGGCCCCTTTTTTTGGGGATGGGCAACTGCTTTCTGTTGACATCCAATTCATGGTAGTCTAATGTGATACATTTTGTGGGAACACTGTGATACATTTCTCATGGTCACATCTTTCCTGCATGGAGGGGACAGAACCAAAATTAGCCATGAGATATCCTCATGGCCATGATGTACTGATATTTGAAGGAGCAGCAACCATTACGTTATAGTTGCTTATTATATGCCTATAACACCAGGACTCTATGACGCAGTGACCTCGACACACTGACACCAAAATTTAACATTATGAGAGGGAT